>OZ010667.1:20807407-21157407 GCA_963932185.1 Troglohyphantes excavatus
GCAATTTTTAGCTATTTATAAAGTTTTAGAAATTTTTATAACAATAAAAGTTTTTTAAATTTTACACTCATAAAAACCTAAAATTACTTAAAGGCAAGATACATAAATTAAACATTTAAATATACACTAAAAAATTTAATTTAAATTTTATATTAGAACCCTATTCCAATATAAAATATTAATGGTAATGTAAACTAGATATAACTTATTTTTTGCTCAGAAGCATCATGACTAATCCTATCTTTATAAGGGAAAATTATTCATTTACTTTACTCTATATAGTACGTGTTTCCCTCAAACAGCAAGAAACTATTTTAGTATAAGACTATTTCATTACTGGTTTTGAGTTCCTGGTCTTTACGCAATGTGACGAAGCAGAGCACCCTATATTTTGTCTGCTAAAGAAAATGTATATGTCACGCAAAACGACTGTTCATGTTTAAATTTCAACGTCTTTAGCTTTAAAGAGTTTCCTAAAAAAAATCATTCAACATTGCAAGTGTTCCTCGAATCTCCAGTCTCATATTTACAATTGAAATATATTCACGACGTAGCTGAATTTAGTATTTTATTAAACCGCCGTTGCAATACATTACCTCTTACGAGAATTTTTATTGATTATTTTGTACTATACATCTTTGCGTTGGGTCGATTTTAAATGAAATGTTTAAAGTATTACTTATTAATGATGATGACAATTAGAAAACGGACGATATTTTTGGCATGCACTATCTAACTCTCACATTAAGGCAACCTACAAAAGGTCCTTTTATGCCGTTTACCATATATTTTTGTGGCATCCTTTTCTTTACCCAATGGGATTTTCAGTTTCACCGCACGGGAATTTCATTTGTAAAATATTATAAATCCACACTGTTATTGGTGTGCGCTCATCCAATCAGCATGTTTAATTGCTGCGGCCATCATCCAATGAAGATGGTTGAACCAGTTCCTAATACTATAAGATCTCCGATGGTGTTGAGAGACCTAACTACAAGATTAATGTGTATAGTACTATATAATATAATGCTTGGAGTCTTGTTATTATTCTGCAATTCAGCCTTGTACTGGTCGGAAATGGGAGATATAAATTTGAACGAGTTTAATTTATTTTATTAGAGGTTTGAAAGTTGGTTATTTTGTGAATGAATGTCAGAAAGTGTTTAATGTAAGTTATGTTTGATGACAGCTGAATTTATCTATTTAGTGACAACCATACTTACGATGCCAAAAACTTCAAAGGCAAAGATCAAAATTCGAATTATGAAAATAATGTATTTAGTAAGATTTTGTGTGTATTTTAAATATTTATCCGAAACTGTTTATTTTGAAATATTAATTTATTATTAATATTATTTATTTTTTCTAAAATTTTAAAAAGAATTAGTTTTGTTGTATAAATTTCATATATTTTTTATTTTTAAATTTACATGAAATGTGTCAAGTATATGATTTTGCGAACAACATTTTATTAATTTGAAAATTATTTAATTTTTAAAAGTTTAATTTTTTTAAACTTTATATAAAAATAGTTTATATAAAAAAGTTTCCATAAAAAAATCACGTTTCTTAAATTATTTAGAAAATTTTATTTATATTACTAATAATTTAAACAAATGATGCAGAAATTTAATTAAAAATATTATTTTTATAACTAATAACTTAAACAAAGGATGCAGAAATTTAATTAAAAATTGTATAGGTAAGTTCAGCTTCATCAATTAATAACAAATGTTTTTAAATTTTTATTTATTTTCTACCTCAATGTTCCTGTGTAAGAATCCTAACCGAATTGGTGTAACAAACATCACAAAGTAAAATCAGCAATTAACGATATCTTTTGATGGTATTATCTGCTTCGATGTTTACATGTCTGTAATATCATGCTTTATAATTTTACACCAGCTTATATGAAACGGATATATTTTATGTAAATTGCTTTTTTTGTAATTTTTTCCTATTATGTAATGTTTTTTAGCATAATGTAAACAAATTGAATTGCGCATTTGTGATCAAAACTCTTAAAGTGATATTGAGTAATTAAATTATATTAAAAATGTACTTATTGGTACATGTAGTTTAAGTTTTTTTTAACATAATATTTTATATATTTTTTTAATAAAAAAAACTTATTTGCTTTAATATTTTTACTTAAATTTCTTTTTAATATTATGGCATTATATTTTTTAAAAATGTCTATCAAATTTCCAACTATAAATCTGTAAAGAATTGATCACAAATGCTTGTTTTCTATTGAATTATTGAATTGACATTGGGTTTGAAACATTAATTGATTTAAAAGTGAATACAATATATAACAGTGTACAGCATATTTGAAATTCTTATTCTAATAGGAACAATTAATTGCATCTTACAAAATTCAATTATAAATTAAACATAATTTTAAATAAATGAACTAAAGAAAAGGCATACTAAAATCAATAAAATCATGGATATTTATTTCTAATTTAATACATTGGAAATAAATACCAAGCATATTCTTATTGAGTTAAAAATTTCAAAAATGCTATATAATTTAAGTTTTGACGGAAACTGCTCAAGTTATGTTTTTTATATAAAGGCATGATTCCTATGTAAAAAAGAACGAATGATGGTTATAACATTGTACTAGTTTCTTGTACAGATGTAGAGTTTCACGTTTTTTTAATGAAGCAACTGATGTAAATGGCCTAGCAGAAATATTAAGCTCTTTGGTTGCATTTTCCAAATTGTTATTATTTCGGGAGTTTTTGTTATCAGTCAATTATATAGAGTAGTTTGACGAATAGCCTATTACAACCTGGCCAATGGCCACCAAATAAAGTTCCTAGATAACAATATACTGTCCGATGGTATATGCGAAATCGGAACAAAAAAAATATTAGGGGTGCTGCTAGATTCATTCATGGCATCATTGTTAACTAACTTGACATTATACAATAAAATGTAAGCACATTTTGTCTGAAAAGAAAAACAATGAAATAATATTTGATATTGCTATTTGATTAGATAGAAATAAAAAAAGTTTTTGAATGTAACTGGATTTTTTTATTTCATCAAAACTTACAAAAACAAAATACAATAAAACAATTTTACTTTACGAATTCGACGAAAAATATCAAATATTTATCTTGTTGAAATACTAACACCGATTTCGGTTATATTGAGGCACAATATCTTGAAACTTTAAATCACAATCTTTCTTCACAGAAATCGTCAAAATTAAATAATAAAATATAACTGATCCAATCGAATTAATATCGATAGGGATTGTAGAATGATATTCTTACTCACAAAAATGTAAAAATTTTCAAAAGTAAACAAGCTATATTACAACTTATTCAATTATAAATTTTTAATTTGTATATTCCCAACAGTTTTCTTTTGTTGTAATTTATTACTTTGTCTATAGAGTTCAAAAGTAACTATTCATCACTTTTATCTTAAAGTTGAAAACTAACCATACATAATTTGCCCCTAAAGTTGAAAAGTAACTATTAATTACTTTGTCTATAAAATTGAAAAGTTAATTATTCATTACTTTGACCCTAAAGTTGAAAAGTAACTATTCATTACTTTATCCCTATAAAGTTAAAAAGCAACTCTCTAAAGTTGAAAAGTAACCATTCTTTGTCTTTATAAAGTTAAAAGTAACTATCTAAAGTTGAAAAATAACCATTCATAGCATTATCCCTAAAGTTGAAAAGTAACTATTCGTCATTTTGAGCCTAAAGTTAAAAAGTAACTTATTCATTGATTTATCTTTAAAGTTGAAAAGTAACTATTCAATACTTTGTCCCTAAAGTTCAGTAGTTTGTCTCGTAGTAACATTTTGTATTGAAGGTACCTTACACATCAAACTGTTGATTGTCTAGTACAAGGTTGTATTAATGGAGTAATGCCGCCGACTATTTTGGTAGTAATCCCGCGCCTAGTGGGGTTACTGATTTAAACAAAGTGTTCATTGCCACATGTGTAGATGTAGTTTTGATGACACGTGACCGACAAATAAGTTCCTAAACACACACACATATTGCTATAGGACGAGTGCTCGGTTCGTGGCACTTTTAAAAACCGTTGGCACTAGTACCATTTCGTGTGTATTTTCTTGAATCCTATATATGTATATAAATATAAATGTCGGAAAGAGATATCGTTATAAAAAAAATTGTTCATTTCTAATAAAAATGAGGTTCTTTCGGAAATAAAATTCTTTTTCTATTTCAAAATTTTCGATTTAGATTTTAAACTGGAAAATTTAAGTCGTGTACGGACACCGAGGATATTCGTGTTTACTGATAACAAAAATACTTTTTTATCAACCAATCAGCATGTTATTTTGGTCCTCTAATGTTGTAAATCATCACTAGCTCTGCTAGGCCTGTTATGTACTATTTGAAGGAAGTGTTTCCTGTTTAAATATGTATTGTCTTAAATTGCTAACTTCTATTGACTAACGCAAACTAACTATTCCTACGTTAAAAGGACCTGGCCAGAGTTAGATGTTGTTTTATATATACTATGTGAGTGCCGGTCTATTTTTGGTATATATATCAGTTCCAGATGGTCTAGGTTTTTACACATGGCTTACTGTAGAATGCTTATGGCCGTGTCACAATAAACAGTGGGATGTCATTGATGAAAAAGTGTCTGTTTTTATTTCTAAATCATTTCTATAAATAATGGTTGTTCATTCTAAAACATCTACAAAGTTGCAAGTAGTTTTTTATTTCAAAATATCAGTAAATATAACGTAATTATATACCAATTTTTCATTAAATTTTAATAACAGTAACAATAACAATAACAGTAACAATTTTGGTAATTTTTTTTTTAAAATTACAGTCATAACAGAAATAAATACATAATTATTTGCTTGAATGCACTGTGACTTCAGGTTAGTAAGTTAAAAAGTTATTAAAAGTTAAAAATAAAATATTTACTTATTCGATAAATTAAATTAATCCTATTTTTTCTAAAAAAAAGCACATTAGTAGATACTTTAAAAAAGTTTGAATTTATTTCTAAATATAAAAAAATATTTTTATTGAGAAAAATATTTATACAAAGACACATTTTATAGAAATACACATTTTATACAGACATATTTTCCAGTAAATATGTTTAACATACTTCAAGGTTTTTAAAAAAATCTATAAAACATTTGTTTTTAAAATCAACATTATATAAATGCAAATGAATTAAATTTGTTATAAGATTAATTTCTTAATATAAGATAAAAAAAATAGAAATTATTTTATAAATTAAAAATTTACCTAAGTTTAAACAATCACATTGGAACTATTTAATAACAGTTATACAACTATGCATTACACAAGTTATATACATCGATAAATATTGTGTGATCCTAATTAAATAATTTTATCAAACATTTTCCATGACTCATTAAACATAATATATAATAACAAACAATATGTTTGTGTCATGATAAATTTACCTAACCATAAATATTTTCAAACTATTAGGTGTGTCACAAGTTTTGAACTCAGTTTAAATAAAGAAAGTTGTATAATTGGAACTATTTAGTAATATTAAAATAATAGTTAAATACAAAAATTTTATTGACTTAAAAATTAAAAAGATTAAAAATATTTCATATAATGGAAGTATTTTAATCGGATTATGCAACTGATTTGACGTATATGCATTTGGTAAACTAATCAATAAGAAAACTTAGATTTAAATTTTTAAAAAAAGCTAGGTTAGCATAATTTTTGCCAACGATTACTTATTTCTATTAATCTAACAAAAGTAAATACTATTTTTACTTTTGAATAATATATAAAAAGTTCTACTAACACCTAAAGTTCAAATTCGAACCCTTGTTTAAAACAGCAAGTTAATGTCAAATAGAATTTAATAGATTTACTGCAAATTTGAAGTTTTCTGATCTTATATTGCTACATACTTAGTTCTTCAAAAAAGTTGTTTTCTGAAAAAAGTTCTATTAATAAAATGACTTAATAATTATCAAATTTTAAATAAAAAAAGGCAGATTCAAATAAAAAATATTCCAATATTTTTTTTTGATGCTCATCATTGCTCCGAATACATAAGTTTCATTTTTGAAAAAGACATGTTCTCAAAAATGAGTAAAATGAATAAAAAGAGCAGATCCTAGTCTACATAAGATATCTTCATAAATCACTTTCAATAAACATCGACAATTACAACAAAGAGTTACCAGGAATCTAACCCAATCTGCAGGCACCGCTGTCCAGAGCCTTATCCTACCAGGGAGACGTGAAGAAGTTATACACAGAAGTAATATTAAAAAGGCATGCCAAAAGAATGGGAAGTAAGATCATTGAATTATGATTACTCAGTTTCTATTTAAGCAATCGGCATCAAATATCGCGGGAAACCATCTTCTGAACAATTATTTTAAGTTTATCAGGTCGCTTTGTAAAGATGTTTTGAAAAGAAGCAATATTATATCACACTGCTCATTTTTGCAAAAGCACGATTACTAAAATTGATTACGTCATCGCTCATTTACGATGTAATTATACTCAAAGAAAAGCGAGTACCTTCATGTACTCATTTTTAAGCACTTTTTTTTACAGTGACCCAAACCCTCATCTCACCATCTCTCTCTGAACACAGAAAACATCAAAGCAAGAACAATAATAACAACAACAACAACACAATACGCGACACTTTCTCAAAATTAGGTCTGTCACAAGTTTTAAACTCTTCTCTTCCTTTCTTTATAAATGGAATGGATATCATCCCCTCCATCCCCACCCTCCAAAATAAGAGATGACAAATGGGATGGTGATGCTCCTCTTCCAGCTCTTCTCTCCGTTCATATTACATCAGATGCAAGATAAAATTTACTCCAAGAGACAAACGGGGTTTAATATTTGTATCCGGTAACTTTCCCTTTGGATTGCTTTGCCTGTCCAAGTAGCATCTTCTCCTGTAGCGCAAAGTGTTAAATTACAGGGGTAATTTCTATTCACTTGTACGGGACAGGAAGGGGAGTTTTTATTTTTATGTCCACGCGTCTTTTTTTAGGGTAGCCTGGAGCTGTGTTTTATGTATATTTTTTTTTGAGAAGTGATATTCTTGAAAGTTTTCATCGTGGATAGTTTGAGGGAGGATTTTTTGGAAATGGAGGGATTATTAAATTTTGGAGTGGTGGATTGTTTCCGGGTTTAGTGGTGTTTTTAGGATTCGGATATGAAATAGGAGGGTTGGTTTTTAATTATAAAAGAAATGATGTATTATCTGAAGTTTTTTTTTGCTCTCGATTGCATAAATTCGAGAAGCGTATGACTTTGCAATAACGTTGCTGATATGTTATAAAAGTTTAAGTTTGTTACTGTAACATTGCCAAAAAAGGTCAAATTTAATGTTATTCTTTTTTTTAATTCTGATGTTTATTTTAAAGGTACAAAGTATTTCTAAAATATATAATCGAAATCGAAGGATATCGCTAAAATTTCATGGTAAATATGAATTAGTAGAAATAGCCCGAACATCCAAGGCTTACTGAAAAGTTACAAAAAATAAAATTAAAATATTTTAGAAAAAGAGGTTAGATCTGTTTTTTTTTAATTCAAAATAGAGATAATTCTGTTTTTATACTAAGTTGTTATATTTTCACATGAAAGTTATATTTCACATGTTGTTATATTTTCACATCACGTTTTAAAATGTTTAATACAAAATACAAAATTATACAAATAATTTTATACAAAATACAAAATTATACTAAAAAGTATACAAAATCTAGACCAGTGGTTCCCAATTAGGGGTCCGAGGACCCTCGGGTCGATGTTACGGGGTCCGGAGAGTCACATATGAAAACTAGGAAATTATAGGATATTTATGTTTTACTCATTTTTGAGTACCGATTTTTATCAGTATATATTCTATCATTAAATCTCGTTCTCAAAGATGTTTTCTACTTCAGTTGTTATCGTCTATATTGATTTCTTTATAACTATTTGTAAGTAATAGCGACCTATTTATCAATCCGTGTGTCTATACTTATGTGTATTTGTCAAAATACACATACATTTTGAATTTATGAAACCTGTTTATTTTTAATTTTTTTTAATTCTGAAATCAAATGGAAAAAAATCCACCTCTATTAAAATAGTTTAAAAATACATTTATAAAACCATGTGTTGCAAATATAAATTTAACTCTCTCTTGCAGCGAAAACAATTTTACACCTTTTTCGACTCTAAGAGGCTGAGGCTGTCAGATACGCGAAATGACTCTAGTGTTGTCAAGTACACCTTTTACCGATATGGTACTTCGTGCATGAATGGACTGTAGTAGAGAGAATATGACGTCATAATTGTGAAACCCACATATCAGAGCGTAAGGCTCATATCACGTGCCATCTATTCAAAATTATGAATGAAAAAATACTCGCGATTGGCTTATGAATTGGAAAATGTGTAAGAGTGAAAATTCATGAATGGAATGACGTAATTAACAACGTGTCTTGGGCTATACATGTCGGCTTCACTTTGATGTTAGCGAGAGTGACGTCATGGCAGTGGCGGCCCGTGGTCGTAAATGTTAGTGCAGCCGAAATTATCTACCCCCCCCCCCCCCACACACACTTTCCATAACCATACAAGAACGGAATAACAAATTTATTACTCAAATTAACTCGTTCTTTAAAATTTATTACTCAAATTCAAATAAAAATTTCCTTTCAACTTTTATGAAAGATAACATGTGAAAATAAATAGAAAACACTTACTCATTTTTTGAAAATTAAATCAATCATCCTTTCTTTTAAACTTGCGAATCGGTCAATTTTAATATTAATATAAGTAAAGAAACAACAACACACGTTTAAACTTATCTAAAACTATTTCCGTTTGGAGAGATTCTTCGAAATTCTCGTTTTCCGCCCACCCCGCTACGCCGATTCATAAAGGAGCCAATCATTTAATCGAAATAAAAAGTACAGCAGAGTTGAAAAAATCCTTTTTTGCTGCATTTATGTGGTCACATCCTCCATTTTAGCGTGTAGGGGAAGTCATACTGCATTAGGTTGCCATGACAACGATGCAGCCGATTTCGAATTTCGCTTTTCGGCAGCAGTTTTGAACGAATGGAGTTTCCCCCCTTCCTGAATTTGTGCATAACGGCAACAGGTTTGCTATTTATCGGTGATTTTTTTTACTTACCGTAGAAATTTCATTTTCATTTCCAATTCTAATCTTTATTTAAGAAAATTAGTGAAATATCTTAGTTTTAAAATACTTTAATAAAATTAGGTGCATCCCGGCTGTACGAGACGCCTCTGCGTCATGACTCCTCCTCTACTACAAAGGATCCATGCTCGAAGATATGGGAAATGACCCATATTGATCTGAAAAACTCCTCATTTCACACAAAATCTCCCGAAAAGTTTTTCCAACACAACAGATAAAACTCAGTACCCTACAAACTAACATAAAACTCAACCCTACCGATCACCCGACACCGAGGAAAAAGTAATCAAAAACAACGACTGTGATTGAATCCCGGCTTTTAGCGCGCATCTTTATCGCCCAGTACCTGCAAAAACTGAGCCATAATTACAAAATAACGATCCATTTATGCGGACTTCTTTCTATACCCGGGCACTGATACAAACGCCGATCAAAAACATACAGGCAAAAGATAATGAACCCCCCTGTTATGTATTTTCGCTATCGAACTTCATTAGTGGGAGATAATAAATATTTCAGCCCCTGCTTCGTGCCCAAATGACATGGAAAGGTCTCCTACCGTCTTCATTAACTATTTATAATGGGTAACGTTATTAAGAGCCTCATAATTGTCCTCTGGAAAAGATTTTTGGTAAAAATACATAATTCAAAAACATCGGGAAAGGGGGGAAGAAAGTTATAAATATGTAATTCCCCCTCTGAGTCAGTGAAAGGTATTGTATGTTATTATTACAAGGCCAAACTGTGATTGCAATTTGGTTTGGCGAAAAACTTCATTACGAGGTTTCATTTCGCGACGATGTATTTTTTGGCGTGTGGATATCTTGTCTGTACGCCTCTTTTGGGTAAGAGAGCTGAGGAAATTAAACTCATGATAGGTAATAGGGACATCGTTATGAATTTCTGATGTGGAAACGTTTTCGTGTGTTGGGGGGTTTATTGGCTTCTTTTTTGGGTGAAGTTTAGATTGGTTATTGTAATTGGAGAGGGATTGCAATGAGAATAGTATAGATTTTCATTATTGAACGATATAGTTTTGATGAAAAGGACTGTTAAAGTTTTTGAGAGTTGTTTAATAACTAGGTGGTCATCAGGTTATGATTGGGGAGGAGGGGGGGAATACTTAAAATTCCGAAGTCGATTATGGGATTTCACCAATTTTTTTAGGGGCAAATTACCAACTTTTTTTACATTGTTCAAAAGAGGTACTCATAAATAAGTAAACTATTCTCATTTTTGATTTCGTTCAATGCTTATCATGGATGGCTCCGAGTTCATTAGTTTCATTTTTGAAAAAGACATGTACTCAAAAATGAGTACAATGAATAAAAAGAGCAGTTTCTTGCCTACGTAGGCTGCCTTCATAAATCATTTTCAATAAATATCAACATTTACAACCCAGACTTATTGGGAATCGAACCCTTATCCTAAGCCAACGCAGTCCATTGCCTTATCCTTTTATTACCACGGCGACGTGAAGAAGTTAAAAACAGAAGAAATGTTAAAATGGCGCTCCAAAAGAATGGGAAGTAAGATAATTGAGTTGTAACAACTCAGTTTCCATTTAAGCAATCGACATAAAATAATGTGGAAAACCCTCTTCTGAACACCTATTTTAAGTTTGTCAAGTCGCTTTGTTAAGATAGTTTGAACAGAAGCTGAAACTAGCAGTATTAGCTTACTGGGAATCGAACACTTATCCTAAGTCAACGGAGTCCAGTGCGTTATCCGTTGTACTACCAGGGCGACGTAAAGAAGTTATAAACAGAAGACATGTTAAAATGGCGCTCCAAAAGAATGGGAAGTAATATAGTAGAGTTGTAACAACTCAGTTTCCATTTAAGCAATCGACATCAAATAATGTGGAAAACCCTCTTCTGATAACCTATTTTAAGTTTGTCAAGTCGCTTTGTTAAGATAGCGTGAACAGAATCTGATATTAGCAATATTAAAACACACTGCTCATTTTTGAGAAAGTACGATTACTTAAAATTGAGTACGTCATCGCTCAATTACAATTGTACCCAAAGAAAAAGGAGTAGCCTCAGGTACTCATTTTTAAGTACGTTTTTTTTTACAGTTAACACATTCGGGAACAATCCTATTTAAAAAAATAATTTATGTTTTACAAAATCTATAAAGAATTTGAATAAAGAAACATAAATATACGAAAACTAAAGTCGCGTTATTAACACAATATTATTATTCCTAAGGGAAAATCAATATTAATCAAGAAATAAACCGGAACCATTCTAAATCATAACCTTTGAAACACATTTCCTTCGAGCAGACTATATTTTGTTTATATCTTAGCAGAATTATCGACTACTGATGAATAATTCATTGAGGAAATGACTAAAATCTGATATCATTTCTATAAACTGGCGAAGATACAATATCTAAATCCTTTATTACATAAAATTTAAAATGGTAATAAGCGCGCGAATTCATTATGCACGGATGCTAAGGCAGAAGAGAAGGTTTGGCATCGACATAAAAGGTATTCGAAAGATTAAATATGCATCCATAATAAGAAATCTGAAGTCAATTAAATTAATTCGAAAAAGATAACTCGCTTATATTTGTATGGATAAAATGTCAAATGAAATTGCATATAAATAATTTATTACCCTTGGTATTTCTTCTAATAACAGACAATACTGCATATGGAGACTTTAATCAATATTTTCTATAAGGGTTTGATTGTTGATCTCCTGTGGGCTATGTGCTTGATTTGGGGCTTGCTACACACAAAAACAAATTAATTTATTTTTACTACAGTTAAAGATAAAATATAAATAATTAATTTGTATGTGATATATTTTTTCAATTAAATACGGTATACGGAATTGAAGAAAGTAAAAAAAAAGTATGTTTTCATTGTAGTTAACAATTAAATGTAGAGTTTAAAAATTAATTAAGATTCAAAATGTGTTATTTTTCTGCACACACAATAGCGTTGAAATCGTATATATTACGTTCCAATTTCAAAATCTTTTTTTTTTAAGAAAAGAAATCAACGTAGCGATTAACGTTATTTTATATTATTTTAAAAACATCAAAGGGTATTTCCCTCTGTTACATTCCAAATTCCACATTGTTTTGTATGCTCTGCAATATATTAATTATTAATACTTTGAAAATATATATGAAAACAAGACATTGTTTTGACATATTTTTTTAGGAAGAAAGAAATGAAGAGTACTTCTACTACATATTAAATAAACTTTTGGGCCAAACAGCAAGATTTAAATGAACGGGGAAATAAATATTAAAAATACTGTTTTAAAAAAGAATTTATAACTATATCAATGTTTAGATGTGTTAAGTAAATTTTTTGTAAATTTATGGTTTAAAGCATATTTTAATCTATTTATCGTAATCTCTATATAGTACTTAATTCTGATTGATATAAAACGTTTGAAACGGCAAGAGGAAGAACAGTACAAGTCCTATGGATACCTCATTGCACAAGTACTGTACTACTCCTCACCGATTCATTTTGATTGGCAGAAAAACTTTACTTTCTTGATACTTTATAATAAAGGTACAAACTTTTGATTAGCTGTCCTGAAAAAATTAGTTAATTGTCACTTTCCACATCTGCTTACAAATGCAGTGGTCCCCGAAAAGGTTGAACGAGGGTTCTTGGGAATTCGCGGATCAATGTTGAGGGATCCGTGGGGTTGCAAAAAAATTATATATTTTTTATGTATTTGTTGGGTAAGTTTGTGTCTATATTCTCAGTAAAACTGTGTAAAATTGAAAAAAATTCAAAATTAATCTCAGAATTTTTTTATTTCCTTCATTATTATGCTCTAACATAATTGAAACGTATACATGTCCAGAAAGCGGGGTACTTCCTTGAGCATATATAAAAAAGAGGTCCCCAGTCCCACTTTAGATATGGGTCGGTGGCTTACCCTTTACGTGTGGACCGGGACAGCAGGTGTCCCACAGAGTACATATGTTTTGCGATGGGCTTGGGACACTATCGTCCCTCGGAAGGCGGGGGTGGGGGAGGATAATTTTTATAACGTGCGAGGTCAGAATCATGCTGTTTGTGGCAGAACAGGTAATTACATCTCCTCGAACAGGTGACATCTGACTAATAGTTTTTACATATCGTTTTCGTTTGGTATTTTCTGTATTTCACAAAGATAATGGAAGATAGAAAGATAGGCCCTAGTAAATGCACATTAGAGCACAAAAAGAAGCCTTCAACGCAATGCATCTTGGGATACTGCCAACAGTTTCCTTATGCGCAGAACTTGAAAAACGGTCGGAGCGCACAATAAACTGATCGGCACAATGAATCTCTTGATACAGATTACTGCGCAGAACCGGCCGGCAATACTTCATATTATGCCACTTATAGGGCTACTCCTTTCCCCTGTCCTCTTCCCTGATATTTCCACACATCAATGCACCTACCTCGAATTTGCGCGCTTTGTGAAAGGATTGTTAACTATTCCACCGTCTGACGTTATACGCCTCCTATTTAAAAGAAACTATTTGTACTGCCACCCACAACGAAATTCCCCTTGTTCAGGAATTAATCCACAGTCAGTAGCTTTTTTATTATGTAGGACCCCGTGAAAAAGTTAATGCTAATTGGGAACCGCTGCACTATTTTTTAAAGAATTTCACACAGGGCAACCCTACTGCCACAAGTAACCCAGATCTAAGAAACGGCGGCACGTCTTGCACACCCAGTCCCTTACACTCTCTCAAACGCAGACCGATGCTTCCCAAAGCGTAACGAACGATTCAAAGTGGTCTGAAATTACCACCAAAGATCTGCCTCAGACAAGAACTCGCCCATCCATCCCCAGAAACCGTCCTCTTCGCCAATCCGAAATCTTACGGTCAGTCGACCAAGTATGACCAACGCCGCGGTGTGTATTTTCTCATGTTTTGGTTTTGCCGCCCCCCCCCCCCCCCTGATAACTTGACTGTGCCCGTTAATTTGGAGAAATATTTCGGAAGGTTTATTTTATTTTTCAGAGATGTCAGAGCTTTTTTCTGGCCCCCTAATGACGTATTTTGTGTACTTTTCTTCGAGCCACAATCATTTTCGGTTCGCTTTCATCCACCCCTTCTGCGGTAACCTTCTGTTTATTTGAAGTTTTTTCCCTTCCACTTCTGCGAATTGTGTTGTGATGCCGAAATAATAATAATAAAAGAAAACAGTGCTTATGTCTTGGAGATGGGTTAAAAGGTCTCGTTCCGTTTGGATATTTATTTAGAGTTTTCGCGTTGCGTCGTCCATTTTAAGTAGAAACCTAATGTCGAGTTAAATGACAAGGCCATTTTTTAAACTGTTCTTTTTTTTCTTAAGGGATCCGAATGGAAATGTATGCTTTGTGTTATATGGGATAAATAAATCTCGTTACGTTTGGAATTTCAAGCGAATTGTTGGGTTTTAATATTTGCATAAGAATTATTTGTATATTTTGCCTACCGTTTAGATGAAAGACATACCTCCAATTTTTTTCAAAGTATAGCAAACATGGCGATGACCAGTACATAAAAAAATTTCGGTTAGAATAAAATAAAAATATTTATTAAATAAACGACTTAACTGAAATAAGAAAATAATATCATTATTAAATGATTACTATTTTTACATTTAATTTTCATATTTCCTTCTGGTATTCGCCATATTGATATCGTACTAAAAGTATATGACATACAATATTTTTGAATACGTTTAATCCTTTGATACCACATTTGTAGTATAGATCAAGATAGTAAAATGATACGCGGGGATGTTGGATATCACATACATTTATTTACGGAAGTATTTGTTTTATTTAGTTAAAACGATTATTCATTACTTTGAGTCAATGAATTTAATTTTATACAAATAAACTTTTGTTTTAACGGTGAGTTGTTTTTATTTATTTATTAGAAAGGCTTTTTTATTCATTTTTTAAATTGCCATTGGTTCTTATATTTGAAAACTCTAAAGTTCCGTTATATGTTTTCTTGCCCGGTTTAAAAGTCTTACTAAATCCACAATATTTTTTTATTTAATATCAACTTTAATTTTTCTATTTAAATGGACAAACCCTAAAAACATTTGAATAATAAATTATTTTTAATTCTTTAACAATAACAAACCCAATTTAAAACATATTATATTAATACCATCCCCACCTGGCCGAAAACCCGTATATCACAAGACTTCCAAAAAACACAAAAAAAAAATCATTATTTTCTCCCGCTTAAAAATAGCAGTAGACTCCCCTTCAACAAAATGAGCAAACATTTCATTCAAAAAATCGAAACACATTTTTCTCTCCCCCCCCCCCTTCTTCTCCTCATTTAATCCTTTCAGCAACATTTTATTCGTATCCAAGCGATACCTCCTTAATGTAATTCATTACAAGGATATGGGCATGCGATGCAGGGAAGAAAACGTTCCCCAACGCTCATAAAAACTACACACACCACACACACACTCCGTAGCATTTACCTGTAACATATTTTTCTAATCTATCCCCTCCCCCGCACTTCTTTTAAACGATCCGCAGTGGCTTATGTGTGTACGGGGCAACATTTTAACGTAATATCGCCCCCCTCCTCCCCATTTTCTTAAGGGGGCGCACGCGAGCCCAACATTAAGGAGACGGGGGGGGGGGGGGATAGAAAAAACAACGTATATAAAAAAAGGATAATATCAAGAAACGAATGGACTAGTTAAAAGTTTATTCTTTCCTGTAGTCTTTTGCGCTGGCGTGCTCTGGTCTGGCGGGGAATCGGGCGTCTTTGATGTATCGCGAGTTAACGGGTAACTTTTTTCGCGGGTTACTTTTAAATGTAGTGCGTTGCTCACTTATTTTCGACTGGCCCCTTTTGTGTTGGTGTGTACTTGTTTTTTAGGCCTTGGACGTGATGGTTCATCACTTTTGCCTACGGATTTGGGGAGGGACACGCGATTTTGATGGCTGATTTCGATATGCCTGAGGATTTTTTTTGTATGTAAGAAATGAGTGAGCTGGTCTACAAGATGCGTTGTTGACGTGATAGGGGGTCGTCAGAGAAACGCGGGGGCGTTGAGACAATTATGTTACTAGAAGTTGCCCTTTTGCATCGTATTTGAAGGTTGGGTGTTACTGTTGGAAAAAAGGGGTTGCTTTTGGTGTTTTGCATTTTTATAAAAGTTCAGCTGTTTTTTGTTATTCACGAATTGTTTCATAAAGTTATATATATCTGTAAAAAAATACAAGATGAAAATTTCGCATATCCTTAGCATATATGAAACCAGGGTTTACTATAGAACTCTATTCATTTAGTTAAATTATATATATGGCCATAGTTAGAGAACATCTACTACGACCCAAATGTAAAATTTCTGCAAAAAATCTACAGAAAACTAAAAAATTTGCAAATGTTCTGCAAAAATCTTTAAAATATATGCATAATTTAAATGCGAATTTTGACTTTTAAAGAAATCTGCAAATTTCTGCAGATTTTATTGCAGAAATGTAAAGATTAAGGACTTGGAGATTTTTTCAACTTAAAATGTATTTTTAATTCTGCAGATTATCTGTAGATTTTATAATTTTAAATTATCGGACTCAAAGTTATTGGATTTGTGTATTTGAGAAATCTGATGAGTATACATTTATTTGTTTTGAATTCAAAAATTATATGAGTGATTTTGTCTTTAAAATCCGGGATGTCCGGTTAAAAAAACCATTATTATCATGCGAACTAATATGGGGAATATTAATACAATTTTTTTTTTATTTCTCTAAACTAATAAATTAAATTGTGTCGATATAATTAATAAAATAACATTATTTATATTTTAACTTAACGTTTGGGATTAATTGATTCGGTGAGAATAAGACCAGTACTAGTCAAATGGGAGACAGAGTTCACGGGTCTTTCTTTCGGGATAGTTCCCGAACCGTCGCTAAAAGTCAATTGTGCAGCTCTAGTACGACTCTAATTCAACCAACCTACCATAATTGTTGTTGAAAATTGTGAGAAACATAACATAGCAGTTAACTAATGAAAAAGATGTTAAAAATTGTAAATAAAACAAATGAATGCACAATAATGGGAACACCTTCAATCAATTTGAACTTATCTCTATTATATATTATATTCTTAACTAGTTGGGAGTTTATATATATAAAAATGTATATATTTATATTAGAGATGTCATTGGAATAATTATTAAACTGTAAAACATATTACTCAAGTCCCAAAATTTCTATTTTCATTCATAAGCAGGGCCGTCCTTAGGGGTGTGCGATACGTGCCACCACACAGGGCCTCGCGCTTTTAGAGGGGGCCCCGATACCAGCAAAAAAATATATAATTAAATATTATAGAAGGGAGATTTATTCTTATTTTAAAACTAGAATTGCATTGTTTTTATTTGCATTTATTCATGTATAGAATATTTTCTATCATCGATTATAAGTTATCTGGGCTTCAGATAAGTAATGAATGTTTTATTTACCCTAAACGAAAAGGACGTAGTTGACAGATTAATTTATTTGATTTCACTTCTGCAAATTTATCCATCAAAATGCAAATTTGGCAAATTTTTGAAAAAAGTGTTTTTTGGGAGGTATAGTAGGAATGGGAAGGATAAGGACTAAAGAGGCCTCGCGAGTAGATTTGGGCTCAGAGTTGATAAAAGCGTCTTTCAATCGTTTTAAGAGGACTTGGTACCCCAAAAATTATTTTCTATAATTTGATATAAAATTAAATATTTTTGTGATGACTACATGTAAACTATTCAGGAAAGAAGATTTAGAAGAAAAAAAAATTGAAATTTCTTCAAACTTTTTCAAAAATTAAATTTTTGTTTAATTTTTCGAAGATTTAAGGCATTTTTCAAAATGCTTCTTCTCCTTCAGATTTCATTTTTTTGCATTGAATTTTTTTTGCAAGCTGTATTGATTTATGATTAATAACTTTAGGGATCGGATTTGGCATAAGTTTTTTAGTTTAGGAGAAAACAAATAATTAGTGAAAAATCGGGTATTCTTTTCCAAAAAACTCTAATTCTTAAACATTTTATTTTTTTAAATAATTTGTTTTTAATATTTTTCTAATTCCATCCCTAATTCCATTTAATATACTCTTGTGTACAGGTTAAAAAAATTTCACAATACTTCATACATATTTGTTTGAGTTTTAGTATTTTAAGTAGGTGTATGTTCACGAAAACAGCAAACTGAGATAAATGTATTTAAAGATTTCAGTATTGAAAATAATTTATTATAAATGTCCCAATTAACTCAAATATTTTTTCACATAAATAACGTATATATAACCTACAAATTACGCAAAATTAAAGACAAATAATAATTATTTTGTTTCGCTCCAACTTTAAATAAAAATGTCAATTTCAGTATTCAATGCATGTAAAATTTCTAAAAACACAATGAAATCACTCAGTGTCAAGCAAATTTTAATTTTTGTAATACATTTTTGGCAAACCACTGACTACTGAACATTATGAAACTAAAATTGACTGCATATATTTATATAATTTGCTTTAATGTTGAGTGCAATGCAGGGAAAACTGAAAATTTTTTAGTGGTTTAATACATGACACTCACTGTAAAATTAAAGCACCCTACAGCATAAGTTACTCCTTATTTATTCTTAAATTATTTTTTCTCTTTATGCCCTGCAATATTTACAAGTTTGAGTGCAAAAGCCCTGAAAAGGCGGCGTATTGCAAAATTAGAGATTTTGCAGTACGCCGCATTTTCCTCTATTGTCTTTTGGACAAATCAATTCACACACAGAGTTTCAGTAAATTAATTTCCCGTCTGATCCTAAAGATTTTGAAGACTTTTTCATAGTATGTATAATTCTTAGTTGTATTCACATACAAAATTTGACAAAAAAACACTGACTCGCTTTTTGTTTACAAATGTATCTTTGGGATACCTGAACTAGTTGATGATGTGTACAATTTCGTTGGCATTTTGCATTTGGCAGGTAACACATCTTTATAACAGTCATGTAAAAGCAATCATTTGATACATTGACATTATTTTGCTTAAATGAACCCATTTTTACATTCGGTTTATGACTTTCTCTGTGTAACACATTGGATAAGGAGGGAAGAAAACGTTCATAATATGATTAATATTTATTCAATCGTTTTGAAACTTTGGAACAACATACTAGAAAGTTGAAGCGTTATTTTAAACCAATAAAAACTTTTTTGACATTTTCAGCGATTTTGGGGTACCGAGTCCCCTTAAACTTTAAGCAATAAGTTTTGTGATTTATCAATTTTCTAATTCATAATTGAAGACTATTTTTCATTAATTTAGTAAGTAGAGTAACTTAATTACAAAAGATAAACTTGCAAATTAGTTTTTCTGCTGTAATCTTTTTTTTAAATTTTACGAAAACGAGTTTTCTGTTTTAATAGTAGTTTGATTACTAAATTCAGAAATATCGAATGAATAAATTTAATAATTAGATAAAATATAATCATATAATATATTCTCGCTAATCGCTATTTACTAATATACCATAGATTAAACTAATACAACAACAATGAGAACAGTAATTTATTTTATCACTTAAATTCACGAGTAGTACTAAGTATTCATAATTTATGTTTAAATACGACTACTATTTTCGTTGAAACATTTACCTAATTTAATGCACTGGAACTAATGTCTTTAGTGAATACAAATTTCTTAACAATCCAAGCACTAATGAGTTTTTCAGGCATTTATATTTTCCTACGCATTTATAAGAAGTTGTAAAACTTTTTATGGATCCTATAATTACACTCGAATTCCCAGTAGTTTAAATTTTAAGGAAATAATTGAAAAAAAAATTCCGATTTTGTTTTCCTAATTATGTATGTCTTTTTCATCAAAGCTTCTATTTTACATTTCTACATGTGTGCATTCAAATAATTCGCAGAACTCGAAACGAGCTCATTTCGGTAATTTGAATTTCTAAAATAATTACGGAGTATGCGGATAATTTCTTTCCATTTATAAAAAACTTTAAGGGCGATAATATTTTTTTCTCTAGAGATAAAAAAAAAGTTTTTTTTTAGAAAAAATAAAGACCCTTTTCCGTACGACAAGTGTAATTAAAATTCTTTTGGGGGGAATTCTTATTTTTTTTTATCTGTATCTCTCTCCTTAAGGTTTTATCTTTAAGATTTTTTTTACTTTGTTCTTTTATCATGAAAGGAAAGACAGTGAAACAGTATTTTCTAAGACCTTTTTGTGCTTGTTCTAATTTAAACCTAGCAATTTTCTTTCATTTACAAATTCTCTTTATTTGTATTTATTCGAGTTCTTTTTTGTGTGGATGGATCAGAAATACTCATTAAAACTCACTAACATCATAAAATTCTATGTTAATGAGCGTTATCGATTTAAAAAAAAAAAAAAAATTCTGTTGATGTCACATTGATTTAACCCTCTGACGGACCTGAACGACCTTTGCACTTCGATGTCGCCTCTCAGGAGCAACATAACGACCAGTTCTTTTGTTTCCCTGTTCTTTAAAATAAACGAGTACAGCATGATCTTGTGTTTAGAACATCAATCTCTTTTTCAACTTGATGTATTGCAAATACAAAACAGATTAAGATTTTTTTCCCTTTATGAGTATAAACAAAATCTGTGGAAAAGAACGTAAAGGGGAATAACTGTTCCATAGAAAGAACACAAATCGTTCACAACCAAAAAATATCCAAACTTTTATGTTCATTAATTCGTACAAGAATAATTTATAACTTAATTTTAAAAAAGCTCTTCCTACCCAGCAAAAAAAGTCAGCATGAAACCTTTATCAAAATTGTCAAATTAAAGGTTTTTTGAAGGTTTTATAAAGGATATTAAAACAAAAAACTGCAGTTTTTTTGAAGTTTTTAATTTTCCTGCATAAAACCTTTAACATATCTGCATTTTCCCTTCATGATTAAAATTTGAAGATTTTTTGCAGGTTTTTATGAAGGTTTTTTGCAGTTTTTATTAAGGACATTGAAACAAAAACCTTTAATTTTAAAGATCTTCAAAAAAAAACTGCAGTTTTCCTGCATAAAACCTTCAATTTCAAAATTTTGATGAAGGTTTTATGCTGAATTTTTTTTGCTGGTTACGTTTATAAAACGTTTATTAAATTGTCAAAAACAATTAACAGTTTAATATTTAAGTTAATTGTTTTGCAAAGCCTGAGCATTTTTAATATAACCAAAATTAATTCTAAAGTTTTATTTTGAGTAAATAGCGAATGTTGCAGATAAAAAGGAGTAAGACAGATGATAAATTGTATATAAACATGTAAACCAACGTATCTTTCCTTTTTCAACTGCTTTGAAATTATGTATAAATTTTCTTAAATATATATAATATTGTGTTATGCCAAAAGTAACTTTTTTACTCAATTTTGTATTCGAGTCTCCCTTAAATTCATAAAAAATTTTGAGTAGGAAATATTTTTTTTTTAAATCAGAAGCGTTAGGGTATTTTTTTGGAAGGAATATTTTAAAAATACTAAAAATTAGGAAGCATATTTAATATACATGCATTTTAAATATAAAGTAAACTCTTTTACAGAGAAAACCACTTTACAATATTGCCCTTTTTCAAACTACACAAAGAGTTAAAAAAAAATTTCGACGTTGAAATATTTTTTTTTTAAATCAGAAGCGTTGGAGATGTTTTTTGGAAGCTATATTTATTAAAATATTAAAAATTAAGAAGTATATTTAATATACATTCATTTTAAATATAAAGTAAACTATTTTACAGAGAAAACCACTTTACAATATTGCCCTTTTTCTAACTACATAGAGAGTTAAATATATTTTTACTTATTTAGACATCGTGGAAATTTAAACAGCACACTTAAGACGAACATTTTTATACACCATCATAGGACTAAAAGTAAATTTATTATGTGTACGATTCATTATAAATTATTTACACATTCATCGAAATTCCCCAAAAAGCTTCTTAGTTGGTATTCATTAAAACTCCTTCACTTTAAAATATATTTGAAAAAGCTGCTTAAAAGCGAGTCAATAAAATTCAAAGGAGCTTCGTGATTCTAAAGGTAATATTAATGAATTTCAAAAAGGAAGCGTCGTTAAATTTGCATTTTATTTTCATTTTTTTAAATGTAAGAGCTATTAAGCATAGTTTTATGTTTAAAATTTCAAAGGTTCAATCCAAGACTAAAAATATAACCGCATAGTTTTGCTTCCGTAAAATATTATAAAACAATACAAAAAAAAAAATTCACCCTTGCACATGAAACGTATTTCATGAGATTTTCCATTATATGTCTATGAAAAATATTATTTTACTAGTTCAGAAGAGAATAATGTTTGTAAATATACATGTCAAAATGTAAATATCAGGTTTTTTTATCAGACTCGACTAAGCCGCATGATTAATTCTAATAAATAAATGAACATGATATTGAAATTAAGCACTTGAAGTAAAGTTTCTCGCAATGTAAAAAAAAAGTGCTTAAACATGAGTACATGAACGTACTTGTTTTTTTAAGTACAATTGCATCGTAAATGAGCGATGACTTATTCAAATTTAAGTAATATACTTTTGCACAAATGAACATTGTGACTTAATATTGCTAATCTCAGCTTCTGTTCAAGCCACCTTAACAAAACGACCTGACAAACTTTACATATTTCTTCATAAGATGGGTTTCCACATTATTTGATGTAGATTTCTTAAATGGAAACTGAGTTAGTACATTCTTACTTCCAATTTTTTTTAGCCACGTTTTTAACATTACTTCTGCTTATAACTTTTTCGCTTCCCTTTGATAGCTTAACGGATAAGATTGTGGACAGCGGTGCTGCAGACATAGGTTCGATTCCCGGTAAGTCTAAGTTGTAATTGTTGATATTTATTGAAAGGGATTTATGAAAGTAAGTCCATTATATGTCTATGAAAAATATTATTTTACTAGTTCAGAAGAGAATAATGTTTGTAAATATACATGTCAAAATGTAAATATCAGGTTTTTTTATCAGACTCGACTAAGCCGCATGATTAATTCTAATAAATAAATGAACATGATATTGAAATTAAGCACTTGAAGTAAAGTTTCTCGCAATGTAAAAAAAAAGTGCTTAAACATGAGTACATGAACGTACTTGTTTTTTTAAGTACAATTGCATCGTAAATGAGCGATGACTTATTCAAATTTAAGTAATATACTTTTGCACAAATGAACATTGTGACTTAATATTGCTAATCTCAGCTTCTGTTCAAGCCACCTTAACAAAACGACCTGACAAACTTTACATATTTCTTCATAAGATGGGTTTCCACATTATTTGATGTAGATTTCTTAAATGGAAACTGAGTTAGTACATTCTTACTTCCAATTTTTTTTAGCCACGTTTTTAACATTACTTCTGCTTATAACTTTTTCGCTTCCCTTTGATAGCTTAACGGATAAGATTGTGGACAGCGGTGCTGCAGACATAGGTTCGATTCCCGGTAAGTCTAAGTTGTAATTGTTGATATTTATTGAAAGGGATTTATGAAAGTAAGCTACTGCTCTTTTTATTCGTTTTTAATTATTTTTGAGTACATGTCGTTTTTCAAAAATTAAACTTATGTATTCGTAGCTATGATCAGCATTGAATGTAATAAAAAATGAGTACATTTTACTTATTTTTGAATACCTCCTTTTAACTGTGAAAGTACGAAATATTTTTGATCGTTTCGCGAGAATCTATCATATCGTCGCTTAAGCCGTAATACCACGTTAATCCAACGTTAATCTAATTTAACTTTTGTGGTATTAAGGTTTAAACGAAGATATGTCAATTACCTCATTCAACCAACAACTACGGATAATGTTTAAATAACCAAATTAATTTTCTGAAATACAACGCATTTTATTTAAAAGTTACTTCGAGGCTTATCTAATGTTCAAATGTAAAGTACCTTAAGTACCGGACTTTTTAAAGGACTTTCTTTGTATCGTAAATGAGCAATGGCGTATTCAAATTTGAGTAATCGGACATTCGCAAAAATGAGCAGTGTGATTTAATATTGCTAATATCAGCTTCTGTTCAAGCCATCGCAACAAAGCGACATGACAAACTTAAAATAGTTTTTCAGAATATGGTTTTCCACATCATTTGATGTCGATTGCTTAAATGGAAACCGAGTTAATACAATTCTATTATCTTACTTATCATTCGTTTGGCACACATTTTTAACATTACTTCTGTTTATAACTTCTTCACATATCCCTGGTAGCTTAACGGATAAGGCTCTGGCCTGCAAGTATGTGTTCGATTCCCGGTAAGTCTTGAATGTAATTGTCGATATTTATTGAAAGTGATCTATAAAGGCAGCCTATGTAGACCATACCCTGCTGTTTTTATTCATTTTTATCCATTGTACTAATTTTTAAGTACATGTCTTTTTCAAAATTGAAACTTATGTATTCGGAACCATGCTAAGCATCAAATGAATTTGAAAATGAGTACATTTTACTTATCACAGCAATCAATCACTCCACGTGGAATTAGCCTAAAGTGATAGCTTATATATAATCGTGTAGTGGAAAGTGAGACATTTCACACATGACCATTATTAACCCATTCCGTGCTTTGACCTTTGTACCTGTTGGGGGAGAAGTTTCAAACAACTGTAGTTCCCTTAACTCCACTTAGAATCATCCTTTGGTGGTATATGTCATACTATCGTGTACCGTTCTCAACCTGGGCGGTCCAGTTGGGGGTACGTAAAGGTAATATAAGTAATGTTGGAAATACATTAAATAATAAATTAATAAGTTAAATATATAATAAAAGCTAATAAGTGTCATCAATTTGAGTCGTTTCATTAATTAGCCAGTTAACCTACGAGCATTACTGCTTAACAAACACAAACATATTTATGCGTAGAGATTTTGGTGACAGAAGGTTGGAAATCAATAATGAAAAGTTTTATCAAGGAGAACAGGGGAGATGAAAGGCTGAGAACCACTTATGTAGAAAAAGATGAGCCGCGCCAACCAGATTGAACATTAAGCCTCTCCTTATTCTGGTATTTTACCACTTGGAGGAGGGAATATCTCCCTTGGCTGCAGAATCAGTTTTGGCCCATATTACTCAAAGTAAAATCAGCTTATGTAAATAAATGGTATATCATCGTATAGAGGAAAGGGCGTGTCGACTAGGTTGTTCATTTAATTTTACTGGGAATGCAGAAGTAGAGAAATGAGTGAATTTTATATAAACTCTGTATTTTATATAATATCTGTGCGCAGAACTGGTCTTTCAGATAGAAGTTGAGTAATAGTTTTCTTTCTTATATAAAGTATAAGGAACCACTATGCCAAATTTAATATTTCTCGGTATACAGGAAGTAGGTTAATTTACGTTATATTTTTCGCCTTTATCACACCTTTTACTGGGGATTGTTACGCTGCACGCTAAAATTTAGCAATATAAAACCTTTCATTTAATAATTTTGCTATTTACTATATTCAAAAATACTCATATTATAAAACTTCCTTTTAGGTGTAAATATCATGCGCATTGCATCAAAATTTTCTCGAAATTGTATTAAAAAAATATTTGAAACATTTAAAAACGGGTTATTTAATTTTTTAATATTGCATAATAATTTATATTTAAATTAAAAAGTTTGCTAAAAAATGTTTTCTAATAAATTAAAATGTTTATGTGGTTTAGTGTTTTAAAACGTATATTATTAGATATGTATTGTTTAAAACAGACATAAAATACAAAAATTGTATTCAGACAGGACATAAAACACAAAAATTGTATTCATACAAGGCATAAAACACAAAAATTGTATTCATACAAGACATAAATCAGGAAAATTGTATTCATACAAGACATAAATCAGGAAAATTGTATTCATACAAGACATAAAACACAAAAACTGTATTCATAAAAGATGTAAAACACAAAAATGTTATTCATACAAGATATAAAACAAAAAAATTCTATTCATACAAGACATAAAACACAAAAATTATATTCATACAAGACATAAAACACAAACATTATATTCATACAAGATATAAAACAAAAAAATTATATTCATACAATATATAAAACACAAAAATTATATTCATACAAGATATAAAACACAAAAATTATATTCATACAAGACATAAATCAGAAAAATTATATTCATACAAGACATAAATCAGAAAAATTATATTCATACAAGACATAAAATACAAATATTACATTCATACAAGACATAAATCAGAAAAATTATATTCATACAAGACATAAAATACAAATATTACATTCATACAAGACATAAAATACAAATATTACATTCATACAATGCGTAGAAAATCTCGTATTATTCGATTAAACTTTTAAATGATATCATTGCTAACAATTATTTTAGAAATTGAGGTACAGAGATTAAGGTTTAAGCACATCCATCCATCAAAATAGACATTATATTCAAGATTTACACAAGTTCCCTAAAGACTACAATGAATTGCCCTGCTATTAAAAATACCCAGAAACGAGCTAATAAGATTTAACGTTAAATTACTTCTAAAAACTCTGATCCTCAAACTGACAAATCTTTTTTATTCGCCCGACCCTCCAAACCATTAAATGAAAAAAAAAAGTTTAAATTAAAAGAAAAAAAAAGTTGGAAGAATCATCAGATGTATATATTGGAATACGAGAGGTTTGAATCGATTTATTTTTTTATTTTTACCCATTTACTCTCGTCCCCAGAGTACGATAAAAGCGACGTCATTCATTGTAACCTCGCTCCAGGAGTTTCCAATTGGACAGAGGGCGCTGCTAAAATTAATGCTTCGGTCTAGTTATTGGTGATAGATTAGAAAATATAATGTTCGATACTGATACTTTAACTTTTTTTTTCTTGCACTGGTTTTCATTTATTTTGGAGAAAAAACTTTAAATTGGAAAAGGTTGGAGAGTTGATGAAAGTTCACGGTTTTGAGTGGTTTTTTTTAGATGAATTCTTGGTTCAAATATGGAAACATTTCAGTTGCCGAGTTTTTAATTCGAAAAGACATTTAATTTTTTTATGCGTTTATTTAATATTCAAATATATTTTAATTGCATATCGTGTATTTTAATTTGTTTAAATATTTGGTAAGATTCATATCATTCTTACTCTTCAATTAATTTTTTAATTGCATTTAAAATTGCAAATTCCTTTCCAATAATTGTTTGCTTTGAAAGTGGTAATTATCCTATTTATACTTTTGGATGTAGAATTGTTTTACTTTTCCTTGCAGGTAAGTTACCACTTTTTTTAACTGTAATATATAATGTTCAAGTAAATTTAAAAAAAAGTTATGTTCTTTACAAATGATAAACAAGGTATTAACTTCAATACCGTCAACGTGTGAGCTTTACTTTTTCCCCGAAAAGTTTTAGTCTAACTTAAAAATATGGTACTATTTCGACACCCTTCAAATGTGTAAATTAAACAGACTTACGTTTGGTAATAATTAAAAAATATTTTTGATGAACTGAATATGTTTAATTAAAATAAACAAGTCACATTTTAGTAAACATGATATTTATTGTACTCCACGTTCCTCTATATGTTAAGCTTTCGATCGGACTTATTAGATTCCCTCCATTGTAATGTTCATTACATTACAAAATAGACTATCGTGACCTTCGAGCATGGGTCCTTCATAGTAGAGAAAACATGTTATAACCTCGCTAACATCAAAGTGAGGCCAACATGAATGACCTCAGACACGTGTTAATTACGTCATTCTATTCATAATTTTTCACGGTTACACATTTCCCAATGCATCAATCGCGAGTATTTTTTGATTCATAATTTTGAAAAGAAATCACGTGTCTGATGCCATTTGGTCTTAAATGTTGGCTTCATGATTATGACGTCATATTCTCTCTACTACAGTCCATTCATGCTCAAAGATCGTGACCTGGTATGCGTTATAATTTAGATATGTATTAACCTTTTTAACTGCAAGGACGACTTTGACATTTTCATACCTATTACGGAAAACGTACAATGTTCTAATTTTCAAAGTCATTGGTGCTCTTAGATGCCAAAAATAATAATCTACTATGTAAACAGTGAGAGAAATCTAACTAAAGAACGACTTGTTATTCTCAAGGTTATATTGTTCTCTCTGTTATTTTGTAGAACAAGAAACAAAATCAACTGATTGTTATTGTGTTACCTGAAAGAAGACAGTAGAACTGAAAAGTTTAAAAAAAATAGTTAAAAGATATTACACCAAGCACATACTGTTAAACAAGAAATAAAGAAGTCCTCCATTGCCAAGCACTCTTGGGAACATGGTCATATATTTAATTTTTCAAGCCACATTTAATTTGCAAACCCAAATCTCCATTTGAACTTGACTTCCTGGAGGCGTTTCATATTTTTAGCAATATTGATTCGATTGTCAATGAAACATTCGCGGTCCCAGTATTTCCCGCTTGTTGGCACACAATAGTGTACTACAACCGATTGAAATAGTTTTTTTTTGTTCTTTGGCAACACTTTCAATTTCTGGGTTTATTTATATATTATTATACACAGACTTTTAATTTCCTGCTGATGAAGGGAGATGTATCTCCCGAAACATGTCCGGATTTAATGGATTTTTATTGCGTATTTAACGTTGTATTTGTATTTTAATATTCTTAACGCAATGTTCTATAAGACGAGTTTTTATCTTATTGATTGTTATTGTGTTACCTGAGAGAAGACAGTAGAACAAAGAGGGTTAAAAAATTAGTTAAAATATATTACATCTCAACTTTTAATTTCTGGTTGTCCCCTCATAGAGAACAAGCTACTGAAAGAACAGCTTTTATAATACGCTGTTCTTGTTCTTTTTGAAGAACAAATCGTTATTTTGTCACTCCTGATAGGTAACAAAAGGGTTAATAAAATGATTAAGGGTTCATCCCAATTCTCAATTTGTGGCTGGCCCCTTAAAAGAGCAGAAGCGATTCCTTGAGATGAAAAGGACAATGCCTGTTAGATCTACAGTGAAACAAGCAGAAACGCAATTCCACTCTTTGTTAAAATCCACACAATGCCATTTTCTTGAGCATTCGGCGCCGATTTCCGCTCACTTCCAAGCCCAAAAGGAGATAAAATTAAAAATATAAAAGCCTAATGTAATAACTTCCCCGCCCTACTTCTTGCCGAGAACGTTGACAACCATTGCAAACATAAGCGCACAGCAAAGAAGAGAAATAAAAGAGACATAATATTAAATAAGGAATTGAGCAGGGGTACACAGAAACGAAAAGGTATAATTTCCGTTCCTTTCGGACAATTTTTTTTCTATCTCTTATTCTTTTCATTATTTCTCTTATTTTTTTACTATTATATTCTCTCTCTCATTCCTCAGTTATCTATTTGTTTCGAGGGGGGGAAGGGGGGGGGGGGCTTTTTTACAATGGGTATAAAGTTTTTCGAGGGCTTTCCGCGATTGGATTCGTCACAATAGAAAATCGACCAGGAATGTTCGGCTGGGGCAACAAAAGAGAAGAAATGAGTCGAAATTGTGTTTGTTAAAAGTTCTACCCAGGATCTGTGTTCGGTAAATATATCGGACATTTTCGATTTTGACCACTTTTCGGTCGAGAGAGAGAGGGGGGAGAAAAGCGAAATAACAGAGTAATCGTTCCTTAAATGGCGAAAAGTAACGAACAATTGAAATGGAATTAAGTTCCTAGGGGAAACGGTCATATGTGACTTGTTAAGTAAGATCGATAGTTAGAATATTGCATTGTAGAGGCTTTGTTTAGGTTTTAGGGAATACTCGCTTTGTGGGTATTAAATTGGAAATAATTTATTATTTATGCAATGTTTTGAGATGAAACAGACTTAAAACGCGATGGGAATGCATTAGTGAGATACTTCAAAATGGTCGCAATTTAGTAAATTACATATGTATTTTGTCTTGTTTTCTAAATAATAATTCTAAGAAACACGCAATGATGTTTTCAAACATTTGTTAGGTTCAATGTTTTAAATCAACCCTCTGACAGCAAGCAAAATATCGAGTTTGAAAATAGGTTTTTACTAAAAGATAGTTGAATTTATATTATACATTTTTTTTTCAATATTTAATTTGCATCTTTAGAATCACCTATGCATGGGATATCACGATAGAAACATTCTTCTATACTCGGGACAACCTAAGTTGAACCTGAAGTTGAACCTATGATATGTATAAATATTCAATTGCTTTCGGCTCAACTTAGGTTGTCCCCAAGTATACGCTAGGAGTTGATATCAATGGACTGATTCCATAGTGTCGTAATAAGTATAAAAATAATATAATTCAATCTATTAAAAATTAATAGAACTATATTACACTCACTGCAAAAAGTTAAGCACGCAGAGGGAAATGATAATTTTCGGAAGCCAATCAGAATTGGAGAGACTGAAATTAGATGTAATAAGTATAACGAAGTGGCAGCTGTATAGGAAGGTCTGACAGTAATGGACGTGATTTTAATTCCAGAAATTTCCAGTTTCTACATCAATGTATCCAGTTTTTAAGCACATAAAAACGCTTCATTTCATAATATTTTTTAAATCTAATTTTTTTAGGTATCTATTAAATGCTATATCTTTACAAGGAATTTAAATGTATGTAAAAATATCAAATTTCACGCCTAGGAAAATATATTTAGATTGACAAACAGTGAAAACTACTTTACAATTGCTAAAGTTAAGTTGATATTGAAATTTATGAAACAATATTCAATATTGATTATTTGATGGTACATATATGAAACATTTCTTAAATAACCTATTTTCAAATACACATGTCAGATGAGTTTTAAAAGATGAAACCCAATTACATTAAAAAAAAATATTACGATTTTGCACCAAACTTTGGTACAAATTTAGCTGCAAGCAACATTTGGTGCTTAGTTTCACCATTTTACGATGCTACCAAGGATGGTTTAGTTGCGAAACGTTGCACCAAAACTCATAATGTTGCATAAAACTCAAACTTTCTTAGTATTGAAGCATTTTTGTAGCGAAGCTGGCAACCCTCCGATCGCAAGATGACAACTTGTCAGCGATCGGGCTCGAACTAGGAACCTTCCGATTCACAGCTGAACGCCTTTATCCACTGAGCCTTCGTCGTCTTTCTTGGAGGTACTTGTTGAACAGCAAAAATTTCGGATGCAGTTAAGAGGATGAACTAATTATCGGAGAAACCTCTGCTTATTTTATAAATGGTTGGTTGGTTCGTGTTTTATGGCACAAGAGCCAAATTGGCTATGCTGCGCCAAACGTTCTCTGAATTACGCATCTTAAAAATTTTAATTTGGTTAATTAAACCAGTGTCGTATAGAAATTCGAAAAAGTTAGTATGCGGATCATTTCCAAATAAATCATTTAAAATGGGATTAGCAACGCCAAATGTTTCAATCTCGAATTGTTATACTTGGGACAACTACACATAAAAGGCTTTACTGAAAACACACAGCCACAACGTGAGCACGTTGATGCTGGTTCCTAAACTAAAAGATATCTGTGAGTTAATCGTGAGTGCCCAATGCGTAGTCTAGTTAAAGTAACATATTTTGTCGATTAAAAAGGTAGTCTTAAAAGGCTTTACATTTGGTTTAAAATCATCTAATTTGTTAGTCGTTTGACTATTCCATCTCGATTCCCACATTTTGTTCTGCATTTGTAAAAGCGAAGATGAAACATCAGGCAAAGATACAAACCTGTCAGATATTAGTCGAGCATTTTTGGTGGCTGCATCTGCTTTGTCGTTTCCGACAATTCTAGCGTGACTTGGTATCCAGCAAAAATGTATATCAAAAGACCGCAATTCGAGACTACGCCAGATATCCGCCGTTTGCATGTTTTTTTTGTTTTTGATAAAGGATTTTTGGTTCGACCAAGATTACATCATAATATGGTGCAGACCTCTGTTTTGCACCAAGAAATGGTACATCGTTGAACTTAAATTTTTAACAGTGTACCTCATATTTAATCACATTTCCAACCAAATACACAATGTTTAGCAAAATAGAAGTTGCGTTTTCCAAGAACACTGTATTGCCTTGGTTGCACTTTGTATTTAAATTATCCTGTAGAAAACCGGAGATTTGGCGTTCTCCCTTGTCTGTTTGCGTCTCAGCATCGAAAAGGAAATGGATTCCGAGCGCTCTTTATGGAATTGTCTTTCTAAAGGGGAAACAGTGTTTTGATTGCGTTACTTACAAAAGCAATATCCTGCTGGGTTTGGGTTTTTATTCAGACTGCTGGGATCCCCACCCCTTAGGGTGTACGCAAACATTGGAAAAATCATTTTGCTGTCGATTGTTTTGGGCGTAATGGTTTTACAGAATGAAATTTCCAATTTATCTCCGATATATAGGTCAAATATAAGAGATAGCTTCTTTACATAAATACATACAAATGGCGATATCTCGTAGAAGGTTAGAAATATGCGTATATTCGTTATTTTGTGAAAAATACATTACCTCGCGATTATTGTATTATTTCGTGATTAGGTTTTGGAATATGTTATTTATATTTTATATTATATACAGTCGTTGATTAAGTCTTAACATACACACAAATCGTAACTTAATATATATCTTAACTTTATGTATGTTAATATTTTTACTACATTAAAATATTATTTAGACAATTTTTTAGTTGTAAACAGTTCAGATATTTATGTATAGTAGAGTATGAGACTAATGTATTAAAATAAAACTAATTTAGTTAAATAGTTTATTTTATGTAAAATATTATAATAAAATATATACTTTTTAAAATTTAGAAACGTACTAACAATGCGGAAGTGCTTAATTGGCAATGCAGAGCCGTTCTTTTATGTGATAGTGAGATACCTTTCTACAGTGATCGTGATCGGAACATATTGCACCAAATATAGGTACTCCAAAATAAATGAATCGTACTCATTTTGAGTACATTCGATGCTTATCATTGCTCTGAATCATAAGCTTCATTTTTAGAAAAGACATGTACTCAAAAATAAGTACAATGAGTAAAAATGAATAAAAAATCAGTTGCTTGCCTACGCAGGCTGCTTTCATAAATCACTTTCAATAAATATTAACAATTACAACCAAGACTTACCCGGAATTGAACCCATATCCTAAGGAACCGCAGTTCAGTGCATTATCCGTTTCACTACTAGGGCGACATGAAAAAGTTATAAACAGAAGAAATGTTAAAAAGGTGGGCCATAAGAATGGGAAGTAAGACAATTGAGTTGTAATAACTCAGTTTCCATTTATGCAATTGACATCAAATAATGTGGAAAACCATCTTCTGAACAAATATTTTAAGTTTGTCAGGTCGATTTGCTAAGATGTCTTGAACAGAAGCTGAGAATAGCAATATTAAATCACGCTGCTCATTTTGAGAAAGTACGGTTACTTATCATTGCTCATTTATGATGTAATTGTACTTAAAGAAAAACGAGTATGTTCAGGTACTCATTTTTAACTACCTTTTTTTACAGCGTAAAATTAAATTCATTTATAAGTATAAATTATTATTTACTAATTATTATTACTAAATATCTTATTGCCATCCATTGTTATATAAGTATACACAATTTCAGAATGATTCGCCGATTTGATAATACAATATAACAGTGTTACTTATATAAAATACACGAATTTACACATAAATAGTTTATTGGTTGCAACACATTGTTATTCAAGGGGTCATTGTGTGGCTGTATCGCATTTAGCAATATTGGCATAATATCACATTATCTGCCCCTAAACTCTTTGCTTACATTTTAACTTAGTCGCTTAGCTTCAGTAGACAAAGTAGTTTAACAAGAATACAAAAATAATGGCTTATTATATAGCAATTGAACATAATGGAAAACAAACATTGACCTTTGCCTAATAATATGAGTACACTAATGTTTTAAAGAATATACACCGTTGTAAAAATACATTGTAATCAAATACATCGTTGTCAAATGTATTATTGCCAAACACATTGTACTCAAACACGTTTTTGTCAAATACATAGTTGCCAAACACATTGTTGTCCAACACATTATTGTCAAACACGTTGTTGTCAAATACATAGTTGTTAAATATCTTTTTTGTGAAAAAAAATATAATTATATTGTTGTGGTATGTATGTTACAACAATGCAATTAGATTGTCGTAAAAGTGCTATGTTACGAAATTACATTGTTAAAAAGTTTATTTAAAAAATTGCTATAAAAAAAACAAGTTGTGACAAAGTAGCTAAAGAATACAAAAAATGACTTATTATGTAACAATTGTACGTAATGGGAAACAAACAATGGCCTTTGCCTAATAATTAATGAGCACACTAATATTTTAAAGAATATACATCGCCTTGAAAATACATCGTTGCCAAATACATCGTCGTCAACTACATCGTTGTCAAATATATTGTTATCAAACACATTGTACTCAAACCCATTGTATAGAAAAGCGTTGTTGTCAAACACGTTGTTGCCAAATACATAGTTGTCAAAAAACTTTTTTTGTAAAAAAAATATAATTATATTATTGTGGTATGTATGTTACAACAATGCAATTAGGTTGTCGTAAAAATGCAATGTTGCGAAATTACATTGTAAAAGTGTTTATTTGAAAATTGTTACAAAAACAAGTTGTGACAAAGTAGCTAAAGAATAAAAAATAATGGCTTATTATGTAACAATTGTACATAATGGGAAACAAACAATGGCCTTTGCCTAATTAATAATGAGCACACTAATATTTTAAAGAATATACACCACCTTGTAAATCCATCGTTGCCAGATACATTGTCGTCAATTACATCGTTGTCAAAAATATTGTTATCAAACACATTGTACCCAAACCCCTTGTATTGAAATACATTGTTGCCAAACCCATTGTTGTCAAACACGTTATTGTCAAATACACTGTTATCAAAAAACTTTTTTGTAAAAAAAAATATAATTATATTGTTGTGATATGTATGTTACAACAATGTATTTAGATTGTCGTAAAAATGAAATGTTATAAAATTACATTGTAAAAAGTGTATGTTAAAATTGTTATAAAAAATACAAGTTGCAAAAATTAGTCGTATATATCGCTGTTTAAGAAAGAGAAACACGGATCAGAGTTTCAAACTTAGCAAACTAAAGGATCCAAGGGGATCGACATTTTGGCAGCCAAATGCCATTTCCTGGTCGAAGAGGGGTTCAAAAACATTTGACACACACAACCCATCGCTAAGTGCCATTTCATTTGATTGCGCAAGATAAGTGGCAGTCATTGAAAACCACATTTGAATATGGTCGGTTGCTATGGGGACGGCGTTGGTTTCAAATGTCGAGTTCCAGATGGGTCGCCATTTTTGTTTTTAAAACAAATATTTGAATATTTTGTTTTAATTATTTACCATCTTCATTGTTTGGAATAACAATTAATTTCAATGACTACAATAAGTTTTTAATTTTAAATTGAAGCATTTTTTTACAAAGTTAATTACTTCCGAACATACGCGTGTTAGATGATTAGGGGGAAATTAAAAATATTTATTAATACCAATTCTAAAATATGAAGAGCTGGTGTTTATTTTATTACAAGTATCGAACTAAAACATGTAAATATTTCTTCAAACACAAAACTAACGTTCGAAAAACATTTAAAACATAAACTATTAATAATAAAATATTCTTGCAAATTCAACCACTTACTAATAGGTAAACTTCTTCAACGAATTAAAATGATTTTAATGCTCCTAAACTAGTTCAACTCAACTCAACTGGTTTTTTACAACAAGATCGATACTACTATACAAGTTAAATAGATCTAAATTAGTTCAATCCTGTTAAAAAAATTCAATACAAATAAACAAGTTTAATTCAAACAAGCAAGTTAAATTTAACTAAATAAGTTCAATAAAACTAAACAAGTTCAATTGAAATAACAAATAAACAAGTTCAAATCAAATAAACAAGTTTAATTCTAACTAAACAAGTTCAATTCAAATAAACTAGTTTAATTCAAATAAACAAGTTTAATTCAAATAAACAAATTTAATTCAAACTAAACAAGTTCAATTAAAATAAACTAGTTTAATTCAAATATTCAAGTTCAATTCAAATATTCTAGTTCAATTCAAATAAACAATTCCAATAAAACTAAAACAAGTTCAATCAAATAAACAAGTTCAATCAAATAAACAAGGTCAATCAAATAAACAAGTGCAATCAAATAAACAAGTGCAATCAAATAAACAAGTTCAAGTTCAAACAAGTTCTAAACTACTTAAATAAAATTATTCTACTTAAATAAAACGAAACAATTTTAATTGAACCATACGAACTAAACTTTAAACAACTAAAATTTGACTGAAATTTAATAATACTTTACTTTTAGGAACAGAAAATTGCAATAAAATTAAATTACTACAAACAACTTATACTATAATTCAATACAAGTAAATAACTTAAATCCACCTAAACTAAATGACATCACCTACATTAACTCATCTAAACTATCTTGATTGCATATCCGTTATTTATAGACACATGAATTACTTTAAAAAAACTCAAATTATTAACTAAAATATAACAACAGATAATAATACATTTATATTCAAAACACACATTTTAGTTAAAAGTTATTTTATAGCGAAAATCATCTTAAATACTTGACATTAAAAAAAAAATGGCGGCCCCTCTCGACTTGGCTTTTTGTGTTCTCTAATGGAAACCGAGCTGGAAAAAGACGTCGTCAACTCATTTACATAAACAGGGGCTTCTCTTCAAAAAGAAAGTGTTTTTTCCTTCCCCATTAGCCCGGTCCAGACGATTTAAAAACGCGGCTACTTCTGCTCAACGAGTTTCTCTTCCCTTCAAACCCCCTTTATTTTTATGCTTCTCTATTTTTATTCCTTTCATTATTTTAATATTTATTTTTTTTTGCTAAATTTTTATAACTTTCTTTCCTTTTGGGTTTGCCACCTTAACGGTTATTGCCGGGTCGTATTCGAACGGCAGGACCGTTGTAAAAAGTGGGGGGGGGGGGTGGATACAATGATGCGGAGAAGGGCTGTCTTTTGTTTTTGGGGTATTGTGTATTTTGTTCTTGAAATTAGGTCTTCTTACAGAAATGCCGTGATCCATCATACAGTTGAATTTGGAATTTGGTGGTTAAAGTATTTGAAAGAGACGTGTTATGTTGATATTCTGCAATTGTTTTGGTTTTGCATTTCATGGAAATCGATAATTTGATCAAATGGGGGGAGCTTGTTTATTTAGATGTTATTCACATAACGGTAAGTGAAAAAATACTATTTGGTGAAAATATGAGCTCAACAAATACCTAAAAAAAAAAAAAGTTTTTGCTGTTTGACGTCATTAGAGAAATCCACCCACAGTTTAATTTTTTTCTGCGAACTAAAATGAACTACTTGAACGACAGCTGTATTACTATTTCTTTTTTTATGGGGTGTGGAACACATTTTACTTTTTTTCTTTAATTTTGTAGATATCATTATATTTTTTCAGAAATATGTGTGCAAGGCATAATAATATAATCACATGTTCAAACATTTAAAAAAAAATAGTAAACATTTTTTATAAAAATAAAAAAAATCCAATTAAAAAAAATATATATAAAAATAAAAAAAATACATTTTTGTTTTATAAAAATATTTTTTTTTTTTACAATTTTTAATTTTTTTTTTTATAAAAATAGTTTTTTTTTATAAAAATATAAAAAAATACAAAGTAATTTCTTATTTTTAATATGAGTCAAGAAAATAATTTCTGTAAATCTATAATTCTGCATTTTTATCAACAAAAGAATGTGTTTGTGTTTAACAAACTGTCTTTGAATATTTTTATTATTTGCAAAATAATTTTGTTGGACCGTTAATTGGAAAAAAATATCGTACTTTCACTGATCAAACTATTTTTTAAAAACCACAAAAATATTTTTGGATATTTTGGATGATTTTTATGTGTAAGATTATATTATGTGTAAGACCCCTTAATATAGAATTTTAAATGTTTTAAAATATATCATTTGGATACGACATTAATTATAATTTGTCGATAAATAAACAAGTGGACTTTAAACAACTTAAAAATAATTAAATTCTTTGGATATTACTCTTAAATTCTACCTTTTTTTTAATAAAAAATAAAATTTCACGCCATCTTATATTTTACAGAAATATGTATTTAATAATATGAATTGTTCAGCAAGCATTTCAGTTATTATCTTTTAAAATTGACAAATAGCTTACAACACGTATTCTAGTTAAAATATCCCAAGAGATGTTTTAAAACAATCATAACTTATTCTAAGCAAATAAAACAAGCAGATTCCAATTCCAAAGAATACGATTTATGATTAAATATTAAATTCCATAGTTGAGTACTGGATATTCCATACCAGATGCTATGGAAGTTAAATAAAACAAAATAAACTGTTTTATATTATAATTTTTCATAAGTAAAAATAACAAGTTTATATGAAAAATATTCTAAAATGATAAATATAGATATTTGGTAAATTTAATGATTTTCGGATCTATCCCACATTCAGTGCAAAGAGATATGTAGGAATTTGTTTTATGAAATGTGGATCAGGCATTATAGATTTGTTTTGTAGTCAGTACCAATATGAACATGTTCACTTTTGTGAACATGTTCATATTGGTTCATTTGGTTCATTGGTTCATTTGAGATAATTTGTTTTCATTCAATCTTGTTTTTTATTCAATGCTTATCTCAATTTACGTGACCCGAGCCCCAAATCCTAATTTGTTTATTAATGAATTCAGAAATACCATTTTTTTTTTGTATTATTAGAACAACTTTTTTTGAACAATAATCAAAATCAAACATATATTTTAAAAAAAATATGTTTGTTATTTTTTGCATTTTTTAAACTTAAACAGACTTTTTTTTTAAAACTTCTCTTTCAATTTTTAAGGTTTTTAAATTTTTTTAATTGATTAAATAACTTCAAAGTACGTACTACAAACGTATGAATACACTTTTGCAGATTTGTGTTTTAAATGTCTTCAAAAACTTATTTTAAGTGCAAAACACAAAAAATATTCAAATGTTTAAGTTTAATAATTTGTAAAAAAAAAAATTTAGTTTAAAAAAGCTATACATACGTTTATAAAACAAATATTAGAGCTTCTTAAACTATTAACAGTTTAGTTTTAAGTTAATTATTTACAAAACCTTAGCATTTTAAACGTGAACAAAATTTATAAAATATATTTTGAGTAAATGACGATTGTTGCAGACGAAAAGTATGTAGAAAGATGATAAATGGTATATAAACATCTAAAAAAACGTATATTCTGTTTCTTTTACTGTTTTGAAATTTTGTACACACCTTCTTAAGTACGTTTAGCATCGTTTTATGAAGAAAAAAAAATTGCTATTTTTCCGGATTTTGGGGCTTGGGTCATTATTAAGTTTCATTACTTATTTAATTTTTTAAATATTTTTTTGTACATGTTTAGTTTTGCATGTTGACTCCTCGTGTTTAAAATACACTCTTCAGCAACTTTGTCTCACTATTACTGAAAGAATCATTTTAGATGACATTGCGTATGTATTCTTTGAATCCTTCATTAGTTTTTATAAAGTTAAGCAGAAACCATAAAATAAAAAGCGCTTTACTTCTACAAATAAATTTTGTATTATTAATTAACTTTCAATCTAAAAAACGAGATTAATACAATTTAATTAAAAAAGAACAAGTTCCCGAATCTAGCGTACCTTTCATTAACTTATCTCCTTCAATATTATATATCCTCGGCAGGCTGTCACCGTCGAAATTAAACACATATCTCCGCCATGTCTTACAGGAGCGACCGCTTTAATTCAATACTACATTTATTAAAATCTCTCGCAAGTCCAACGACAAGTCATTTCCGCTCCATTCCATACGACGCTGAACAAATGAACCAAAAAAAGAGAGAGAACCAGCACAAAAAAAATCACTCTCTACGTTATTGCTCTAGGACCACCTTTGTTTTCAACACTTGACATTTCATTTCTACCAGTCCGCTCACTATTTGCAGGATACCCTAGTTGAATTTCAATATACTGCAGACAAGAGGTCGTCCTAGGAAAAAAAGACAGTACTATAATATCCTTTCCGTCCCGTACCCCCCTTTTTTTCTCTATCTCAATTTTGCCTTGTTCAAAATAACTTTTTCTCCTCATTTTATAGGAGGTAGTAATAGGAAACTGAGTGCGAGGACTCCTCGGCTATATTGCGATTCCTCCTCTGCAGACGACTCTTTAGATTCGTTACTCTTTAAATCCCACCCCTCTTTTAAATTTTCTTTGTTCTTCTATTTTTTTCTTTTTAGAATTTTGTACTCATTTTTGGCTGCCGCAAAAAGGGAATGGAGAAATCTATTAAATAAACAAAGATCCCCCGATGTCTTATTATTATTATTATCATCGTCATTTCGTATCGCTTACTTGTAATTTGTGTTTCTATTGATTGAGCATGGGAGATCTTTGTTTTTTGTCGGAGTAGCTCGCTTCGCTTGAAGAGTATTTCGGGTTTCTAATATGGTTGTTTGTAGAAGGAAATTAGTTTCCTTCCCTTTGCAAATTTGGATGAAAGTAAAGCGAGGAAAATCCACGCTGGATCATTTTCCGAGTAATATGCAGCTGGCAATGACTCTCCAGAGTCTTTTTGAAATATAATAAGCATTCTGTTATTTTTATCCGTGTTGTAAAGTTATTAGATTTGTTGTGAACTTTTGCTACAAATGACGAAAGGTTTCACTGTTAAAAATAGGTACTCAAAAATAAGTAAAATGTACTCATTTTTGATTACATCCGATGCTTAACATTGCTTCGAATACATAAGTTTCATTTTTGAAAAAGACGTACTCAAAAATAAGTACAATGAGTAAAAATGAATAAGTGAAGTAGCTTGCATACGAATGCTTCCTTTTCATATGACTTTCAATAAATATCGACATTACCATGCTTACAGTGAATCGAACCAATATCCTCATGAATTGCAGTCTAGTGCCTTATCAGTTGTACTACCAGAGCGACGTAAATAAGTTATAAACAGAAGACTTGTTTAAAAAATGTGCCAAAAGAATGAAAAGTAAGATGATTCAGTTGTAATAACTCAATTTCAATTTAAGCAAATAATGTGGAAAAACATCTTCTGAACAACTACTTTAAGTTTGTCATGTCGCTTGGCTAAAATGGCTTTAACAGAAGCTGATATTTGCAATATTAAATCACAGCTCACTTTTTAGAAATTACGGTTCCTTAAACTTGAGTAGGTAATCGCTCATTTACTACTCAATTGTACTAAAAAAAACGAGTACGTCCATGTACTCATTTTTAAGTACTCGTATTTTAGAGTGTTATTGTGTTATAACATTCAAAACAGTTTAAAATAAAATTATTTATTACAAAAAATATTTGTTTCTTACGCATTTCCAACCAAACGCGTTGTTTGATTTTCTTCAAATTTGCATGATTGTTGCTGTAAGTCATTATAAACGATTCTTTTTTTTATCGCTAGGTCTACTCTTCCTAGTTCTCAGAACTACTAGTAGATATATATTTATTAAGAAACCTGCTGCAATTAAAACGTATATTTCAGAGATAGTATTTTTAAGACAAACAAAATTTTAAGAGAACATAAAATTATACACAAATATTTATGTTTATTTTTTTTAAAAATAAATGAATATTGAATACCTATTGTAAGCGCAAATCAGTAGTTTTCTAATATAATAACTATTCCGTATATTTATTTAATATTCCTTAAATATATAAAAAAAAATTAGAATTTAAATATTTAATTTCTAAATGTAATAAGAGAACTAACGAATTAAAATTTAACTAAAAAATAATATTACAAAATAACTCGAAATATAATCTAAAATGTTTTTGAATTTAATCAGACATATTCTGAAGCAAATAACTAGAAAGCGTCTACTCCATTTTAGTATATGTTTAAAACAAATATTAAATATTTCAATTGAGAAAATTGTATATTACCTTTACTTACCTTTTTTATATTACAATTTTAGTGTGCTATATTAAAAAAAAGTATAATTTTACATAAACTCCTTAAAGCGTAAATGTGGGGAAATATTTCAAAGCTTTGATGTATATCAGTGCATAAATAATCCACCCAATTTCCGGTAATTGTTCTTCTACATCGCCCAATACTCACATGAATTCAAAATACAGCGTTTCAATTACCATTTAGAGAATCTTTAGCACCGTTAAAATTGCAGTTACTTCTATTACGCCCAAGACAAAATTACTCGTCTGAAATTACGCTGTTCCAACCACGAAATAATTCGCAATATGCGTTAAAACATTTTTCTTACTGCAATCCATCCAAACGGCAAGAAAAACTCATATTTCAAATACATGAGAAAAAGGAGTATAAACTTAATATATCACACTACGCGAGGGGCAAACAATTACATGCCTGGGTTTTTTTTATATGTATAAATGCATCTTTCACCGTTCTACGCAGGAATAAGATGTGAAAAAGTATGCAAATTACTTCTCATCTCTTTTTTAGAAGAAAATTGCGCACGGCAGAGTAGTTGATGTATTGAATTAAAAAGGAGAGCGCAGTTCTGCGCGTTGTGTGATTAATGAAAAATGCAAATAAATAAAGTTTCCGGTCTTGCGTGTCTGGTAGAAATATGTTTTAACATACTTCATTTCCATGTATTTTCTCGATAATTTAAAAAGTTAGGTTATGCATACGTATTTAAAAAAATTTCACTGTTTCTAAAAATAATTTCTCGATTTGATTATTTGATATTATTGTTGGGTTTCTTAATATAAAAGTTGTAATGTTAAAAGTCTAGATTTGAGGATTTTAATTCGGATACAAGATATATTGTGGGTGGTATAAATGGATTTTTCAATTTATATGATGTTCAGAATTTTTGAAGGGATTGCTTTAGTGAAATATGGGGATTGGGTTATTGAAAGAGAAGATTTTCTTCGATATTTGAATGTATTTATATTAACATAAATGAAAGATATACAAAATTATAGTATTACAAAAATTGTAAGCTATAAAAGTATTGCAGTAATTTTAATGACAATAACCTCAAAAGAACAGTTTTTTTTTTATTTTATTAAGCATTTTGCAAAAAAAGGCATTTAAAATCATTTAATAAAATTTAAAGATGGTTAATTAATTCAAAGAGGTTTTAAAAGTAGCAGATTTCAAAAAGCATGAAATTTTAGAAAGTTATTTAAGAAATAATAAAAAAAAATTAAGTATTAAAGCAAAATGAAAATTTATAATTAAAGTCCATTTTAATTTTGAATTAATATTTCTTTGCTTATATTCAATCGTTTAAAAAATATGAAGTATTTCTATATCCATATTTTAGAATATTAGACTTAAATACTGTTTTAATTGCGAATAAAATTGTGTATATATTAACTTATCCGTATTTTTGAATCTTTGTACAGGTGCATAATCCTGCATTTATATTGTAAGTTTATTAATTTTTACGCTATATACTAATATGCCACATTTGTGTGTTTGCATGTTTGTATGTTTACGTATTTGTATGCAACATTTTTTGTGTGTGTGTGTGTGTTTTGTGTGTGTGTGTGTGTGTGTGTGTGTGTTTTGTGTGTGTGTGTGTGTGTGTGTGTGTGTGTGTGTGTGTGTGTGTGTGTGTGTGTGTGTGTGTGTGTGTGTGTGTGTGTGTGTGTGTGTGTGTGTGTGTGTGTGTGTGTGTGTGTGTGTGTGTGTGTGTGTGTGTGTGTGTGTGTGTGTGTGTGTGTGTGTGTGTGTGTGTGTGTGTGTGTGTGTGTGTGTGTGTGTGTGTGTGTGTGTGTGTGTGTGTGTGTGTGTGTGTGTGTGATGTTTTAATTTTACTCAAATGGTTTCATAGTATTTGTACAGCTATAAGTACTTGTGCGGACACGATCGTTCAAATTTATCTTGCGTTGCTCTTATCGTATATTCAATTAAAATATGTTTCAGTATTTCTCACAATATTACCTTCACTTATCTGGTAGTGCAAGAAGTGTTAGATACTGCATCTATACTTCTAAATAAATTAGACTAATTAAATCTAAAATATTTTTTTCAAAAATACTCGGAAAGTATTTATTAAAGTAGTTATTTGTCTTACTACAAGAGAAGCTTTCAAAAGTTAGATAAATTCTTATTATTTAGTGCAGACTGTGGCACAAATGTAGGTTTCAGGACAAAACAACAACTAAGTAATAATTGGAAGGTTTAAAACACGACTCCCACACAAGGTGCTGGATTATTGCAAGTGTAAATTGAATAGCAAAAAAACCTTCAAAAAAATTGCGATATCGAAGTTTTTATGCAGGAAAACTGCAGGTTTTTTAAAGATCTGTTAAATTTTGTTTGTTTCACTATTCTTCGCTAAACATGTAAAAAAGTCTACAAAAACCTTGAATTTTGAAATTATTTAAGGGGTTATAATGCACATAATTATCAAAAATATCCAAAATTATTTTATTGATTAAAAATTATTTCATTTAATTTTGAAACTAACGAGACAAAATTTATATTTCTATGTAAAGTACAACTAATTGTTTTCGCAAATTATTACGCTTTAGTAAAAATTGCCTGAATACGTAACTTTGAACTCATTTCTCAAAGAGATGAGTTTTTTTATTGAGTATCAAGTTTAAATGGATTTAAGTTCGATATCTAATTGAAGAACCTGTTCCAAGTTTGCTACAGTGTATTTTCAAACATATTACTTTAATTTGAGTTGATTTCAAAAGTTAGTTGACTTTAAGGGGACTCGGTACCCTTGGAATATTTTTTTTTATTAAATAATTTACATAGATATTTTACACATATTTTTGAAGGTTATTATTATATAACATGATTTTAGCAACAAAAAAATTATTTTTATGAGTATATTTTTCAAAATTTAATTTTTTTTTAAAAAATTGAACTGTTTTAAAAATGGTTTTTCTCTTTCAGTTTTTATAATTTTGTAAAGAATTTTTTTTCTTACATTCACTGTACTATACTTTATAACTTTAAGGATCGAATTTGAAATTACTGATTTAGTTCTTGAGAAAAAAAATAAAATGTCGATGTATATGCAAAAAAATGGAAAAAAACATGATTTAGTCTACTTTTTAATTTTTAACTTTTTTTCTTTTCATTATTTTGCAAAACACATCCTTGATTGTTTTAAATAGGTTATACAGGAAGTTCAGAAAAAAAATCAAGTCATTTCAATAATATGGGAGAAAGTATTCCTATTTTAAATACCGTGGCATATGCAAAAAACACAAACTGAGATAAATCAGTTTAAACATTTCAAATTCAAATAACTCGAGGAATACATTTGATATTTTCTTTACACATAATTAATTTTATAACTACTTGCATACATATAAAATTCCGGTTTTTATTATTTAATTGGAGTATATTAAATCACTATTGTGTACTCAGTTTTAAAATGATAATAAAACTAAATTTTGGAGAAAAATCTGTTAAAATCAAAATAATAGTGTTTAAAATATTGTTTTAGACTAATTTTGTGTTAGAAACCATACTAATACAACTGAATTCATTAAACATACATATTCCATACCATAAAAGACTTTAGAATATGCTTTGACAATAGCAAAAACATGTTATTACATTTGTTAAATACGTCGCCTTTGGCAAATACGTCTCCTTGTACCTTCAAATTTAAAATTATATCAAACCACGGTAAAAAAAAGTAAACAAACATGTGATGTGATAGATACAGTCACAGATAAACACGTTCAACTTGTTCTTAGCTGATTTTTCCTTAAATAAATGACGAAAAGCTGTTGCGTCAAAAATGTAAACATCGAAATGGACGTAGCATTTTAAGTGCTATGAGAGTAATGAAACGCATTTTAATTACATTTATAATTATCAGATCGTTTCAAAACTTTGTAATAATAAAGTTTAGGTATAAGAGCATATTTTAAGCAAAAAAAATAAAAATTGATATTTTCATCGATTTTCTCAAATCAAAGGGTACCAAGTCCCCTTAATTTACGTTGATACCAATATATAATTTTTAACAAAAAACTGGACATACAAACATTGTGCTTTTAAACCACCGATATTCTCTACAAGCATTAGAAAGCAATACTACTTAGAAATTTATATATTTTTTCTATCTAAAGTAAAACATCACACACACTATTTCAGAGAATTCCAATCATCCCAATACCAGAGCATAAATCCTTAAAAACATATTTTTCACATCCAAATTTAGATGATTGGTAATCAAACTGCAATGGTTAATATATCATACAAATGAGTTAGAAACAAGATTTTTATGCAAAGTTCGCTCATCCAATAAGTAAGATTTGACATCATTTACGTATTAGAGGACATCACAAAATAAGTCATTACGTTTAAGTCATCAGCAAACACAATCCACCTCACCCTTTAACATTTGTCATCATGATTACACAAATCACCAAATATCTTCGGTAATTCCAACCTATACAATTCCTTGCACTTACGCCCGTTTCTTAAGACAATCAGTTTTAGGTACTCTACAGAAAAAAATGATTGCCCACTATTAATGTAAATATAACTCCTCGAAAAAAATACAAGTACTTGATTACTTTTTTGAAATGAAAAACTAAAAAGGCCCCCATCAATTTTTACATCGGTTTAACGACACGTCTGAACAAGATACTCATTTGCGAGCCATGTTGCGTTTTTACCGTCATCTATTACCGCTGATTACCGGCTCTGCGGGGATTCGAACGTTAGAAAGCAAAACGGTGCCCTGCAATTTTTCTCATTTGGTACATTATTTAGGGGGCGGAGGAAGAGTGGGAGTCGAATGGGAAGAGAATTTTCGGGATTGCTTCGTAATTAGCTTAGACCCTTTAGAATGGAGGGAAATAATCGTTAGGCTCTTATTTTGTAAGAAATATTGCGACGTTAAATGCATGTTTTTCTAAAGATATTTTAATATTTTGAAGTTAGAAGAAAAATGATTATTTGTTGTTGCATAATAACGGTATTTATTTGTTTTTAATATGCATAAAGTAAACTGTTATTTGAGAAGAAAATAATCTATCTTGAAGTTAAGCAATGTTGCTTATTGAGATTAAGGACCATTCAACGCGAACGAGATTAAACTTTAAAAACGCGCGAACTTTTAAGAAGAGTGTCTCTGTAATTGGAGCATACAAACCACGTGATTTGTAGACCCTGTGTAGAATGGGCTTAACAGAGTGTTCTATATCACCATCAAAACAAAAATACAATATTCCGAAATGGCTTTTATTGACTTTTTTTATTTGATTGATTGTTAAGAGATCTTTTCCTGCCTGATTTAGCTCACTGATCTCTAACTGTAACTTCTGGATAGGACAAGACATTTTGTTGACTTGAAGCCGGTATGGAGGCCGCCATGATGGGGCACACTTTTCTTGATACCGCAATATTTCGTATATTTTTCATGTTAAAATACGCCGACATATATTATTTTTGAGTAAGTTTTTTTATATTCTTTTTAAACCCATTTTAAATGTAATATGCTATTAAAATAGGAAGTCATTTGCAAGTCAAAGTAGAAGTAGTTAAAAAGCAAGAGCAAAAACTATCTATTTGGCAATATAAAAATTAATTCTACAAGAAGAAAATATAATATTTATATATATTTAATACTTCTACAATGCTTTGGTAATAAAAAACACCACTAAATCATTTTTTAAAAAATGTTGGGACACCGTATGGCAGCTTTCAATTGGTTTCAACGCGCCCGTAGAGGAAACAAAGTTTGAGCCTTCCAGCAGTTACAGTTAGAGTTCAGTGATTTAGCTCTATGAATGGTATTTTCGTCTTCCGGTAGTCGCTTGGTTAATTAACGTCGCACTAGACTTACGCAGTGGGCTATTGGCAACGATTTGAGGTCTATCTCGAAGAATAGACCCGGGAACACCGACGCATATTTTTAAACTATGGTCCGATGACAAGGACGTCATCTGAGCTGACACCCGACGCAACCTCAAAAAGCGTCAGTACACTGGATCCCGGAGCACAGTTGCTCAGTGGATAAGGCTTTCAGCTACTAATCAGAGGATTGGTGGTTCGAATCCGTCCGATGGGCTTGACAAAGAAAAGTACAAAAGTAGTGATCTTGTGATCGGAGGGTTACCAGCTTCGCTACAAAAATACTAGAAAGTCGTCCAGAACATCCAACAAATTATACTGGCGTGTATACGGGACTGGTGCACGATAAATCTGATCAGGGTCCTGACGCCTATTGAGGTTGCGTCGGGTGCCAGCTCAGGTATTGTCCTCGTCATCTGTCCATGTTTCAAAAATACGAGGCATCGTTCCCGGCCTTTTCTTCGAGATAGGCCCCGAACCGTCGCCAATAGCCCACTGTGCAGCTCTAGTGCGACGTTATTTAAACAAACCAAACCACTGGATCCCGATCAAATTTACACCAGTCTCTTATACACGTCTCTTATACATTGTAATTGGGGATATTTTTGATCGAGTTTTGTAATTTAGCAGCGAATATGGCAACCCTCCGATCGTTACAGCTTAAGGAGGCTTTTTCATTTAACGACACGACACCGATAAATCGTATACGATTTCAGTGGCACGATATCAGGGTATGCAAAATACACATACGAAGCCGGGCGCTTTTTCACTAGCCGATACGATAACGATATTGTCGTTGCCGATCAGACGATACAATTTATCGGAACGTTTTATCGTGGGCACGCGCCTTCCCTACTTCATCGTGACGACATTTTGAGTTTGTTTCCGAAAAACTTGTTGCCTTCTGCTATAGTCTACTGTGTTTTTTCTTATTTATATTATTAATATGGCTTTTAAGTTCGATATTGTGAACTAGTGGAAGTAAAGACCTGTATTTGGGATAAGCGAGATTAATTTTACAAGAACAGGAATGTTCGAGAAAAGGCTTGGGAGGCAAATATTTAGTCAAACCGTCGCCAATAGCCCACTGTGCAGCTCCAGTGGTTAGCTCTAGCTCTAGCTCTAGCTTTTTGTAGACGTTCAAATAAAACAAAAAAATGTCCTTCAACATGTCTTGCTTTGATGATATCATGCACCCAGAAGCGTTTTGTTATTGATATCTTCTTTCTTAAATACAGCAAATACAACAATCGCAGTTTATTATAATGTAATTTGTTGCGATGCGTCATATCGAGAATAGATGTGCTCTCGGCAACAGACGAACGAGCCCCAGTTGCTCAGTTGGTAAGGCGTTCAGCTACTAATCGGAGGATTGGTGGTTCGAATCCGTGCGATGGACTTGACATAGAAAAGTAAAAAAGTAGGGATCTTGCGATCGGAGGGTTGCCAGCTTCGCTATAAAAATACTAGAAAGTCGTCCAGAATATCCAACAAATTATACTGGCGTGTATACGGGACTGGTGCACGATAAATCTGATCGGGGTCCAAAGTCCCGACGTCTATTGAAGGCGTTGGGTGCCAGTTCAGGTGTTTCCTCGTCATCTGACCATGGTTCTAAAATAACGAGGTACATGTATGAATGTGTATGTGTTCCCGGGTCTTTCCCTCGAGATTGACCCCGAACCGTCGCCAATTGCCCACTGTGCAGCTCTAGCGCGACGTTAATTAACAAAACCAAACCAAGCAACAGACGAACACGAACTGAATGTAAAAATTGTCGTTTTCGGCAAACGATATCGGTGCAATGAAAAACTGACTATCAGACAATACGATAAAACGTTGTGTCTTACCTTCGCAATCGTTCACGATTTATCGGTATCGTGTCGTTAAATGAAAAAGCGGCCTCATTCCATTAAAGGCCGCTTTTACATTTAACGACACGACATCGATAAATCGTGAACGATCGCGAAGGGACGACACACCGTTTTATCGTATCGTCTGATGGTCAGTTTTTCATTTCAACATTGCACCGATATCGTTCGCCGAAAACGACAATTATTTCATTCAATGCGTGTTCGTCTGTTGCCGAGAGCACGTCTATTCTCGATGTGGCGCATCGCAACAAATTACATTACAACAAACTGCGATTGTTGTATTTGCTGTATTTAAGGAGAAAGAAGAGATCAATTACAAAACGCTTCTGGGTGCATGATATCATCAAAGCAAGACATGTTGAAGGAGATTTTTATGTTTTATTTGAACGTCTACAAAAAGCTAGAGCTAACCACTAGAGCTCAACAGTGGGCTATTGGCGACGGTTTGACTAAATATTGCCTCACATGCCTTTTCTCAAACAATCTTGTTCTTGTAAAATTCATCTCGCTTTTTCCAAATACATGTCTTTACTTCCACTAATTCACACAAGTTCACAATATCGAACTTAAAAGCCATATTGATAATATAAATAAGAAAAAACACAGTAGACTATAGCAGACGGCAACAAGTTTTTCGGAAACAAACTTAAAATGTCGTCACGATGAAGTAGGGAAGGCGCGTGCCCACGATAAAACGTTCCGATAAATTTTATCGTCTGATCGGCAACGACAATATCGTTATCGTATCGGCTAGTGAAAAAGCGCCCGGCTTTGTATGTGTATTTTGCGTACCCCGATATCGTGCCGCTGAAATCGTATACGATTTATCGGTGTCGTGTCGTTAAATGTAACAGCGGCCTAAGGCCGCTTTTTCATTTAACGACACGATACCGATAAATCGTGAACGATTGCGAAGGGACGACACAACGTTTTATTTTATCGTCTGATAGTCAGTTTTTAATTGCACCGATATCGTTCGCCGAAAACGACAATTTTTACATTCAGTTCGTGTTCGTCTGTTGCCGAGAGCACATCTATTCTCGATATGGCGCATCGCCACAAATTACATTATAACAAACTGCGATTGTTGTATTTGGTGTATTTAAGGAGAAAGAAGAGATCAATTACAAAATGCTTCTGGGTGCATGATATCATCAAAGCAAGACATGTTGAAGGAGATTTTTATGTTTTATTTGAACGTCTACAAAAAGCTAGAGCTAGAGCTACACAGTGGGCTATTGGCGAATGTTTGACTAAATATTGCCTCCCATGCCTTTTGAACAATCTTGTTCTTGTAAAATTCATCTCGCTTATCCCAAATACAGGTATTTAATTCCACTAGTTCACAATATCGAACTTAAAAGCCATATTGATAATATAAATAAAAAAAAAACACAGTAGACTATAGCAGACGGGAACAAGTTTTTCGGAAACAAACTCAAAATATCGTCACGATGAAGTAGGGAAGGCGCGTGCCCACGATAAAACGTTCCGATAAATTGTATCGTCTGATCGGCAACGACAATATCGTTATCGTATCGGCTAGTGAAAAAGCGTCAGGCTTCGTATGTGTATTTTGCGTACTCCGATATCGTGCCTCTGAAATCGTATACGATTATCGGTGTCGTGTCGTTAAATGTAAAAGCGGCCTAACTTTTACCAAGTCCACTTCGATTTGAACTAACAATCCTTTGATTACTAACCAGCTACTGTTCCTCGGGGATAATGTGCCACACTTTAGGCCAACCGTATGTGGTGTTCCCAGATGGCCATCCTCTTGGTTCTGACCGCGCCCGATGATGCTTGGCTTCGGTGGTCTGACGAGGACATGTATGTTTATCGAGGTGTGGCCGTTGCCCCTATGGAATATTGGGGGAAAACTCAAGTGTTGTCCTCGATATCTGACCGCTTCATAATACAATGACAAACTTTGATTTCTTATTCAAATATTTAAAGCAATACAATGAGCTATTTGCAAAGGTTCGTGATCTGTTACGCACCCTGGTACACTTTCCCATAATTTTTAATCATGGTTAAATGACGAGAACTACGCAACCACTCTCTAATTTTCCATAACATCACATATTCGTGAGAACATTCGAATAATGACGGATTTATCATGCACTAGCCTCATCCACACCGTTATGCTGAACAGGATGACGAGGGCCTGCGATGGTGTCTGATCGGAAAAGGGCCGAGCTCGTAATCGAAAGTTTGTGAGATCGGTCCATTTCTTCTACGGATATTAATTGTGTAGAAAGGGACGGTGTAACGACAACTGTCGTAGTCCAAATGTCGTTACATTGACCTTGGTTTGAAATTTTGAGAAGTGAGGTTCCAGCTCAGATGTTGCCCTCGTCACACGACAATTACTAAAAATTGCAAATTAAAGTGTCCGAGTCTTTCCATAGGGAAGATCACGAACCTGTCTTTCCAACTGCTTTCACTGCTCTTTCCAACGATGTCATTTGGACCGTAGGATATTTACTGTAAACCAGCCCACTCTACACAGGAGCCCCAGTTGCTCAGTTGGTAAGGCTTTCAGCTACTAATCAGAGAATTGGTGGTTCGAATCCGTGAAATGGACTTGACATAGAAAAGTAAAAAAGTAGTGGATCTTGCGATCGGAGGGTTGCCAGCTTCGCTACAAAAATACTAGAAAGTCGTCCAGAATATCCAACAAATTATACTGGCGTGTATACGAGACTGGTGCACGATAAATCTGATCGGGGTCCAAAGTCCCGACGTCTATTGAAGGCGTTGGGTGCCAGTTCAGGTGTTTTCTCGTCATCTGACCATGGTTTTAAAATAACGAGGTGTATGTATGAATGTGTGTGTGAATGTGTATGTGTTCCCGGGTCTTTCCTTCGAGATGGACCCCGAACCGTCGCCAATAGCCCACTGTTCAGCTCTAGTGCGACGTTAATTAACAAAACCAAACCAAACCATGCTAATCTCATTTTTGACCAAACTGAACACACGACCGTTGTGCTTTCAGCCATGGATATGTCATTGTGATAACATTGAGAGCGGGATGCCAGCTGTGTCTTCGTCATATGACCATGGTTCAAAATTATTTGCAGTGTTTCTAGGTCTTTCTTTCGGGATAGACCCCAATCTTTCACAAAAAACTATCTTGAAGCTTTAGGGTGCGTAAAGTCAACCAACAAAACAAATAACACCATTGGATTATCTTTATTACTTTCCGAACGTATAGGCGTGTTGGATTATGGACGTATAGTCGTGGAGTATAGTCGCGTATGCTTTTACCCATTTCTTAAAAATGCCATCTAAATTTGAATTTAGAAGATATTTTTAAAAACATTTTATCATTGTTTTATGATATATAACCACAAATACACCAATGATCATCAAAAACATCCTTATTCTTTACTACCGACACCCACAAAAATTACCGTAAATCACGAATAAAACAATGATACGAAAAACAACACCAAAACGCTTATCTTCCCCAAATACGTGACTTGGTTCGAAATAAATATTTCTTCACACTATCAATCCGCCCTGGGGTGTTTAAAACCGTATTCTTTCCTATTTATTATCCATCTCTATCCCCTCCCCCCTCACCCAAAACTCAATTTAGCTTTCATAACCACATCTCCCCTTAAAATTTCGCCAAAACAGATTGTCCAAAAGTTTGTATCCCCTATTCCTTCAAAACTGGGCTTTTCGCATCGCCCCAACGAAATTCAACTTTAAATCGGGTCTGACAAGTGGTCAGTTGGACCGTGGGTCTGCACGGACGCTTACACGCCACCTGATTGGTCAGTCCGCGTGTGTCCCGCAGTAGTCATACTCCGTTGGTCTGTCTCGGTTTGTCATTTAGAGGGAAGGAGATATCATTATAAAGACATTACGGAGACTTTAGCATCGACTTTGAAATACGTTTTTAGGATACAAGTGACGGGGGATAGAATCCCATTTTTATCTCCTTTTGAAGAATGCGATGGATGCTGTTGAATTGCCATATGTATTTTATTTTATATACGGGAAGCTAGGTTCGTTTTTCATTAATATTTATAAATTGTTGAAGTGATAGTGGTAATGGCTTTTGGTTGCTATTCTTTTGATTCTAGATATATAGTCATCGATCGGTGAGACAAAAGCCTTTAATGGTTTTATATTGTGTGCGTATTGCAGATATTTAGTATCAAATATAGAAACTACTTGGATAAACTTCTCTAATAGCTAGCTCGGTAGCTAAGCTTTAAAACGTTAATTAAGTAATAATATTTGCTCGCAAAGTACTCCATCCTAGTAGTAGACGTATTGCAATACGCATGTGATCTAAACAATATGCTGACCACGCTTCTTGGAAAGTTTAATATACAATGATTACTACGTATAGACTAGCATGACTGTGCGATATTTATCGTATGAACACTCCCTTCCCCCCTTACATACACATTTATTGTAAGAGCGACATATATTATCGTATACTTGTAGCATGAATGAACTATATTAGAGCGAATATGACGTCATCATCGTGATGCAAACGTCTCAGACCTGATTGCACCAGACACGTGACTTCCTTTCAAAATATATGAATGAAAAAACGTTCTCGATTGACATGTTATTTGGAATAAATAGTAAATGTGTTACTTCATGAAGTACAGGATATTTTTATAAATGATCTAGAAAAAAATTATGAATGGATGACGTAGTAAACCACTTATCTGAGGCTAAACATGTTGGCCTTATTTTGATGTTAACGAGATTATAACTTTATGATTTCTCTACTATGAGGGATCCATGCTCGAAGATCGTATATCTTATAGCCAAAACGTCATAAAACTTTAATGCTTTTGCTCATTCATAGATGACAGCATTATCAACGGTTTATTTAAAAAACACGTTAAAGTGAATTATTTTAAAAGTATTTTTATTAAAAAAAAACGTTGATATTTATGAGATGAATATACGATTCGTCAATTATCCTGAAATCTATCTTTCTTTTGATACTTATTATATTCTAATTGTGATGACTAAATATTGTATTATCATCAGAAATACCCAAGCATTTAATGTTTAAGAAAGATAGGGTGTTAATAATAACCTACAAGGTCTAATGATACTACTAATTAGATTGTATAATATAAAATCGTTTACAAAATAAAAATTAGCTGCTTCATAAGAAACATCGTGCTCTGCATGAGTGTATAATTTACAATGTTAATTCTTGAGCAAATCTAGGGTTCCTATACCAGCTAAGTTTCTACTAGAAAAACATATGTTTAATTACATCACGAATTATCTAAACAAAAATTTGTTTCATTAAAATTACTCTAGTTTAAAAACAAATGAACAAATTATTATTTTAAATACGCGAATGTTAAAAATTTACTATCAAAAATAATAAATACTTTTTAAATTGATTAACTAACCAGTTATCTTTTAAAACGTTATATTTTCGATACATTTTACTTTGTCGAAAATTCTAACAGAAACCGGAAATATTATGTGTTAGTTTTGTAAATATTGATATTCAAATATTTTTTAGAAATAAAGTCATTTATAAAGAATACTAATTGAATATTTTAGTGTATAGATAATTTAATATGGATTTTACAGAGCGCTTTCAATATTTTGAATATTTTGTGCACTTATAAAACGTGAAAAATTACAGAATTGTATTTTTTTACTTTATAGTAATTAAAACATCTAGTAAGCTACCTTAACAAACATAGATAAATTAGCTCTATTTGAATCCAAAGGACCTAGCGTGCTGAAATTTGGAGCATAAGTTCATCTTGGGCCCTTTATAGTCACTAAAAAAGAATTTTTAAAAATTCGTACTCTAACTGCCAAAATTACGATTTTTAAGAAACCTTTCATAGTATTAAAATAGAGGAGGACAGGTGACAATGCAATATTTTAACAATGTAATATTTTAATATTGTGCCACCTATAAGGAGAAATAAACGATGTATTATAATTGGCTGATGAGTAAACATCCCCCATTGAACAACCAAAATATCTCCAAATGAATAAAAATGTTGCCAAATTAATTAAAATATCGGCAAATGAAATCCCCATGAAAATGTTTAGAAAAAAAATATAATTTACTAAATTAAAAACCCATTATAATTGGCGCGTGCAGACACAACTTTTTTATAGTGCCATTTCCAAACAAGAGATTTACTGCTTGCAAATATTTATATTCCACTTCCAATCCGAACATGTGATTTATTGGCATAGAGCAGTGTAATTAGAGTAATTTTCTCTTCTATAGAGTGTAACTTTCCGAGTGTAATCGCTGTCAGAGAGGGCAGGTGGGAGCGATTGGGGGCAATTTACCACCATGCGGCGAATGCACCAATTCGTGCGTGAAATTCCCAGCTAATTCTAATGGACGAATAATGCGTTGACCTCCCTCGTTGGTGGTGGGAATTTCTTTTATTCAAATCGGTGTTTTATTGTTGTTTTTGTTTGGATACTTATGTCGAAAGTTGTCGCATGTGAGTTGTCAGAACTAACAGGTGTGGTTTACATGTACATGTTTTAACGCAGTGGTGTTCAGCTGATTGTTATACAATCATTTACCGCAATCCTAAGGGTCCGAGTACTGTCATCGGCTAGCAATCGGAGTACTGTAAGTTCGAATTACTGATATATAACAGTAACTTATGGATTGGGCAAGGCAGTCTGTTCACTTGAAGCCCATTGAAGGTTAAAAAAATGAACCCCACTTTCATTTCTATCTCTATATGTCATATATTGTTCATGTTTAACACTAAACCTACCACGTGCGGTCAAATGACCGTTTTTGAAATTTCGTTTAGAATTTCTTGTATACAACGTTACTGTATTGCCATGTAACTTATTGACTGTTCCTATAATATACATACAACCCATTTTTCAATATTCACAACTTTATTTATTGTTTACTTTCCGAAAAAAAATTATAGAATGTGTAGTCTAACACGAGCGATCATTTGAACATTTGAACAATTCATGTTATTTACGACTATATTCTTCGGAAATCACACTCCTGAAATTGTTTTACGAGTCCACAATGTAATTGTGGATCTACAGTGCTGTGGTAATCAAGCCATCTGGGCACTAAGTGTCCTGCGGAAAAACCAGGCAACGCTGTACAGACCACGTAGGCCCAACCAGGCGGCACAGGTGCAGAACCGACTCACGGCAGGCGGCGCTGACGGCAACGAAATGTGCAATACAAAATACCGAAATTTGTAAAAAATGTGCTGAAAATGCACAATTGTAAAAAAAAAACTTGAAAATGCACAATTGTAAATAGAAAAAAAATATTTTTTGTTTACTAATGAATTGGCTAAAATCTCTTTCTATATTAAGATACATATTTTTTTTTTGAAGAGGTTATTTGACCGCTCATGGTAGGATTAGGATATACATGAAATGTCGGTAGGTTTAGCGTTAAATATACCGAATTGTAGGGCTTTTGACTATTTTTCTTTAATTTTCCATTAAAACCTACTTTGAATGCCTATTTTTTAAAATCCTTTTTAACCATTAATAAATGGATAAACTGCAAAAAGAAACCTATTTAAACATATCTAAACATATCAAACATTTCTATAACGGTTTCAGAAGGAAAAAACCCACAAAATCACTTTTAAAAATTAGTTGAGGTACAGCTGCGGAAAAAAAAACGAACCACCGATGATTCTTTCGTTAGTTTTTATAGTTGAGCTAAACTTAATATACCATTTTGTAGGGAATAAAGAAGTCAACTACACATTGATATACAAAAAATTTGCTTAGGGGACTATCTTCATACTCGAATCCGCACCAACTTTAAAATTTTCAATAGCAATACCCAATTTTGATTCAATATTTAAAATCTACGACAAAATTTATCGTAGAATATCAATTTGCAAGTCATTTGGTTAAGTAGTTTTTTAATTATGAATATCGAAAGTTTAGAACTCGTAATGTTAAATGAATTTCTTAAACTTTTAATCATATCTTTCGAAATAATAATTTTATTAAGCTGATATTTTTATCTGTGTTACTTCTAAACAACCCAAACAAAATACACTAACTTTCATTACTTATATGTATATATTTTTAATTTTATTTAAATTAGGATATTAATATTCATAAAATTTATGAATAGCAACCATGCTATATTTTGATAGTGATGGATTCAGAAAAACTTTTATATGCATATCTAAAATTTCATGATTTTCCTCTTTGTAGTTTTTTGGCTATATTAAAATGAGCATCAAATGATCATTTCAGGGGTCATACACAAATTTAAAATCTGCAGAACTTAACAGAAATCTACTAATTTTGAGAATTAAAAGCGCTGTGATCGCGTTGGCATAAAATTATAAATTCTTATATAAAGGCGAGGGGTATACGGGAGTGGAGGAACGAATGATCACGGGAAAAGAAGAACCACGGCTAACGCCAAAACATTTTCTACCAGCGTACTTCATTTCGAAGTCTCAGTAATACTTTGTCCAATGTGGAAGTAGCCCCTCCTATAAGATAGATACACATCGTCTATTATCTCTGCATATAAATGTAGGAAATTAACGAAAATTTTTATTTAGATTATTTTGAGGGCGGGGAACATTTCTGCGCTATCAAAAGTAGGTGTTGCTATTGAAAATTTTAAAGTTGGTGCGGATTCGAGTATCAAGATAGTCCCCTATGCAAATTTTTTGTATATCAATGTAGAGTAGACTTTATTCCCTACAAAATGGTATATTAATTTTAGCTCTACTATAAAAACTAACGTTAATCATGGGTGGTTCGTTTTTTTTTCCGCGGCTGTACATTACGGCTTCAACCGAGCCCATAGTAGGAAGTGCTTATGAGCGTTGCAGAAGTTAAAGTTCAGATCCTCGAATACGTCTGAGAGAGATTTGACAAAGAAAGTTAAAATGTGTCATTGGTCTTGTGGTCGGAGGGTTGCCAGACTCGCTACGAAATTACAAAAAGTCGTCTGAACTGGCCCATAGATATGTATAAGTGAGAAGTTTAGATCGTTTTCCCCCAATCACTTTTAAAAATTAGTTGGGATACAGTATGGCTTCAACCGAGCCCATAGTAGGAAGTGCTTATGAGCGTTGCAGAAGTTACAGTTCCGATCCACGAATACGTCTGAGAGAGATTTGACAAAGAAAGTTAAAATGTGTCATTAGTCTTGTGGTTGGAGGGTTGCCAGACTCGCTACGAAATTACAAAAAGTCGTCTGAACTGGCCCATAGATATGTATAAGTGAAAAGTTTAGATCGTTTTCCCCCAATCACTTTTAAAAATTAGTTGGGATACAGTATGGCTTCAACCGAGCCCATAGTAGGAAGTGCTTATGAGCGTTGCAGAAGTTAAAGTTCAGATCCTCGAATACGTTTGAGAGAGATTTGACAAAGAAAGTTAAAATGTGTCATTGGTCTTGTGGTCGGAGGGTTGCCAGACTCGCTACGAAATTACAAAAAGTCGTCTGAACTGGCCCATAGATATGTATAAGTGAGAAGTTTAGATCGTTTTCCCCCAATCACTTTTAAAAATTAGTTGGGATACAGTATGGCTTCAACCGAGCCCATAGTAGGAAGTGCTTATGAGCGTTGCAGAAGTTACAGTTCCGATCCTCGAATACGTCTGAGAGAGATTTGACAAAGAAAGTTAAAATGCGTCATCGATCTTGTGATCGAAGGGTTGCCAGATTGGCTTCGAAATAACAAAAAGTCATCTGAACTGGCCCATAGACATGTATAAGTGAAAAGTTTAGATCGTTTTCTCTCAATGAAACAGTTGAAGAGCGACAAACAGGGATCTTGGCAAAAACGAAAAAAACAATTGCCAGGCGTCAGGACATATCTATTAGATTTAACGTGCACCAGTCCCGTATATACGTAAAATATTCCGTAACTGCGAGTGTGGGGCGTTTAGCTAGTTTACTAGTTTAATTTATATAGTTTTATTAAACCGTTACGGTACGTTTAACAATTATACAATATACTGACCCCTTACAACGACTCTTTCTTTATGATGATCGAACCCTTATTCTTTACAATGATCGTTAAAGCGATATTTAGTTATAACAACTATCTCCTGTTAGTACCGTGAAAGGTCGTTATATGCAGGGTCTACTGCATTGCAGTCTTTTAAAGTACCTTTAATTAAACTAATAATAATTACATAGATTTACATTTAATATCGCATAATTTATTAAATAAAATGATGAATAGTTTCGCGTGAAATACAACATTTGTATCGTCACTTTGAAGCGGAAAACCCAAAAGAAACCCCCGACTTCCGAAATGGACCTGCAAAATCGAACACCGCCTTTGGAAAAAAAAATGCTACTACTAAACTTCTATATATCACTCCATCTGCTTTGCAGATGATAGCAAAAGCGGAAAAAAATATCCAGACCACAAATTCCTAGCATAAAAAAATCATTCAGCAAAAATTTATCAAATCATTCGTCGGTATGTAGCAGCAGTAGCAAAAAAAAATCGAATGAAAAAAAAATCGAATGAAAAAAAAATCGAAATCGTACCCAGCGAAAAAGATGTAAGCTATATAGCTAGCAATCTTCGGATCTCCATCGCCGATATCATCTGACTGTGGAAGTCACAGGAAAAAGCGATCCGTCAACCCGTTTCAACCCCTTTTCTTGGCTTTTTGAAAAAGTGGAAAATGATAATCTGGATCGCACAACGCAGAAGAAAAAATACGGGATCGAATCCAGGAGTTATGTAGGGAAGCACTCCTGTTTCTATTCAGTTTGATGCGTTTTATTCCGTGTGTTTCCGTCGATGCAGACGGCCATATGCAGATAAAGTGATGGTTTTGAAGCTCCCAGACAAGTTACATGATGTATGGGAGTGGTATGAATAATGTTTCCGACTGCTTCCGCAGTGGATCGCTCTGTGTAGTTGGAAACAGTTTAAGGAGAGAGTGGGTGTGTAGGGGTGGAGCTCCGTGATTTTGTATACTGGCTTTCCTACCGTTTATATGAAACTTAAAATAGGTTGTATTAAATTAAAAATTAAATTTCCCATGAAATTAATTAACCCGTTCGATTCTATTTTTTTAAAACACGTGACAGAAAATTACAGGAAAAATACTTAGATACTTAGATTAGAAAATTTATCGAATCATTCGTCGGTATGTAGCAGCAGTAGCAAAAAAATCGAATGAAAAAAACATTGAATGAAAAAAAAATCGAATGAAAAAAACATTGAATAAAAAAAAATCGAATGAAAAAAAATCAAATGAAAAAAAAAAATCGAATGAAAAAAAAATCGAATGAAAAAAAAATTGAATTCTATTTTTTTAAATGAAAAGCAGTTTATGACAGCATTTTTTAAATGAAAAGCAGTTTATGACAGCATTTTTTAAATGAAAAGCAGTTATGAAAAGCAGTTTATGAGTAATATTCTTTAACACTGCAAAACTCGCGTTGTGTCTGAGAGGCGCAATCCAAGGCGAATCGAATTAGAAGTGAGACGAAGTTAGAAAAATAAGGACTGTTCGATATCGTATCGTCTTGTTAAGGGCTATCACTTACGAATTCCGATTTGGTCCGCAGTTTTTTTTTATTAAACTCTGCCAAGGACTATCAAACATTCTTCAAGAGTATATTAATAAACAATCATCTTAACACGTAAATATATTTATATATTCCACAGCTAAAATCTATTGCCTAATTTTCATTAATCTTTTCACTCAAGGACATTTTTGTTTATTGTCCGCAGCGGTGCAATAGCATTATAAAGAAAATAAACCAACAACCATTCGAACCTCTTGTCACCCTTTTCTCCCCCATGAACGACATCATTTGTCCGCATAGATAATTTGTTAGTTCTTGCGAACATCTCACGCGTAACAAGTGACGGGCCCTAATAGTAGTGATGCAGTTCCAGTAAAAATATTCCCAATTCCATTTCCCTGAGGAGCGCAAGCATTGCAGGATTAATAAAATAAATTTTATTAATATTTTTTTTTATTAATAAACCATATTTAAATGTATACGAAAGACAAAATACAATTTTTTTTTAAAGCGTCCAACAGTTGGCGCAAAAATATTTGACATTTAATGACATTTGATTAATTTTGACAATTAAATGTTTGCCATTTTCATAAATAGTTTTAGATCGAAAAGGAAAAAAAATATATTAAAAGATGCTTGATCTATTGTAAATTAAGTACTATAATTACTAATAGTCATGTGTATAATTTAATTTATTCTAAGACACTTTTGTGCAATAGTTTCTGAAATTAAGTAAGTGAACTAATCTGAACATTGCTTACTAAGAAATTACGTTCATCACGAGTGATAATTTTTTTAAATTAAAATGATAAGCATAATTTCTGATGTATAGCTACTATTCTAATTAAAATTATATATATTTAGGGTCTTATGATAATTTTAGAGTACGGTTTAATTCCCGCAAAGCCAATTTTTTTTTTAATTTTTCAAATTTAACATAAAATAAGTACTAACAAAATTGTCCTATTTAAACAAAAATAACTGTACCATATCCTCCAAAAACATTTCTTAAAAAAGTCATTACAAATTAATAATTATCTGAATTTATAACACAAAATATGGAAATCGAAATTCTGTTGGATTTCCGACAGCAGCAGTAACTTTTATTTACAATTGAAAAATATATAAAAATATTTTTTAAATTCATTTATATAAGGGAAGTTGAGCTTTTTTATATGCGGGCCATGATATTTCAAAACTCAAAAATTAAAATAATTTTTTTTAACAGAGGGATACTAATATTGCCATAATATTGCAACAAACAAATAAAAGTTGTTTCACTTAATGAATTTCACAAAAAAAAAAATATTAAATTATTTTAAAGTTTTCATATGTATTTTCATATTTCAAAATTTTTATTAAAAAGCTTCCAAATACATATAATATACATATAATGACGCTATTTCAATGTATATTAAAAATAATAATATTTAACATACATATTATATATCGTAAAATTGGTGGAAAACCTCCTGAAGTCTATTTTGTTTAAATAATTTTTGGTCATATTTTTAGTAATATTAATAGTAACTGGAATCTGTTGTTAAAAAGTCTGTACAAAGTATGTATTAAGCGTGGTCCAGAAACAATAATTTTTAATTTTACGAACAAATTGAAAATATTGAATTATTTTATTTAAATTTTAAACTTATTAAAACTTTTTTAAATCGGTGCCAAAATTTAGGTAGGATTTTTGTAAACTGGCACCAACTTCAAAAAGTTGTAATAAGTATAAAATTCCTATTAAATAATTCCATTTTTTCAACTTGTTGGTAAAATTAAAAATTATTTTTTACTTTTTACCGAATTTTTTTTTTGAAGTCCGTTTTTTTTTTTTAAAAAGATTATTTTTTTCTTCTCTTTTTAGTTTTTAATTTAGTAGGGGGTTTCGTCCCCTTACTAAATTCATGTAACAACTTGTGCTAACATTTTGTCTCAACAATTTAGTATATTGTAAAACAATCCCTACTTCATACCAATACATTCTGGGTGAATGAAATGCCATTGTTGTATAATATTTATTCAACAATGAAAATATTTTGAAATAATTGTTTAAATAATATAATTGTTAAAAAAAAACTCCGGTTAATCGATATTTCTGGATATATAATAGCCAGATAACCGATTTTTTTGTTGGTAATATTTGTAATTTTTCACTATCCAACAAAAAAAGACTTTTTGAAATAGGACTGCATTTTTTTCAAACCGTCCGGTTAATTAAGAATGCCGGATAGTTAAATGTCGGATAACCGGATAATTAATTTTTTCAAATGTCTCCCAAGTGAAATATCCCCTATCCAACAAAAAAATTTGTCCAATTATCTACATTAGAACAGAAATCTTGCGCGAACATACTTAACAAAAAATACATAACAGTCGAATTGATAACCTCTCTCATTGGCGCGCGATTAGGCGGTTTTAATTTAAAGTTTCTGACGATTTTATTTTAGAGTTTTGGTTGACGCGCTGTTCAGTCGGTTAAAAACAATTATACATTTAAATTAACACAGTCTTCAATTCTTCGTCTATGTCAGTTCGTCTTTTTCAAGAAAACTCATATTATCTCGAAACAGTTACAACTAATTTTCAACGATCCTACAATATTCAAATGATATTAGTCTTGTATCACGCTTTTCAGATGTATGATTACATGTCAAAAAAATTACTTAAATGAATTACTTTAGCTTAGAAGAAAACTCTTATGTGTAGAATTTATATTTCACGGAAATCTTCGTTATTTTAATCCTAATGTTTTTCGTGGTGTGGAAATTGATGAATAGGGTGCCACCACAAGTGTTGTTTTCTCTTTGATCATCTTATCGTGTCTCAAAACTATGAAGCAGTGTTCCAGGGTCTTTCCTTCTGGATAGAACCGAACCATACCCAAGAAAATTTTATAACTTTGGCATTTGACTTGTTTTCAACCACCAAACACTCTAGTAGGTGGAACTGACTGGTAAATTCCAAATATTTAGTCATTTCAATTTGTAAAATTATAAATATAAACCGACTTTTAGTTTGCTGTCTTCTCGAAATTCTTCTAATTTATAAATCATAAATAGCTTAAAATAAGACAATTCTAAAAAAAAAAATTTATGAGTTTTGAAAAATTTATATTAATATTTTAAAAAGATCAATTAACACATTTTCCTGATGTATATCTAAGACTTATTTTTTATTGTTTCACAAAAATCTTTTTTTTATTATAAAATATACTTTGAGTGAAATTGAAATTTCTTATGTTTTGTTAAAATACTTTTAAATCACTATAAGAAAATTAAGATTGATGCAGATTATTTTTATGACATGAATATTATATAAAGATGTATATTTATAAGTATGTTTCTGATTAGTTATAGATATAACTCACCTAAAAAAATAATTCTACAATGAAACAAGATGTTGGATGCATTTCTTATTAAAAAAGACCGTAGATTACCAATAGTACCACTTTCGTCCAATAGATGGCACAACAGGTTTTGAATCACAGTTTGTAAAAAACCTCATTCGTTCTTCGTTATCTGGTTTGTGCACATCGTTGAATACTATCTCTGCCTAAAAATGGGTTCTCTGGTTATTTAGAATATACTTATTTTTGAGTGAGCATTAAAACTGAACAAATCATACAACTGAAATAGCATACCGGAAATTGAATTCCGACTGCAAAGTTTTAGAGTTGTAAGAAAGTGAATAATATTTTTCTTAAGTGAAAAAAATATTTTAAAAATAACATTTAAAGTTTGTTTAATTTTATTCGAAATTCTAGATTTTAGTTAATTTCAATACGGAAGGTTAAAACAGTTTGGGAATATTAACAAATTTAAATGGATTGAAAGTTACAGGAATTTCATACAGCTAGTTGATAAGTTGATAGAAAAAATATTTAAAATATATATTTTTTTAATTCGGATGTCTCAATTGTTTTCTCGCCAAATATAGTTATATTTTAAGTAGGATATAAACGTTATAAAAATCGACAAATAAAATTAACTTTTTAATCATTACATTAAAACTGACATTCAATAAAATAATTTTTATTTTTTTTTATTTTCAGATATATTCTCAAAAACTGAATACTTTTGAATGGTACAAAACTTTGTATGAACAAAATACAATCCTTTTAAGCAATAAAATATTTAACCCACATTTTTAAAAAAATTAAAAATTGCTTATATTATTAAAAACGTAAAGGTGTTTTTTTTTTGTATTAATTGTATTTTTTAACAGGATTTATATAAAAAAAATTGTATTTCAATATTTTATTATATCTTTTAGAAATTGTATTTAGCACTGTTACGCTTCTACGATACTTAAAATAACCTGTGTGAATAGTTTGAATACTATAAATTATACTATGTTAATGTGAACATATTTTATTATGTATTTTAGAAATTGTATTTAGCACTGTTACGCTACGAAACTTAAAATAACCTGTTTCATTTTTGTGATCACTCATTTTTGTGAAAGTAGAGTTACTTAAATTAGAGTACGTCATCGCTCGATGTAATTGATGTAATTGTACTTGAAAAGAAATGAGTACGTTCATGTACTCATTTTTAAGGTATAACCAAAATTAGTTTGCGTCAGGTAAAAATTATCGGTGTTGTTGCTGTCCTTTCACTCTGACCAGGGCGTGGGGGTTAATTGAATTATGTAGTTAAAGATAACGTCAGAATAGTTTTAGGATTTAATATAACTAAATGTTATTAAATCAATTAGTTAGATTGATTTCAAACCATAGTTTTAATGTGAATTAAAAAAACATTTAAAATGTCATTTTTGATTATATTTAAAAGAATAAAGTGAGCTTGTACCTATAATTTGAAACAAAATGTTCTGTTTTTCTTGTTTTACACAATGTTTTGTTTTGAAATGGTCCGAAAATATTTGGAATATGGTTTTGAAGATATTCAATATAGAATTCACGAAAAACAAATCATTAGCTACAAAAAAATCTAATTTTATTTTTTAAAAAAATATTAAAAATCAAATTTTTATGAAAAATAAATTTTTTAATTAAACTATGAAAAAATGTATGATATACAGCAGTGAGTATATTTATTATACTAAAATGATTGATTATTTTTTTTATGAAAGAATTAGATTATATTGGAAATATCTTTAATACTAAAAAAAAATGATAGCTTGTTCGACACGGAACACACAGGGTTTTGAAGATTGAAGTTGATGGTGGTGAAATATTTTGAAGTTGGTTGAAGTTTTGAAGTTGAGGATAAAGTTCACTATATCAGGTTTTATCCTTGACAACTATAGTTCTAAATTTCCAGTGTTTCAAAGTATTTTCTGCAGGATGCATCCCGATCTCCGTCAGGAGTGTATCACTATAGTGGTAGCAATTCTGCCAACCTAAAAATAAATAAATTTGTAAAATTAAGATACATAAAAATAGAGGTATAAATGCACAGGCAGGGGGGGGGGGGCTGCTCGACGCTCCCAACAATCTGAAGATTTAAAGTTGGGAATTTCAAGTTTTTAAAATCCTTGACTTACGAAAATTTATGCCTGAAGAAAATTAATATTATTAGCAAATGAAAGCTATGAAAGTTTAGAAATTACCCAACTTTACATTTAAATTAGACAATCATTGTGAGAGACTGCTTAATATTACTAAATATATATAAAAAACGATTAAAAATGATGATAAGTTGAAACTGGGAATTTTCAACACTGTTAAGTTGGGAATTTCGAATAGTTAAGTTGGGAATTTAGAATCGTAAAGTTGGGAAATGTTTTCTTCAACCCCCCAAAAAACATTTTATAAGAAAGCACTGGGAACAATTAGTGTTAAATATGAATATAAACACTATTAAAAAAAGGTACTTAAAAATGAGTACCTCTATGAACCTAATCGTTTTTCTTTGAGTACAATTGCATCGTGAATGAGCGATAACGTTCTCTGATTTGAGTAACAGTATTTTTTCAAAAATGAGAAATGTGATTGACAATTGCTAATATCAGCTTCTGTTCAAGCGATCTTAATCAAACCTGAAAACTTAAAATAGTTGTTCAGAATATAGTTTTCCACATTATTTGCTGTCGATTGCTTACATAGAAACTGAATTATTACAACACAATTAATTAACTTACTTCTCATTCTTTTGGCCCACCTTTTTTTTAACATTTCTTCTGTTTATAACTGTTTTATTGCGCTCTGGTAGTTTAACGGAATACGGTACTGAGAATCTGGGTTCGATTCCTAGTAGCACTTGGTCGAAATTGTCGATATTTATTGACAGTGATTTATGAAGGCAGTTTATGTAGGCTAGCATCAGCTCTTTTTATTCATTTTTAACCATTGTACTCAATTTTGAGTACATGGCATTTAAAAATTGAAGTATGTATTCGGAACAACGATAAGCATCGAATGTACTCAGAAATGAGTACATTTTACTTATTTTTGAGAACCTATTTTTAACAATGTACACAAAACAATTATTGTATCTTTACTGTGGTAGAAACGAGCCAATGAAAAAATCACCCATTTCGAACTATGATCACCAAATATTTGAAAACTTGAAAAGAATGAAATTATAAGGGAAGAACGGCAAATTTACTTTAATTATTTTCTGCCGGTATTTAATATTTTAAAAAGGTCAATTAATTAATTTGCATAACTCAAATTCGATTATTCGGGACTTTGCCTCATATACTCGCAAGGTACTTATGCACAAATTAATTACTATCAATTATTGTTTATATATTTATAAAATAATTGTTATTGTGAAGGATATAAATACGTGTTTTTAAGGATTTTCCCCAGTTTTTCTTAAGCCTCTGAAGCTCATGGATGCGATATCACAGCTCAAGTTTTTCAAACAATACCCCATCTTTAACTTCCCAAAAATATTAAATATTACAACATTTTTTTTTTTAATTTCAAACATTGAGGTACAAATTACTAGCTATCTCTTTAAAATTAATTAAAAAAATAACATATGTAGAGGAAAAATTATTTAAATTACCAGGCAATTAAAATATATTTACGATTGCATAAGCTTGTAAGCTCCAGTTGTTTAAACGATTATAAAAATGTTCCCTAACCAATAGCAGTCAGAATTATAACAACCCCCCCACTTAGTTTCCTTTATAAACATCAAATCAAATCATTTTCATCTACGAAGCAAATCTATAAATCTCCGGTCTTTGATGTACCAAGTCTCCAACAATCCACATTACTTCTTTATTTCCGAATCTCTCGAATTTCTTGTAAAACTATCCAACCCCAAAGACCACTGCCCCATTGTTTTGGTTCAAAAGACACAATAATAACTCCCCGACTCTAACTTGATAAAAAATAATAATAATAACAACTCAAAGCTAATAGAGGTAGAATTCGGACTTTTTTTTCAGTGAGAGCTTTCTTCTTTTTCCACGGATCAACTGGGGAAGTTATGCTTTTTATTGAACCGATTCCTTCCGGCGAGTATCGTGTATTTTCTGGCAAAAAGCACAGTTGCAAGGCTTCGTTGGTGGACGGTTCTTTTAAGCTTCGGTGGTGGACGGTTCTTTTAAGCTGCAGCGGCGATGAATTACTCTTTGCTATTGTCTCTTATGAAATGAAATGCTGTTTGATTATTTCATGGCAGAGTCTTTTTTTTTTTGGCTAGGGCTGTTGAGGTGAATGGGATTGGGTATTGTTTAAGTTTAATTTGAGTTTACGTAAATGTTTCACGTTCAGAGGGATTTATATTGTTTGTTTTGGGGAAATGAGGGGATTGGTATGTAATTCGATTTTTATGTTCGGAAATGCGCGGGTGGTCGGGTCTATAAATGGAATATTTTTTGTAAATTCTATATCAATATATTGATTTTTTTTAAACTTTCGAAGCCGATAGTTTTAATAATTAATATGTCGTGTAATTATAAATTTTAACTTATGTAATTGTAAACTTGTATTTTGTAATTTCAAACTCATAACTTATGTATTTTAAACTTTGTAGTTTTAGGATTGTTACTGTTACAACTTTGAACTTGTATAATGGTGCTTGAGTCTCTGGAATGCTGTAGTGTTTTTTTGTTTTTTCCCGGGCTGACCTGTATGCTCACGTCTTTTGATGAGTTCCCTTCGGAGGGGCCTGTTTTCTTTGAAGGGAACAAAGTTGGGTCAGCCTTGGGCTTGAAAAAATAAATAATATGTCGTGGTAGAAGGAATCACTAGTAATTTCAAGGAGCACAGCATCACTTAAACTTTTTATTTTTTGAACCACAATTTTAATCTGTATTATTTAACTTATATAAAAGAACAATATTTAGCAAAAAAATACCATTTTTTTTTTTTTTTTTTGAAAATTTAAACTTTTAATTTTTTAAACTTGAAAACGGTTAATTTATTTAAGCTAAAAAAAAGTCTTACTGGGTAGAATTTTTTTAATAACTTGTAAATATTTATAATATTTAAAAGATATACTGAACGTATTTATACAGTTGCATAATCGAATAATTTTAAAAATAAATATGTTTATATATGTGTGTCATATATCACAATAAAGATTATTTATTCAAATTGTTGTGACGGATCACCTCCATGTAGTTGTTAAAATAACATTGTTCAAAGGGTGCATTTTGGTCAATGTTATCTATTTTACACCTTCATGTTATGAACTATTTTACAGAAGTATTTTTTTACATATTTGCTATTACATCTTATTAAATTTGTTGACAAAGTAATCGATAATTGATAGACTTATATTTAAAAAAATGAATACAATATTGTTTTTTTAACTTTGTAATTGAAAATATCTCATTTGCACCAGCGACTGTGTTATGGAAATTTTTATTTGGCAAACCTCTTTTTATCCAAAGAAAATATTTGTTATTATAAATATACTACATTAAAATAAATTATTTTTATAGCATTATTTTTAAAGTATAAAAACAATTCGAATTTGCAAAATATTTTTTAAAATTCCCGAAATACGTTTAAATTTTACAATTTTTATTCAAAGCAAAATTAGAGCCTTTGGAATTTAGAGGTTTAATGGTTTTATAGAAAGTTATTAAATTTTGTAATAATAGCAAAACAAAAAAATAATCGATATTAAGAAGTTATCCACTTCTGAGCATGTACGTTTGTATATGGACAATAGTTCAAGTATTTCTGAAACTAATTTTAAAAAGAAAAGTAATTTTTATGTTTGATTATTAAAGAAAAACTTTTAAAATCAAATATATTTCGCAACAGATATTAAAATACTTAAATAAAATAATTATGTTAAAAAATAAATAATTATATTGAAAATAAAATAATTAATATTAATTTTATTTCTATTCAGAAAGACTAGCAATAATGTACCATTTAGGGCCTATTAATTTAGTCATATAGATTTTTACTAACCTTTAAATATTCTAGCAAATTTAAATTATTTCTTTCAAATTAACATAAAGAGTAATTTATAGTATGCAAACATTACACACAGATCAATTTAAGTATCGTAGAACCTTAACAGTGCTAAATACAATTGCTAAAATACATAATAAATAGCGAAATACAATTTTTTAATATTTTTTTTGTATATATTTTTTTTCAATCAACTATCTTTTCTCTTAATTTTAAACAAGTCTTGTTACAACTAAGTAAATTCAGGTTGCTAAGCTGCAAAAGTAGATATCTCAAAAATACTTTCTTTCGATAATGAATCCTTAGTTATGTATCGCCCTACTTGAGGTTTATATAAATCCTTCTACTTTTGCAACTATTTGGATAAACTCAGCTTTTTCATAACTTGATTTCTTATTCTACAAACTTGTGGACGCAATTATACAATATTTTAAAGATTTGAAATAGTTAATGCCTGTAAAAGTTTATAGACTCGTGCTCTGTGAAACGCAACACAGGAGAATTTTCGCGGGAAATCGTAAGCAATTGCTATTCTCCATTTTCGGTAGCAGTACCGCCCTCTGCCGGCAAAAGACTACACTACAGCTTGATTCTCATGTTGGGTGCGACCGGAAAAACAACCCACGAATAAAACAAGCAAATATTAAAGAATTTCCTATTATAATTTTCTGATTTAAATGTTGTCTACTCAATGATTTATTTAACCCAAAAGTATATATTTTTATTATAAAAGCCGTTCAGAAATATTATAATCTTGCTTTTCATAATTGAAATGAGAGGAGAGTTAAACATTTTAATTATGAAATGTTTATTGTAAAATATAATAATTTGTATTGCTTTTAAGAACTTAATACTACGTTTTATTTCAAATCATATCAATATAATAAGCAAAACTTCATAATTTTATTTTGTTTATTATTTTTAAATTATTCAAAATTATATTCACTTTTACTCAAAATGCATATATATTTTCTAAAAGTGTACACACCTGTACTAATTTTTATTTCCATCAATCATCAACCATGCAAACATAGATTCCATACGAAAATTAATCGATATTTATAAAATTAGTATTTATTTTACTATTATCAATTAATATCAATTATATATCTACTCATTATAGTTATAAGTAATATAACGTTATTTAGAATTGTGGTTATTCAAAATAAGTTTTCGCTCAGTCTAGTTACAATTGTACACTTGTACAATTGTACACATTGTGTTGTGTTTGTTGTAACTAGACTGAGGGAAAACTTATTTTGAATAACCACAATTCTAAATAAAGTTATATTACTTATAACTATAATGAATAGATATAATTTATATTAATTGATAATTGTAAAATAAATACTAATTTTATAAATATCGATTAATTTTCGTAGTTAATTTTCGTATTTAGAATTGTGGTTATTCAAAATAAGTTTTCCCTCAGTCTAGTTACAATTGAACACTTGTACAATTGTACACTTGCACAATTGTACACATTGTGTTGTGTTTGTTGTATTTAGAATTCTAATTTTATTTAGAATTTAACTCTATTTTAGTTAGAATTTGTAATCATGTTTTAATAAATTTAACTTGTTTAAATAAAAATTTCACTCATTTCTTTTAAGTTAAACATAAAAATGAAGCTTTGAATGACAAAAAAACCAGACATGAATAAAATACTTGTTTAAAGCTATCTATTGTTTTGTAATGCTGTAGATATATTCTTTAGTATAAATTGTACGAAGTCCACAAATATATATATATATATATATATATATATACATACCACAAATACCACAAATATATATATATATATATATATATATATATATATATATATATATATATATATACACATACCACAAATACCACATACCACAAATATATATATATATATATATATACACATACCACAAATACCACATACCACAATATATATATATATATATATATATATATATATATATATATATATATATATATATATATATATATATATATATATATATATATATACAAAATTTTAAATTTATTAAAATACACAAAAAAATTTCAATTTATAATATTTAAATTGAGACAAAAATTAATATGCTATATGTATGACTTTTCTCAAATGCTTGAATAAGCATAATTACTGAACAATTTCTGGTAAATGTTCATGAATTTTATATTTGTTATTTATCAATGTGCAAAACATAAAATTAAATTTTTCTTAGTAACAAAATGTGACTTTTTAAACTCTAAAAATTAAATTATTTTGGCCAACTACAAAATAATGTTTAAATTATATATAAAAAACTGAATCTCATTGGAGGTTTCGGCATTTAAGCGACGTTTGGGAATCCTTGTTGCAAAAGAAACACTCGAGGAAATTGTATATTAATCTTGTACAGTGGCCAGATGACGACACTGCACGTTTGAGTTAGTATAATTTATCATATCCATATATCAAAAAGTTCTAAATTTATATATAAGTACTATACATCCTCAAGATCATCTCTAAGGCTAGAATTTATAAAATTTTATTTAGTTTTAGAAATGATATTAACAATTTTCGAAATATATTCATAAAAAAAATCTTTAAAACCCATTTACAAAGTCTAGATATAACGTGACTTTTGTAGCTTAGTCGATAGCTCTTGGGACTTTGGATCAATAGGTCGAGGGTTCGAATCCCCACTCAAAGCAGGGACACCCAAAGAGTGACACCCCCAACAAAGCAATGAGTGACCCTCCCCAACGGGGGTCATATTTGCTTTTAACTTTATGTGTGAGCTAGACAAGCATCTGTCCCAGAGATTTTACAGGTCTAGCGATGAGTTTTGGAGAATTTTGACTACATAGAAAGAAAATAATGTTTAAAGCATGTGAGGTCTAAAGTATGATATTTGCTTTAAACTGGTAATTAAATGGTTTCAGGCATGTAGCGCTTGACCAATGGTTCCTACAGATCGTCTGCAGCTTGGCTTTGAAGTTTTTCGATCCTTCAAGTAACCTTGCAAACCATCTGCGAATCCACCTGCTTTGAAAAAAAAGTGTTAATGAATTGTCCGTCAAAGAGTTACACGCTTCTTATTGTAAGGCAAGTCAACCTTCCACAATGCTTTGAGAACTCTTTCCTGGACACACTGTCAAAAAATAAGTACTTAAAAATGGGTACTTGAATCTACACGTTTTTCTTTGAGTACTATTGCAACGTAAATAATCGATGACGTACTCAAATTGAAGTAATTGTACTTTCTCAAAAATGATAAGGGAGGTTTAATATGTCTAATCTCAGCTTCTGCTTAAGCCGTCTAAACAAAGAGACCTGACAAACCTAAAACTTAAAATTCATAAGATAGTTTTCCACATTATTTGAGAGTAAAACTGAGTTATTACATCTCAATTATCTCACTTACCATTCTTTTGGCACATATTTAAACATTTCTTCTCTTTATAACTTATGGTAGTTTTACGGATCTGGGCTGCTATGCCTGATAATCTGTGTTCTATTCCCTGTAAGTCTTGGTTGTAATTGTCGATATTTATTGCAAGTGATTTTAAGCTATCATCTACACTTCTCATTTTTGAGTACATGTCTTTCTTAAAATTGAAACATATGCATTCGGAGCCATGATAAGCATCGAATGTACTGAAAAATGAGTAAATTTTACTTATATTTTGAGGCCCTATGTTTAACAATGCAAGCGACATCCCCCTCCGTTTTAGAAGTTAGCCCACAGGCACGACAACTTTTCTTTAACTTATCCAACGTAAATAGGTTAAATGTATACGATATAATGGGTTTCCCAACAACTGGGGGCAAAAAGCTAGTTATTAATATGTACGACGCTATTTTGACACTCAAAATATTCCTTTGACTATATCTTTTGATTTCGCCCTCCCCAACTTTCCAATTACATCCCAAACCCGAAAAGAAATGCAAAGCATATTCCCCGACATATTTTATTACTCAGGAGCATAGAAACCCCCTACACCACAAAGAACATACATTAACTGCGAAGCGCCTCAGAATTCCAATCCCGAAGAAAGTGAAAACCCCTCCATTTGGAGACAACTTTTTTCCTAAAGCAGGACCACGCATATTCGAAATATGATAAGATGATTCCTCTGTCTCTCTTTCTTTCTCGAAATAAAAGGGAAAAAGCCGCCAAGTAGCAAGGAGAAGGAATCTCCCCTACTCGTCCAATAGAAATTCAGGCCGCGAACCCGATTTGAAATTGACAGAATTTATTTCTCGACTTTTTGGTTCGAGCCATTGCGAGATGCAAATCTGGAACCGAGATCATGGTCCTGGGTTTTGGTCTTTAATCTGCATAGGACTCTTCTTCTTCCAGAGACCGGAGATATATTTATTTCGAAGATGGTATTAGGGAATCTGGAAATATAGGGGAAAATATAGGGAAAAAGCAACTGTGCACAACATCTGAATACAGATTGCAGTGGGGCGCTGGGGAGGTGTGCAATAGGCAATAACGCTGTATGTTGTTCTGAAGGGGTGGATGGATATTTTCTTCTAGATACGATGTGTTTCTGTGGAAGTTTGAAATCATGTTTTTATGGCTATATATTTAAATTTAGAACAAATTTTTTATAATTTTAGTATACCATTGATTTAATAATTTTGGTGATGAACATGTAAATTCATCTTGGATCCAGAAAGAAACGACCCCTTTCGTTTTATACTGACCGAGTTGAATAATCCCACATATGCCCATGTGGGGAAAATCCAACTGGGTCTGTATGGAACGAAAGGGATTATTTCTTTCTCGATCCACGTGGGCAGCCCACCAGTGTTCACATGGATTACCCATTACTAACCCAAGTGGGCCCATATAATCGTGCTACCTGCGAACCGGTTCTCGCCAGATCACCGAAGTCAAACGTCATCGGGTGCGCTCAGTAATAGGGAAGGTGACCACCTGGGAACATTGCCTGCTGTTGGCTAAAAAAACAAGTTCAATGGTTTTGAGGAACAGTATCTGGCTAGCAATCAATGCATTCTTACTTCGAATCTAAGCTGACTTGACAAAATTTAAGCTGTAGCGATCTTCTGATCGGAAGGTTGCCAGATTTGTTCCTAAATTAAAAAATTCGACTAAACATTATCCTTAATTACCACTGACGTGTATACGGGACTGGTGCTAGTTAAATCTGATCTAGGTCAAATGTCCTGACGCCTATTGAAGGCGTGGGTGCCAGCTCAGGTGTTCGTCATCTGATCTTCGGTAAAAAATAACGAGGCGCCTGTATGAATGTGTGTCTGATAGTATATATTCAACTGTGATAATATGATAAAGATTTGATTTACCAAAGGAACAATAGCAAAGCTTAGCTTCAACGCTAATAGCATAAGCCTTTTAATTACACCCAACCAAACATAATACTCGCCATCTGATCGTGATTCCAAATTACGTGGCATTGTTCTTGTATTTTTGTTATCGGATTATACCCCGATCAGTCGCTTATACCACACTTTCGATCTTTAGTGAGACATTAATTTCAACCAGCCAACCAAACCAACCAATTAGCAGGGGACTTGGTTGGAAAAGGTGATAGTTCGTACTTGGAGAGCTACGATTTCAGGCTTAGTCGTCCAACTGAAGATTTCCGTGTAGAGAGGGCTGGTACATGTCCATCTGTCGTGGTCCAAATGTCCTCACAGTGTTTACGATGTGGTCGCGATTAGCCCAAAGTGTGGTTTGAATTTATGTCGCATTCGATTTGCAGAATCCGCTATTCGCTCCGGGTAGGAGTCAATCTCGAAGGAAAGACACGAGAACAATGTCTAGTATTTTTGAACCATGGTCAGATGACGAGAACAACACCTGACCTGGCACCTGGCACGCAAACTTAATAGGCCATTGAACACCGATTAGATTTAACGTGCAACACCATCGGCCAGTTATGCACAGAATAGTCTTGAATCGCATATTTCGTAAAAAAAATATTCAAAACTTCTAGGCATACATATGATTGGTTAATGAGCTTCGTACTAAACTTGCACATAGGGTTATTGGCAATTAGTATACATATGAAGGGTACAAGGGGAAAAACCGTCATCGCGTTTTTTAACAAAAATGAGCTGAGGGCGCTATCTGTTGGTTTTTAAGGTGCAAATTATGAATATAACATCCTCATCGGCAAAAATTCACAACATTGCATTACAAAGTAAGTTAAATATTTGCTGTGTCATGTATTTCTAATCATTAATAAATTTTAAATTGCGTTTTTTTCGAAATCAATTTTCAATGGCGTGGTTTTCTTCGTATACCTTTCACCTGAATATTTTAAAATAACAATATAAGTGATTGGAGCGGCTCTGAGACCAGTTTTTGATATATTTGCTTAACTTTCATTAAACAATTGTATACTTTACAGTTACTTTAATAGGAAAGTGATAAAGGTTTTGTTTTGGGAATTTATATAAACAATCCTCTTACAACAATTTCCTTCTACAAACTTCAACAAACATTTTGCATTCATTCAATAAAATATTAATTTCATTTTACACGTCACTCATGAAATTTTCATGAGGTTCCCATTTTTCTACTTTTCAATGCTTCCAATCCATACAAGCGATATTATATTCAGGTAGCTTTTTTTTTATCCGCCTCTCACAACGAAACGGAAGAAAATTTCCAGATACGCCAATGAACTGATCCCGTAGGAATTTTAAAATCCTTACCGCTGCAAAATATTTCCTTTTCCTTTTCTTGTCAAAAATAAATGAACAAACTTTAAAACCCTCCCACCCCCCCAAAAAAAATACAACAAAAAATCCCATCTTCAATTCCGACGTTATGCGCTCCAACTCCCAGGCCTAACGCAAAAATATTCTTCGCCAAACCAATCAGACTTTCTGAAAAGCCCATCCATAGTTCTACATCTACAATTTCTCCTTCATCCCGGCTCGGACTCTATTTTTTTTGGGGTGCATTGTTATTATTGGGCTTTCTCTCCCTTCAGTGGCCGGCGCACACGGACATTTCAATTTATTTCCTTCTTTTTTTTTGCAAAAGAGGGCGCGGACATTGCAAGGCGCGGAAGTTCCTTCGTTTCATCTATTTCTTCTTTTGTGTATAGTAATGGCGGAGGCTGGCGAATCAGATTTTACAATTTCCTTCGCTCCAGCCAACCAATTATGGCAGATGAAATAGAAGGTTTGCTGTTGACCAGAAACCTTTTTTGTTGGTTTAGGGGCTGTCTTCATATTACTTTGGTCTTCTCTATTCGTTTTAGGGGGTTATTTTTTTATTGAAGGGGGGAGGGTATTTTGATGAGGTTTTCAGAAAAGTACGCTGTTAAATTCAGATATTCAAAAATATGTAAAATGTACTCATTTTTATTTACATTCGATGCTTATCATAGCTCCGAATACATAAGTTTCATCTGATCGGGGTCCAAAGTCCCGACGTCTACTGAAGGCGTTGGGTGCCAGTTCAGGTGTTTCCTCGTCATCTGACCATGGTTCTAAAATAACGAGGTGCATGTATGAATGTGTGTGTGAATGTGTATGTGTTCCCGGGTCTTTCCTTCGAGATTGACCCCGAACCGTCGCCAATAGCCCACTATGCTGCTCTAGTGCGACGTTAATTAACAAAACCAAAACCAAACCAATAGTTTCATTTTTGAAAAGACATGCCCTCAAAATTGAGTAAAAAGGAACACACATATCATTTGCTTGCCTATATAGGCTGTCTTCATAAACCGCTTTCAATAAATAGGTACAATTACAATCAAGGCTTACCGGGAATACCCAGGAGAACCCAGACTCTGCGGTACCACAGTCCAGTGCCTTATCCGTTGTACTACCAGGGCGTAAGTGAAGAAGTTATAAACAGAAGAAATGAAGAAATGTTAAACCAAAAGAATGGGAAATAAAATAATTGAGTTGTAATAACTTAGTTTCCATTTAAGCAATATACATCAGATAACGTAAAAAACCATTTTCTAAACACCTATTTTAGGTTTGTCACGTCGCTTTGTTAAGATGGCCTTGAGCAGAAGCTGATATTAGCAATATTAAATTACACCGCTCATTTTTACGAAATTACGATTACTCAAATTTGAGTACGTCATCGCTCATTTACGGTGCAATTGTTCTCAAAGAAAAATAAGTAGGTTCAGGTACTCAATTTTAAGTACAATTTTTTGTAGTGTAATTAAATATCTGTACATCAATACCAAACGGGCCTAAGGCCAAATGTGATATTTTTTTTATTGCAGATTACGTTTTAAAAGTTCGTTTTCTATTGAATCATATCAAAAATATTCACTCAAAATGTTTTTAAGACATTAGCAAGAACTATAAAAGTCCAAGTCTAATGCTTTGCAATGGGAGTAGGATTCAGTTTCCCCCCTCTCCTGTAAAGTTGCCCAAGTCCGTTTTTAGCCAGTCTGGCTCTGACGGACAGATGTTAGTTTACGTTGAAGACTGAAGAATATATTTTGATTTTAGATCTGATTCTGTAATACTTTGATGTACTGTTTTGATAACACGTCGACGAGTTATGTTTTTTAATGGACATACCTGTTACCATGCGAGTGCGAAAGTATCTTCAGATGTATTAGTGCAACTGAAAATACACTGCTTTGTTCAGTGACAGTGAGTAACAATCTACAAAATAAGAATCCTCTAAGGAATGTACCCGTACAGTTCCAATTGCGGCCCATGGCAACTATTGTCTGTGTGATAAACAAATGTTTTCTTTGAGAATATGGTAAATCCGACTCCCTTCGGCCGCAATTTTCCTATTGCCAATATGCCGATACACGTATTCTAAATAGTAAAATTGCGGAAGTTAGTTATATAGATATCGAAAAATAAATAAGCGACATATTTAAAAAAAAATTTCAGTATTTTTTATTAATCTTAGTCGTTTTCACAGTCTTGCATCATAGCTGTTCAAAAACAGCTAGTACCAATTTAGAGTAGTCGTTTGGAACTTCTCATATCCTATGTGCAGTCGGTTTTAATTTTCAATAGTTTAATTACATAATATTTATCTAGGCGCGACTAAATGGTCTGTCCTTGTACACCACGTGATTACTTTAAATTTTTAAAATCTTCACCGAGCAGTCGGTTTTTGATATCTTAAGTCGTTATTAGAATCTCACATCATAATAACTGTTCAAACACAGCTAGTACCCCCTTGAAACAGTCGTTTGAGCTTCTCATAACCTTCAAACAGTCGCTTTTGGCTACTCCATCTATTTTCGCGTATTGTAGCTTTTAGAATCTCGCATTACAATAACTGTTCAAAAGCAGCTGGTAAACCGTGAGAGCAGTCGTTTTGGGCTCCTGATCCACTCCAAACAGTCGGTTTTGGTCACTACAAAAAAAATCAAATCGCACCCTTGCTACAAAAGTGCCACAACTCAAAAAACTACGTTTTCCAGGAATTGCATTTCAGTGGAAGGGGTCCTATGCATCTTGATAACAACAAAACGCCATAACTGCCCTCTGACGGCTGATTTTTCAATACAACTTCTGGCTCTTTTGAAGATTGGTAGAGACGTGTAAACTACGTCTAATGACGGTCATAACTCAAAAATTACAATTTTTGAGTTGTGGCACTTTTGTAGCAAGGGTGCGAAATATTCTTCTTCTTAAAAATCTTTTTTTAATTTTTAATTATAAAAGACCTACCTTTAGACGTGCATATATACTTAAATTTTTAAAAAGCTATAAATTAATGAGCCTAAAAAACTTGGAAGTTGTTCGAAAAATGATCCAAGAATGTGTGTAGCGAATTGCACTGTTGCCAATTTTTTCCTTTCGCGATGATAAATATTTACTGTGAATAAGGAACTAAGTCACATGATCATGGTTTAGAAAATACGCGGCAGTGTTGTCAGGTATTTCCTTCGAAATAGATGACTATCAGTAATAGCTCATTGTAAAGCTCTAGTGTGGTATTATTTAAACCAACTAACTCAACATAAAATGGATTCATAATATCTAAAATAAAAATATATATAAATTAATAACAAAAAAATTTTGTATCACATAATTTTTCTTTTATAATATGTAAAATTAACGAACTATTTCTAACACTTTGTATAGTTATTTTTTGCATGAAAAATATAATAGAACAATTTACTTTTAATTAGGTCTTATTGTAGCCCATAAAATTAAAATATAACAACCATAAAATAAAAATATTTTATAGTTGTTATTTTAAATAATTGCACTTAAGGAACAAAAAGAAAATATGCATGATTTTGTGTGTGTGTTTAAAAGTATTTAGCTCGTGTTTCCACATTTGTATTTGATATTATATTGAAATCAATATATTTCATAAAGCAAATTTTAAGTGATTTCGCAAGGGTAGTGTTAAGCAATTCTCCCGAATATTTACATTAAAAATAACAGAAAACGCTTTCAATTTCAGCAACTCTTCTATAACTCTTTAATCTCGCAAAACGCTTACTTTTTAATGCTTTTTCCGATTTAAAAATTTCTCTCTTTTCAAGTATTAAAAAAAAAGAGTTGCAAAAAAGTCAATCCGCGCCGTACCTGTTTCATTTTTATAATCTTCATTTCCAAGGTATACAATTGAAAATGTGGAGAGGCTCTATTTACTTTCCATTTCAGAAAATGACTTTTCAACCAACAACAACAAAAGAAAATCTAAAATGACAACTTCTCTGGACTTTCATTGACTTCAAAAAGCGATACTTTTTGATGTTTTTTGAAAAGAAAATCAAAGATATTTTTTTTATTATTATTTTATTACTTTATTCGTATAGATGTAGTACCAGTCAGAGTTGATATTTTTTGTCTTTTTTTTTCATTTGTTCTCTTTTGTTATTATACTCGGTGGCGGGAAATGGTCAAAATATTGTTGCACCATTCTTGGCGTTAAAAAATTCTTTTTCACTTCTGAAGATAAAATTGGTTGAATTTTGTTTCCCCGTTTTTTTTACCGTCCACCTCCACATAGTGAAGTCTAATTCAGTAATCTTCGATGGTCTTTCAATCCCTGTCCAATCTTCGAGATTTTAAACTGGAGCGAAGTGGAGAACCACCCCCCACGGCAAAGTGACAAATAAAAATTTGAAAACTTTTCTGGGAACAAGAGAAAAAGTTGTAGACATACGAGTTTTCTGGAATGAAAACAGAAACATAAGAAATTTTATTACGGAAAACAGACATATCAAACAAAAGGAAGTCTTTTTATTTATCTAGAAGTATTTTCATAAAAATATTTTTGTTAATTCTACATATTTCAGTCATTTTGTGATCTCTCACACCCCATTAATAAAGCACATTATCTTCTTTCTGTACATTTTAATAACACGTGATAAAAGTATTATTAGTTATAAATTCTACTTACATTTGGCCTCCGTGGCCGAGCGGTTAAAGGCGTCAAATGGGAATTCGAAGATTCCTGGTTCGATCCTAGGCGATGGGCTTGAAAAAGTAAAAAATAGTGATCTTGTGATCGGAGGGTTGCCAGTTTCGCTACAAAATACTAGAAAAGTCGTCCAGAACATCCGCAAAAAAAATTAACGGCATGTATACGAACTGGTGCACGATAAATCTGATCGGGGTCCAAAGTCCCGATGTCTATTGAAGGCGTTGGGTGCCAGCTCAGGTGTTTCCTCGTCATCTGACCATGGTTCTACATAAACGAGGTGCGTGTATGAATGTGTGTGTGAATGTGTATGTGTTCCCGGGTCTTTCTTTCGAGATATACCTCGAACCGTCTTCAATAGCCCAATGTGCAGCTCTAGTGCAATGTTAATTAACCAAACCAATCCTACTTATAGTTTAAGTAGAATATTTTTGAATTTTTCTTTTCAAAACTAATATTTCTGTTGGTAACCATATAGGACATATAGTTTTACATTTGCAAAAGGGATTTGAAAAGTACACATACTATCACAATCATAACCTCAAGAGTCCAAGCATCATCACGTCTATGTCAGGAGTAGACCTCTCTTTCTGATCATAGTTCAAATGTACGAGGGTGTATTCCCGGGTATTTCTTTCAGTATATATCAAAAACCGTCCTCAGTAGCCCATTGCGTAGCTGCTCTAGTGCGATGCACAACATTAAAAATTCACATCTATCATAGTCTTTTCGCGGTGGATCCATAACAAAAAAAAGTTGCACTGACTGTGGGCAAGTTCCTAAATGGGCTAAGGTGGGGGGGGGGGGGGAGCGGAAATGTCGCCTTGGGATTAAGGACACAGAATGCTAAAAGCTTTGTTGAATGACAAGTTACCATACATTTGCCGGCGTGTATCTGTCTGACGAAGAGATCGTTAGTCATTATTTCAGAAATCACGCAGATTTGTAGGTTCGGGGTAGGGTCATTTGAGGGTTTAAAATCCTCAAAATCGCAGCCGAAGACGATCTGTAGAAACCTTTAGTCAAATGTCCCAAGTCCGAAGCCATGTAAGGTCCCCAGTTCCCCAGTGGAGTAAGGCGTTCAGCTAGTAATCAGATGATTGCTAGTTCAAACCCATGCAATGAACTTGACGAAGAAATGAAAAAAAAGTAGTGATCTTGCGATTGGAGGGTGGCCAGCTTCGCTACAAAAATACTAGAAAGTCATTCAGAACATCCAACAAATTATACTGACATGTGATGCACGATATATCTGATCGGGGTCCAATGTCCTGACGCCTATTGAGGTTGTGTCGTATGCCAGCTAAGGTGTTGTCCAAGTCATCTGACCATGGTTCAAAAATACGGGACATCTTTCCCGTGTCTTTCCTTCGAGATTACCCCCAAACCGTCGCCAATAGCCCAATGTGAAGCTTTAATGCGACGTTAATTAACCAAACCAAACCGAAGATATGCAATTACATATTCAGACGCAAATAGCATACTTCAGGCCTAACGTGTTTTAAAAAAAATTATCTGCCCTATCCGTGGTCACTACTGTCCCAAGCCCCTGGATGGAATTATGTTGTACACATGTTGTCCCAGACCACACGTAAAGAATAACATTCTATTCATTTTTTCCCTAAAGTAAACACAAAACCCAAATCACACACTCTCTGACATCCTCCAACCACTGCAATCCCAGCATAACCCCGCCAATCTACCTATCTCCAAATCTCAGTCCGCTATATACGCTATTTCTAACACTTTGTATAGTTATTTTTTGCATGAAAAATATAATAGAACAATTTACTTTTAATTAGGTCTTATTGTAGCCCATAAAATTAAAATATAACAACCATAAAATAAAAATATTTTATAGTTGTTATTTTAAATAATTGCACTTAAGGAACAAAAAGAAAATATGCATGATTTTGTGTGTGTGTTTAAAAGTATTTAGCTCGTGTTTCCACATTTGTATTTGATATTATATTGAAATCAATATATTTCATAAAGCAAATTTTAAGTGATTTCGCAAGGGTAGTGTTAAGCAATTCTCCCGAATATTTACATTAAAAATAACAGAAAACGCTTTCAATTTCAGCAACTCTTCTATAACTCTTTAATCTCGCAAAACGCTTACTTTTTAATGCTTTTTCCGATTTAAAAATTTCTCTCTTTTCAAGTATTAAAAAAAAAGAGTTGCAAAAAAGTCAATCCGCGCCGTACCTGTTTCATTTTTATAATCTTCATTTCCAAGGTATACAATTGAAAATGTGGAGAGGCTCTATTTACTTTCCATTTCAGAAAATGACTTTTCAACCAACAACAACAAAAGAAAATCTAAAATGACAACTTCTCTGGACTTTCATTGACTTCAAAAAGCGATACTTTTTGATGTTTTTTGAAAAGAAAATCAAAGATATTTTTTTTATTATTATTTTATTACTTTATTCGTATAGATGTAGTACCAGTCAGAGTTGATATTTTTTGTCTTTTTTTTTCATTTGTTCTCTTTTGTTATTATACTCGGTGGCGGGAAATGGTCAAAATATTGTTGCACCATTCTTGGCGTTAAAAAATTCTTTTTCACTTCTGAAGATAAAATTGGTTGAATTTTGTTTCCCCGTTTTTTTTACCGTCCACCTCCACATAGTGAAGTCTAATTCAGTAATCTTCGATGGTCTTTCAATCCCTGTCCAATCTTCGAGATTTTAAACTGGAGCGAAGTGGAGAACCACCCCCCACGGCAAAGTGACAAATAAAAATTTGAAAACTTTTCTGGGAACAAGAGAAAAAGTTGTAGACATACGAGTTTTCTGGAATGAAAACAGAAACATAAGAAATTTTATTACGGAAAACAGACATATCAAACAAAAGGAAGTCTTTTTATTTATCTAGAAGTATTTTCATAAAAATATTTTTGTTAATTCTACATATTTCAGTCATTTTGTGATCTCTCACACCCCATTAATAAAGCACATTATCTTCTTTCTGTACATTTTAATAACACGTGATAAAAGTATTATTAGTTATAAATTCTACTTACATTTGGCCTCCGTGGCCGAGCGGTTAAAGGCGTCAAATGGGAATTCGAAGATTCCTGGTTCGATCCTAGGCGATGGGCTTGAAAAAGTAAAAAATAGTGATCTTGTGATCGGAGGGTTGCCAGTTTCGCTACAAAATACTAGAAAAGTCGTCCAGAACATCCGCAAAAAAAATTAACGGCATGTATACGAACTGGTGCACGATAAATCTGATCGGGGTCCAAAGTCCCGATGTCTATTGAAGGCGTTGGGTGCCAGCTCAGGTGTTTCCTCGTCATCTGACCATGGTTCTACATAAACGAGGTGCGTGTATGAATGTGTGTGTGAATGTGTATGTGTTCCCGGGTCTTTCTTTCGAGATATACCTCGAACCGTCTTCAATAGCCCAATGTGCAGCTCTAGTGCAATGTTAATTAACCAAACCAATCCTACTTATAGTTTAAGTAGAATATTTTTGAATTTTTCTTTTCAAAACTAATATTTCTGTTGGTAACCATATAGGACATATAGTTTTACATTTGCAAAAGGGATTTGAAAAGTACACATACTATCACAATCATAACCTCAAGAGTCCAAGCATCATCACGTCTATGTCAGGAGTAGACCTCTCTTTCTGATCATAGTTCAAATGTACGAGGGTGTATTCCCGGGTATTTCTTTCAGTATATATCAAAAACCGTCCTCAGTAGCCCATTGCGTAGCTGCTCTAGTGCGATGCACAACATTAAAAATTCACATCTATCATAGTCTTTTCGCGGTGGATCCATAACAAAAAAAAGTTGCACTGACTGTGGGCAAGTTCCTAAATGGGCTAAGGTGGGGGGGGGGGGGGAGCGGAAATGTCGCCTTGGGATTAAGGACACAGAATGCTAAAAGCTTTGTTGAATGACAAGTTACCATACATTTGCCGGCGTGTATCTGTCTGACGAAGAGATCGTTAGTCATTATTTCAGAAATCACGCAGATTTGTAGGTTCGGGGTAGGGTCATTTGAGGGTTTAAAATCCTCAAAATCGCAGCCGAAGACGATCTGTAGAAACCTTTAGTCAAATGTCCCAAGTCCGAAGCCATGTAAGGTCCCCAGTTCCCCAGTGGAGTAAGGCGTTCAGCTAGTAATCAGATGATTGCTAGTTCAAACCCATGCAATGAACTTGACGAAGAAATGAAAAAAAAGTAGTGATCTTGCGATTGGAGGGTGGCCAGCTTCGCTACAAAAATACTAGAAAGTCATTCAGAACATCCAACAAATTATACTGACATGTGATGCACGATATATCTGATCGGGGTCCAATGTCCTGACGCCTATTGAGGTTGTGTCGTATGCCAGCTAAGGTGTTGTCCAAGTCATCTGACCATGGTTCAAAAATACGGGACATCTTTCCCGTGTCTTTCCTTCGAGATTACCCCCAAACCGTCGCCAATAGCCCAATGTGAAGCTTTAATGCGACGTTAATTAACCAAACCAAACCGAAGATATGCAATTACATATTCAGACGCAAATAGCATACTTCAGGCCTAACGTGTTTTAAAAAAAATTATCTGCCCTATCCGTGGTCACTACTGTCCCAAGCCCCTGGATGGAATTATGTTGTACACATGTTGTCCCAGACCACACGTAAAGAATAACATTCTATTCATTTTTTCCCTAAAGTAAACACAAAACCCAAATCACACACTCTCTGACATCCTCCAACCACTGCAATCCCAGCATAACCCCGCCAATCTACCTATCTCCAAATCTCAGTCCGCTCCCCCCCCCCCCCCCTCCCTACTAACGACGAGATAGTCCCAGGTATGACAGGCAGATCCCCTCTATCTCTCACCTCCACATGTAATCATCCAATCGCGTTAAAAGGCCGAAGCATGGAAGAAAGAAGCGGGGTAAAAAAGCGTGACTGTCCGTCCGGTCCGTCCGTCCGATCTCATCTGGCAGCGGTCACACCTCTTCTTCTTCTTCCTGGGTCCATCCCGATGTCTGCCGATATCGTCGGAATATCACGCGAGTTGCTAAGAGGTCCGCACGCGATGATTTTGTCTCGGAGGGCAGTTCACGCGATTGGATTGGGCTTGTTTCTTTTGCTAACAACTTGTATTGGTGGGGGGATGGGGATCTTTGATTTTATTTTTCCCTTTTGTGTGTGATTTGTAGGGGAATGTTGTGATTCGTAAGCGACGTATCTGACGAATAAAGAGCATGGGAAGTGAAAGTTGTTGCGTTTTGTAAAAATGTCAGATGTTGCTTTTGTTATTCGTCGAAATCTAGTTTGTCTCGCCAATTCCTTATTTAATATCGTAAACTTATTGTTTGTTACAATATTTATTTAATATACTTCAAAGCTATATTTATATATTTAATAGGAGATACTTTATTTTGTCACAGCAACTCCTCCTAAATTATATATATATATATATATATATATATATATATATATATATATATATATATATATATATATATATATATATATATATATATATATATATATATATATATATATATATATTTAGATCAAGGTGTCATCTGAAAGGGAGTGGTGTGTAGATGTGCTAAAACTTGTCAAAACTTTTAAAATATTAATCAATTAATTAAGCAATTTATATTTATTAAACAATTAACATGTATTAAGAAATTAATAAAAAGCCCAGCCGAAAACAATCTGTAGAAACCATTAATCAAACGTCTCATGTCCGAAGCAATGTAAATTACCTGTCCTGCCGCAAACAGCATACTTCAGATCTAACGTGTTTTAAAATTATCTCTCATTCCCCAATACGCGGTCGCTACTGCCCCAATCCCCTCGCTAGAACTTTTTATTACACATGTTGCCTCAGACCACATTTAAGGGATAATATTCTATGCAGTTTAAGCAATTAAGAGTTAATAAGCAATAAATAGTTATTAAAAAATTAACAGTAATTAAATTAAACAATTAACAGTTATTAAGCAATTAATAGTTATTAAGCAATTAACAGTTATTAAACAATTAACAGTTATTAAACAATTAATAGTTATCATTCTAGCGCCATCTACATATCAAAATATTAACTAAACAGGCTAAATGATTATTGATATTTAAATAATGACGAGCGGGAATTATTGCATATAAAGAACTTTTGTAATGTTTGTAAACTACGGCTGATGTCTTCTTTTGAATGTGTAATACTAAATATGTGTCGATCATGATAGTTATTTTAGGATAAAGCAATGTTGCATTGATGGTTTCAGGGGGCGTAAACAACATTTTGTATATAAAATTTGCAATAATGCATTCCTAGTAAAAATTAAATTTTTGACATGGAAACCATTGACCAAAAACAAAATTTACACTGAGTTTCTAAACACCATGCTATGTTGTTTCCAACGTGATATATTAATTGTTTTAATAATTTTGTATGCAAAGGATGTTAAAGTAATATAGAGAATTGAAAAAAGCTTTAAAAAATAATGCTTTTGCTTATGCAAATAATATGCTTTTAAAAATAAATTTTCAGTGTGATGAACACCACTTAAATAAAAGATTATTTAGAATAATTAAAAATACTTTTGCTTTTCTATGTTTTGCAGTATTTCTTAGAAGAGAAATCGAATAATGTATGCTAATTTATTATTTTTTTCTTTCAAAATAATTATTCAACTGACATAATGAGGATGTTCTTCGTTTATTAATCTAGTAAAATGAAAGACACTGTTCTTACATTGGTATTCTCCCAATACAAGAGGAGTTAAAAGTAAATAAGATAAATGTAAAAAACTTAAACAGATCAAAGTTTTATTGTACATTTCTCACTCCAAATAAAGTTAATAATTAAATTTTAATACGTTGCTTATGATCATGTATAACAAACATACTAATTCCAAAAATTTAATGAGTATTGAATACATATATAAAAATTTATTGTAATATGTTTCAGTGTTCACATCATGTATTTATTAATTTAAATACTCTTTATTGTCATCCTTATTTCAATATACAAAAAAATAATTACAATAAATCATATTTTCATACAATAAATCCTAAAATCATATTTTGAACTAAAATTTTGTAAGCAAAATAAACTTTAGTAGAATAATAAACATTTTTATCTATATCTTTTGATATTATTTTCAAAATTCATATCCATAATGGAAATTTTAATGTTGATTAAAAAAACAGCAAGCAAACATTTCAGACTTGTTTATTATTATTATTACAACAACGAAAACATTAACAATCCCAAACAAACTCCTTATTCATTGTCAATCAACCAGTATTTATTCAAAATATTTTATCTCTCCACTCCAAAGACGAGGATAAATAAAAGAAAAACTGCTTCCAAAGTACACACAAGTATTCCCTAATAAGAAAATGCCCCCATTTTCTTTCAAGACTTAAACGACAATCGCATCAATTCTCCCATCTCATATTTCAGCCCCTCTGCGTTAATTTGAAAGCAGGGGAACGGTCCTTTTCCATTGTTACTCCCATAAAAAAGAACCCCAAAAAACAAAATAAAGAAACGTCCACACATAAAAAAACATAAAAATATCCACCATTAAGCAGAATCCAAACCTCCTTGATGGACAAACAACCGTTTTTGTTGCCCGCGGTACCGAAGTGGTGGCTATAATTTAATAGCTCAGAAACGTATAATTTGTGGTCACTTGCAGTATTAGTATGTTTTTCCCTTTTGATGGGCACAGCATCTTAGAAACAGTGAAACCGAGAAAGAAATGGGAAGGAAGAAAAAAGCAAACTTAATAGAGGCTTTGAAGATAGCGGGGAAGGGAACGAGAAATAAGAATTATTATTGGATTTCTTTAAACGTCCGATGCAGTGGCCGGAGTAAATTTGCCAGAACCTTTAATCGGAGTTGAGTTGTTGATATCCTCCTTTCGATTTATTTGATTATGTGGAGTGTTTCTGTGGGACGCGTGCCTTTCTCTTAACACCGAATCGTCTTGTAGGAAACCGCAATTTAGGAAGTAGGGATGGCAACGTTTATTTGGTGGGGGGGGGGGGGGGGGGTCTTTGAAGCTTGAAGGAAAACGATATTGATGAGGCTTGCTAAATGGGAAGAGAGATTTTTGGTGAAGTGAATAGATGTAAATAAATTATCGTATGAATCTAATTGAAGTAAGTGTATTAGATCGATGATTGCTTTTGTTTGTTAAAGATTTTTTTTTCCAATATTAATGTAAGTAAATTAAATACTTACAAAAATATTTTGAAGTGCAACAAAAATACAATACTAACAAAAATGAAATGATACTTATGAAAATGGAAAGTTCAATTATTTAAGGGATAATTTAACCCAACATATTGCATTTTTGTTATTGATTAAAATTATAGTTTTGAATATTTTAAACATGCTTGTAAAATTCTAGAATTGTATCTATGATTTTAATGAGTTACAAAAATATTTTGAAGTGCAAAAAAAATACAATACTAACAAAAACGAAATGATACTCATGAAAATGGAAAGTTCTATTATTTAAGGGACAATTTTACCCAAAGCATTGTATTTTTGTTATTGATTAAAATTATACTTTGGAATATTCTAAACATGCTTGTAAAATTCCAGAATTTTATCTATGATTTTAATAACTTATTTGAGATTTTATGCTGGATGATGTATTAAATTTTTCAAAGAACAAAAATTGTTAATAGTTTTTTTTCTCAATTTTTGGTTTTGCTTGATATCAAGTTTTTCAAAACGCTAAGACTTGTTTTATTGTACATAATGAAATGTATATTTTTTCAGTATATTGTAAAATATATAAATTAGTATGAGAATTAGTATGCGAAATTCTATTATTTTCGCATACTAATTCGCAGTACTTCGCATACTTTTTAATCACTAAAATAAAAAAGTGTGAGTTTTAAAGAAAAAGTTCGTGTATTATAAACAAAACTATTTATTAAAAAATCAAATAAATGTAGTACACAAAATTTTAATATCAATTCTTATGTAATATAGTTCAAACGATCTTAAAAAGAATAACTTAGTAGATTACTTTTGTTCAAAATGTGAGGATTCTTGTTTTGTGTTTCACGTGTTTCAATGACGAAGCGATTGTTAAATATGACGAAATCAGTCTCTCAAAACTGAAAGTTATTTCTAACGGTGTTGTGCTTTAGTTTATTATATACGCTTAAATGTGTTATAAATAATACAATAAATCGTTTAAATATACATATATACAATTAAATCAACACTGTTAAAAAAGGTACTTAAAATTAAGTAAAATGTACTCATTTTTGATTACTTTCGATGCTTATCATAGCTCCCAATACATAAGTTTCAGTTTTGAAAAAGATATGTACTCAAAAATGAGTAAAATGAATAAAAAGAGCAGTTACTTGCTTATATAGGCTGCTTTCATAAATCACTTTCAATAAATTTCAACAATGACAACAAGGATTTACCGGCTATCAAACAAAATCCGTCTACCTGATGTCATCCGCACCGAAGTCCAGTGTACTACCTGGTCCGACGTAAAGAAGTTATAAACAGAAGAAATGTTAAAAAGGCGTTACAAAAGAATGGAAAGTAAGATAATTGCGTTGCAATAACTCAATTCCCATTTAAGCACTCAACATCAAATAACGTGGAAAACCATCTTCTGAACAAATATTTTAAGTTTGCCAGATCGCTTTGTTATGATGGCTTGAACAGAAGGTGATATTAGCAATATTAGTACGTCCATGTATCCATTTTTAAGCACATTTTTTTTACAGTGTGCCTTACGCGTCGGTAACGCTCAGAAGCTGATATTAACAATATTAAACAATACTGCTCATTTTTTGAAAAAGTATGATTACTTAAATTTAGGTTTGTCAGCGCTCATTTACGATGCAATTGTACACAAATAAAAACGAGTACGTCCATGTATCCATTTTTAAGCACATGTTTTTTTACAGTGTGCCTTACGCGTCGGTAACGCTCAGAAGCTAATATTAACAATATTAAACAATACTGCTCATTTTTTGAGAAAGTATGATTACCTAAATTTGAGTACGTCATCGCTCATTTACGATGCAATTATACTCAAAGAAAAACGAGTACGTCCATGTATCCATTTTCAAGCACATTTTTTTTACAGTGTGCCTTACGCGTCGGTAACGCTCAGAAGCTGATATTAACAATATTAAACAATACTGCTCATTTTTTGAGAAAGTATGATTACTTAAATTTAGGTTTGTCAGCGCTCATTTACGATGCAATTGTACACAAATAAAAACGAGTACGTCCATGTATCCATTTTTAAGCACATTTTTTTTACAGTGTGCCTTACGCGTTGGTAACTCTCAGCAAATGATATTAACAATATTAAACAATACTGCTCATTTTTTGAAAAAGTATGATTACTTAACTTTAGGTTTGTCAGCGCTCATTTACGATGCAATTGTACACAAATAAAAACGAGTACGTCCATGTATCCATTTTTAAGCACATTTTTTTTTACAGTGTGCCTTACGCGTCGGTAACGCTCAGAAGCTGATATTAACAATATTAAACAATACTGCTCATTTTTTGAGAAAGTATGATTACCTAAATTTTAGTACGTCATCGCTCATTTACGATGCAATTATACTCAAAGAAAAACGAGTACGTCCATGTATCCATTTTTAAGGGGACTTGGTACCCTTTGATTTGAGAAATTCAATGAAAATATCAATTTTTCTTTTTTTTGCTTAAAATATGCTCTTATACCTAAAGTTCATTATTACAAAGTTTTGAAACGATCTGATAATTATAAATGTAATAAAAATGCGTTTCATTACTTTCACAGCACGTCCATTTCGATGTTTAAATTTTTGACACAACAGCTTTTGGTCATTTATTTAAAGAAAAATCAGCTAAGAACAAGTTGAACGTGTTTATGTGTGACTGTATCTATCACATCAAGTGTTTGTTTACTTTTTTTTACCGTGGTTTGATATAATTTTAAATTTGAAGGTATTAGGAGACGTATTTGCCAAAGGCGACGTTTTAACAAATGTAATACATGTTTTTGCTATTGTCAAAGCCCATTCTAAAGTGTTTTATGGTATGGAATATGTATGTTCAATGAATTCAGTTGTATTAGTATGGTTTCTAACACAAAATTAGTGTAAAACAATATTTTAAACATTATTATTTTGATTTTAACAGATTTTTCTAAAAAATTTAGTTTTGTTATCATTTTAAAACTGAGTACATAATAGTGATTTAATGTACTCCAATTAAATAATAGAAACCGGAATGTTATATGTATGCAAGTAGTTATAAAATTAATTATGTGTGAAGAAAATCTCAAATGTATTCATCGAGTTATTTGGATTTGAAATGTTTAAACTGATTTATCTCAGTTTGTGTTTTTTGCATATGCCACGGTATTTAAAATAAGAATTCTTTCTCAAATATTATTCAAATGACTTGATTTTTTTTCTGAAATTCCTGTATAACCTATTTAAAACAATCAAGGATGGGTTTTGCAAAATAATGAAAAGAAAAAAAAATAAAAATTAAAAAGTAGACTAAATCATGTTTTTTTCCATTTTTTTGCATATACATCGACATTTTATTTTTTTTCTCAAGAACTAAATCAGTAATTTCAAATTCGATCCTTGATGTTATAAAGTATAGTATAGTGAATCTAAGAAAAAAAAATCTTTACAAAATATTAAAAACTGAAAAAGAAAAACCATTTTTAAAAAAGTTAAATTTTTAAGAAAAAAATAAATTTTGAAAAATATACTTATAAAAACATTTTTTTTGTTGCTAAAATCATGTTATATGAAAATAACCTTCAATAATATGTGTAAAATATCTATGTAAAATATTTAATAAAAAAAATTATTCCAAGGGTACCGAGTCCCCTTAAGCACATTTTTTTTACAGTGTGCCTTACGCGTCGGTAACGCTCAGAAGCTGATATTAACAATATTAAACAATACTGCTCATTTTTTGAGAAAGTATGATTACTTAAATTTAGGTTTGTCAGCGCTCATTTACGATGCAATTGTACACAAAGGAAAACGAGTACGTCCATGTATCCATTTTTAAACACATTTTTTTACAGTGTGCCTTACGCGTCGGTAACGCCAGAAGCTGATATTAACAATATTAAACAATACTGCTCATTTTTTGAGAAAGTATGATTACTTAAATTTAGGTTTGTCAGCGCTCATTTACGATGCAATTGTACACAAAGGAAAACGAGTACGTCCATGTATCCATTTTTAAACACATTTTTTTACAGTGTGCCTTACGCGTCGGTAACGCCAGAAGCTGAAATTAACAATACTGCTCATTTTTTGAGAAAGTATGATTACTTAAATTTAGGTTTGTCAGCGCTCATTTACGATGCAATTGTACACAAATAAAAACGAGTACGTCCATGTATCCATTTTTAAGCACATTTTTTTACAGTGTGCCTTACGCGTCGGTAACGCTCAGAAGCTGATATTAACAATATTAAACAATACTGCTCATTTTTTGAGAAAGTATGATTACTTAAATTTAGGTTTGTCAGCGCTCATTTACGATGCAATTGTACACAAATAAAAACGAGTAAATACATGTATCCATTTTTAAGCACATTTTTTTACAGTGTGCCTTACGCGTCGGTAACGTTCAGAAGCTGATATTAACAATATTAAACAATACTGCTCATTTTTTGAGAAAGTACGATTACTTAAATTTGAGTACGTCATCGCTCATTTACGATGCAATTATACTCAAAGAAAAACGAGTACGTCCATGTATTCGTTTATAATCACATTTTTTTTACAGTGTGTCTTACGCATCGATAACCTAATATTTTTGTGGCATAAGAAGGAAATTCTCCTTCGTACACGTTAGAAGACTAATGCATCTTGAAGAAGCAAAGAAACGACAGCGAAAAAACCATCCCAGAGAAACCCGAGAAAAAAGTTCAGATTACTTTGCCTTGAACGTCCAAAACGAAATAAGTCCAAGAGAAAGGACCGACCCGTAGCAAAAAAAAAAAAAAAAAAAAAAAAAAAAACAGAGAACAAAATAAATGAAAATTCTAAACTCCATCTATTGCATTTCTTTTTCACTTTCCATTTGCAACTGATTTCGAATTCAGCAATGAACCCCTAAAAGAAGAACCGGGCTTTAAAATAAAGTAAAATAAAATGTATTTCTCTTCGGACCCTATAAGTGAAATTGAGTCCAGAATCGTGAGCGTGTACACGTACATTCTTCCACCCCCACCCCCTTTAAAAAGTAAGAAAATTTCTTATATATTTTTCTTATTCTTTCCTTCGCTCCCTATATTTCTTCGGTAAAGGCTAGAAGCAGAAAAAAATAGAAGAGCAGGGAATATATTATTCACTGGTGCTGCCCACGGCCCATGCTAATGGCAAAGAACTGGTATCCAGGACGGAGGTTCATCCTTGATAGATTTCTTTCACGCCCCCCTCCCCCTGTCCTGTACTGGTCCTAGGATGGACTGGATGCGGTTTGATGCCCTGGAGGGGGAGGGGGGGGGGGGATCTAAATTTTGGCCGTCTGCTTCTTTTTTGTTTCACCCCCCTCCCCCTCATGGATGAAATAAGATTTTTTTTTTCACTTTTTCTGGTGCATTTTGGAAATGTGGAAATGCAGATAGTGGACTGCATCGATTTATGCGCTGGTCTGACGTGTGGGAAATCGGAAAGTGCGATTCGATGAGGGGGGGTGTGTTTGGCGAATAATTGTGGATCTTTGGATTGGGGGTGGTCAGTATGTTTTTTTTAAAGATTTTACTACTGATTGAAAACAGCTGATTTTTTTAAGTGGATGAGTGGATGCTTTGTTAAAAATAAATAGTAATTATTTTCTCGATGGGGACACCATTTTGAAATCTTAGGATTCTTTTAAAATAGATAAAATAAAACGCTGAGCTTTCATTATAATCTTATAATGTATAAACTTTTTAGTTAATTGGTTTTGAATTTATAATTATTAGAATATATATGATTTTTAAATTAATGTATGTCATATTAATAAAAAAAACATTTTCCAGCATTTTGATAAATTTATGATTTTTTTCTCATGATTAGGAATGAGTTACCAATTTTTTTTAATTATGATTAATACTTTTAGTTTTTTAATTTTTTTAAATTACAAACAAGTATACTGCATTTGATCATTTGACTGGAAATATAAAATAGCCGAAAGAAGGTTAAAAAATCAATTGGTCAAAGTAATTGGAGAAGAGCAAATTTAATTCACTCATGCTATCTATCACATAAAAAATTAACTTTTTCTTAACATTTGCAATAAATATTATTATTTTTAAAAATATTTATTTTTATAAATATTCTTTTAAATATTTATTTTTATAAATATTTATTTTTATAAACATTTATTCTTTTAAATATTTACTTGTATAAATAATTATTTTATAAATAGTTATTTTATAAATAGTTATTTTTATGAACATTTATTTCTATAAACATTTATTATTTTATATATTTACTTTTGTAAATAATTATTTTATAAATATTTTTTGTAATAAATATTTATTTTTATAAAAAAAAAATTCAATATTTAATTTGATAAATATTTAGTTTGATGAAAATTTAATTTGATGAATATTTAATTTGATAAATATTTAATTTGATGAATATTTAATTTGATGAATATTTAATTTGATAAATATTTAATTTTATAAACATTTATTCTGCTAAATATGTATTCTATTAATATTTATTCTTTAAATATTTATTATTTTAAATATTTATTTTTATAAACAGTAATTTTATAAATATTTATTATTATAAATATTTATTTTTACAAATATTTTTTCTTTTAAATATTTATTTTTATAAACAGTTATTTTATAAATAGTTATTTTTACAAATATTTGTTTTTACAAATATTTATTTTTACAAATATTTATTTTTACAAATATTTATTTTTACAAATATTTATTTTATAACATTTTAACTTACTGAATTTAAAGAACATTATTCGCACTTAAGAATAATCAATGAAGTATATTGTACCAAACTTTTTATAACATTTGCTAATAAAATAGTTTTTGAATTAAATACTAATACAGCAAAACAAAAAACAAAAATCAACCCTTCTCACAGGCCAGCTCTTTCCCATTTTATTACCTTTATATGAATCATTACATGTGTTCATATATTTTTATAATAAAAGTGAAGTCAGCTACACTTATACAACACATAAACACGCAAATTCGATTTGTATGAGCAACTATACACTAATTGCTGCACAGCAACTACAACCCATAATTCAATCCACAATAAGTTCATTTCAGTGTTTACAATGGATATATATTAGGCTGAATGCAATCATGCAAGCGTGCAATTGGTTATAGCACAGTTAACCCAAATGGGGTTATTTTTCAAGTTATATGCGTCACGTCGTATTTACTTCGTACAAAATGCATCAGACGTATTGATTTTAGAATACACGCAGAACCGTTTATATTTTTGCATGTAATTGGCTTAAAAGCATTTTGACTGAATGCTGTTAGAAGTACAACCGATTATATTGTATTTATCGAAATGAGCTGGAACAAACGAATAGCAGTTGTGGGAGTTTTACAACAAATATATTTCATGGTGGTCGTCTAAATATAATAAATAAAATGTTCAGAGACAAGTATTAGTTGTAATTGACTATTATTATTTATTTTATGTTACGATTGAAATTGTTTTAATTAAGAAATAAACATTAAGGGCATTTTTTTAAAGATTTATTGTAACATAATATATGAAATATTTCCATCATTGAAGAAAAAAATGCCATTCCTGCACCCAAATTATTTCTAAATTTGTTGAGCTTCAGTGAATTGCAAAAAGTCTTGTCGTTATATAAATGGGAGCAATAATTTTCTTTTGTGTTTTTTCACAAGCGTATAGCGAATAAAATAATCTTTAAAAAAAAGACTTTAAGAAAAATGCACTAAAACTTAAAAAATAATTTTTAATTTTGCGAACGAGTTTAAAATATTGAATTATTTAATATCAATATAATACTTATTACAACTTTTTAAAATCGACGCCAAAATTTATGTATGATTTTTGTAAATTGGCACCAACTTCAGAAAGTTGTAATAAGTATAAAATTGATGTTAAATAATTCAAATTTTTCAACTCTTTCGTAAAATTAAAAAGTAATTTTTTCTACTTTTTAAAGCATTTTTCTTAAATTAGGTTTTCGATTACAAAAAAAAAGTTTATTTTATTTTTCCCTTTTCAGTTTTAAATTTAGCAGAAGGCTTGTCCCCTGCTATTATTCTCCAAGAAATTCAAGTAACAACTTGTGCTCACATTTTGTCTCATTTATGTATATTCTAAAACAATCCCTACCCATGCAAATAAAATGGGTAAAAAGTCCGTTTATTCTAATTAAATACCGAGTAAGTGGAATTTTTTATTAAATGTTCCGAAGTGAGACATCCTATTTCCAACAAAAAAGAATTTTCCAAATATCTGAATTAGTACAGAAATCTTGCGCGAACGCACATTAAAAAAATACATAAAAGTCGAATTGGTAACCTCTCCTCGTTTAACGGGCTTTATCTGTTTTAATTTAAAGTTTTTGGTAGTTTTATTTTAAAGTTTTGAATGGCGCGCTTTTTAGTCGGTTAAAAAACTGTCGATTTATAATTTTTATGGCTCTAAATATTATGAAAGAGGATCAAAGATTAAAACTAAGAGTAAATTGGAGGATAAATTAAGTACTTTTAGGTAGTGTTAATTTTGTAAATCATTCTGAAATCTGCATTTATAGTTATAATTTATTAACAGTATAAACAATGTTTCTTCATTCACAGATAACGAGCCGACACTATCAAGCTTTTTATACTTTTATATGTATTATTGTAGTTCTTTGATAATTTTCAAATACTAAATTTTATATTAAAAAAAGTGAAGACATGACTTAAGATAGTTAGTAGAATAAAAAGTAGTTATAGATAAAAAAGAATCAGCTTCAGACAACATTTATGACAGTTGTGAAATTGAAGGTTGTAAGCAGGTTTAATAATTAAGATTCAGAATGAACTTTTTAAAAGGAAAATGGAAGGTTTTTAATAGGTCTATGCATGCAAGTTAAAAACTTCAAAAAATCGCGCAGGTGTTTGAAACAAATTGTAGGCTTCACGAAGATTTTATGCAGGCTTTTGACGAATATTTTTATGCTGATCTATTTTTGCTGGGATGATTGCATCAAACGTTGTGGCGTGACTATCTATATTAATAAATGCATTTTTCAGTTTCACATAAAAATGTTAATAAAATTAAAATGCTGAAAATTGTCAATTTTTTGCAAATTTGATCGAAACGAGTAAAAATTCAATTGTACTTTTTCTCAAATTTAAGAGTAATTCGTTTTTCTTTGTGGGGAAAAAGAGTATTTGGCAGATAAGCTTAACATATTTTTTTTATTTTTGTACTTAGCCTATTTAAAGTAAATTTACCGTTAGGATGTATAATTTGTTAAGCTGCGTTTTATCGCTAGGTATGAACTTAAACGATTAAAGACCACAACTTAAGCTAACAAAAAAATTTAGAAATAAGGTACTTTTTTTATGAATCAATTACTATCATGTATTTTTACACAATATTATTATAGGATCAACCAGATTATAAAGGTACTACTTCTTATTAAATTTGACACAGTTGCTAATTCTCTATAGAAAATATAACTTACTTATTATTGACATATTATAAGGCATAATATTGTATTTTATTTGAAAACATAAACGAGTTAAACAAAAAAACGAGTTTGCGACAAAAAAAAATCACGCATGGCTGATATCGTATCGTGACAGTCAACCATGCAAACGCTCGTGTAAAACTAACTTTGTAGTCATTAAAACTAAAGGGCTATTGCAAGTTTTTGAACGATTGTTCACTTCATATATATATATCACCTGGTGCCCAGTCCGACAAGTGTCTGAATGGAAACTACACCTGTAAATATGATATAACATCTGCTGAGTTATATTACTATTGTGCTTTATGGAAAGCATTAATTTACCATGTTGACGACAGTTAAGTTTTTTTTTGTGTAGAACATATGAATATAAATAAAGAGTTTTAATATATTGCCAAAATAGTCAGTATAGAACGATAGCAGGATCATTAAATTAATGTTTCTAAAAGGGTTGAGCAACCAAGGCTGCGTTCAGATATAGCTTTTAATCATTTGTAATTTAGAAAATGTGTTTAGGACTAAAATGCAAATATCATTTTGAAAAGCTATTTCATGATTATAATTCTTGGAAAATAAAATACAAAAATATTTTTTTAATGTTATTTATACACGAATTCTAACAATTTAAAGTTTTCAAATCACCATATTGGTAAAAATTATGTTTATTATAACAGATTTATAGATATGAAAAGTGTATTTAATAATAACCATTATTATCAATAATAGTAAAGATGGTCATTTATGCTATTATTGTGATGTATGTTATTAATAGTAGTAGTTATAAAAATAGCGTTGTTATAGTAAGCTTATAGTACCAGAATCAGTAATAGTTAGTAATTAGTATCAGCACTAGTAGTAATAATTAGTAGCAATCTTAGAAGTAATAGCAATTATTGATTTTAGTAATAATTGCACTAATTGCTATAGTTCGTTTCAAATGTTTATTGCATTTATAAAATAACAGGCACCCCCTATCTCACTGAGTCGGACGAAGGGACGAAGGATGCTTGCAGTGTGCCATAAGTGAAGTTGTTGTGATTGGATAGAGATGGCGCCACAAGGTTCTATGTATTCGTCTTCCAAGGTCACCAATGAAGCGAAGTGCGGTCTACCGGGTTCAAAGTTCGAACACATAGCTTTTCCCATCATACCAAATACAACTGCTTGGACTTCAATATTATTTTACCAAAACAGGTATAATATCGGCGTATAATGCGAAAGGTCCTGATTTTAAACGGTAGATAGTAATTCGTTACAATAGTAATTCTAGAAGTTAATTAATATTAGTTATAGAACATATAAAGGAAATTGTTAATAGTAATTCCTTTTTATGATTTTATAATTATCACCTAAATCAATTTGTCATTTTCACACTTTCAACGGCTTCCAGTGGCCCAGTGAATAAAGGCGTTCATCTAGCAATCAGAGGATTGATAGTTCGAATCCGTGTGATAGACTTGACAAACAAAAGTCAAAAAGTAGTGATCTTGTGATCGGAGGGTTGCCAACTTCGCTACAAAAATATTAAAAAGTCGTCCAGAACATCCAACAAATTACATTGGCGTGTATACGGGGCTGGTGCAAGATCAGGGTCCATTGTCCTGATACCTATTGAGTTTGCGTAGGGTGCCAGCTCAGATGGTATCTTCGTCATCTGACCATGGTTGAAAAATACGAGGCATAGTTTCCGGGTCTTTCCTTCGAGATAGGCACCGAACCGGCTCCAATAGCCCACAGTGCATCTCTAGTGCGACCTGAATTAACCAAAACCACACTTCAAACAAATATTGTAATACAAACATCCAAAAATTATGTAAAACCCATTTTAAAATAACTTTATAAACGTTATTGATTGTGTGTGTATTGTATATACGTAATGTAACTCATCCAAACCCTCGCATTCATCCACTAACAAAAGCTCCAAAATAACCCATCCCATCCAACATCGCCTGTGATTTAACCCGTAATGAAGCATGTGAAGATGTCAGTAATGGTGATGGATCCAGACTTTAAAAAAATAAAAATCCATTATCCCCAAAGCGAAGGCAGCATTTTTCTTAATTTACGCCGGGGAAACGGATATCTTGTAGCACCTAATCGTTTTTCGAGTCTCGCGTCTTTAGAAAATAAGACGCATTATAATAAATAAGGGTTATAATTAGGACTCAAAAGCGCCACACTTAATGATACGGCTGTGACGAGGGGAAAGGCTAGACGTGACCAGTTCGTGTCACAATGCAGTGCGGGGGCGTATACAGGGAGCCGTGAGAAAATCCTGGGAAGGGACTCGTTTGGTTAGAGGAGATAGATCTTTCGTTCGTTTTTTTTACTGAGAATGCTCGTGTGGATTCGGCTGGAAGCGTTTAAATGTTTATTTTGGGGTAATTCGTAATTCATCCAATGTTAAATTACTCTATATAAGTACTTTAACGCTCTGACGGAGATTGGGCGACTTAAGTCGTCCTTGAATTTCCCGTTTTTCTAGCAATGCATGAACTTTAAATTCGTAAAAATATTCGATGTTGAAATATTTTTCAAATATATAGTGTTGGAGTGTTTCTTGGAAGCTAATTAATGTAATAAAAAATGTATGTAATATACATGCATTGGAGAAATAAAATAAAATATTTTGCAGAGAGAACAGCTTGCAGAGAACAGATATATGACTTTTATTCTACCAAAAATTATAATTAAGGATTTTTTTTATATATTTTGACTATGCCAGCCGATTTTGGCGGACTTCAATAAAAAAATTATACTAACATAAATGTCTAGTGAATCTAATTAATATTTATACTTATTTTTTGGCATTCGAATCAAAAGATAGTAAAGGAAATGCAGTTGGATTTCGCAACAGCAGCAGTATTTTTTTTATTTACAATAGAAGAGAAGCAAACAACACATTTAAGACCAATATAATCTAATATGGATTAGTATATAGTAACTACGCTGTTAAAAAAGGGTACTTAAAAATAAGTACCTGAACATACTCGTTTTCTTTTATTACAGCTGCATCGTTAATGAGCAATGGCATACACAAATTTAAGTAATCGTATTTTCCCAAAAATGAGCAGTGTCATTTAATATTACTATTGTCAGCTTCTGTTCAAGCCATCTTAACAAAGCGACCTGACAAACTTCAAATAGTTGTTAAGAAAATGGTTTTCCACATCATTTTATGTCGATTGCTTAAATGGAAACTGAGTTATTACAACTCAATTATTTTACTTCCTATTCTTTTGACACACCTTTTGAACATTTCTTCTGTTTATAACTTCTTCACGTCACCATGGTCGTACAACGGATAAAGCACTGGGTTGCTATTCCTGAGGATCTGATTTCGATTCCCGGTATGTCTTATATGTAATTATCGATATTTATTGACAGTGATTTATGAAGGCAGTTTATGTAGGCTAGAATCAGTTCTTTTTATTCATTTTTAACCATTGTACTCATTTTTGAGTACATCGCATTTCAAAATTGAAACTTCTGTACTCGGAGCTATGATAAGCATCGAATGTACTCAAAAATGAGTACATTTTACTTATTTTGAGCACCTATTTTTAACAGTTCATAGTTTGAACACGGCCACTCAGACAGGAATACGATCAGGAACTACCAGATCGTCATTAAGTGCCGGCCCCTTGTATTTAACTTCCGGCTTCTTTGACCCCTGCTTCTATTTCCCTTTTTAATTATACGCAGGGTGTAGGCGGCCATTTGTTATTTTATCCATTTGAGCCAGGCGCAATTTACTCGGAATGCAATAATTATACATCGATGGCGCCGAGGCCAAAGCACCGACCTCTCCTGAGAAGGCACCGGCCGGCCCTAATTGCCTAATAGAGGGTGACCATTAACAGGCTTGGCCGATGATGGAAATGGGAGAAAATTGCTCATTGTGTGTATACCTGCTTGTTTTCAGGATCGTCTACAAATTATTCAAAATGTAAAGAGTTTCCTGAAAAGGAATAACCATGGTAAACTATTAAGTTGTGACTTGAAGATTAAAGGGGAACGTTAGCAAGGGATCACCCCGTGTTACATTATTATAATCTACATAGGATAATATGCTTGAAGGTTAAGAGATTTACACATACCATAATTATATTTAATGGGACATTAATGTTGTATTTTCCCTATTACAAATAATAAATGTCCATCATTTTATATAATTATATTTTAGATAAAAGAAAAGTTTTTTAATTGATTTTCAAATGAAATAAAATAAATACCTTTAATTATGACGTTAACGTAACATTTTATGTCGCCATTACTAATGAAAACATTGATTCTTAAAATCACTTTGTTCGTTGCATATCCTCTCCCTTATCTATTTAAAGGGGCAGGGAGTAAAACCGCTTTACAATTTTTTTTATTTGAAAATGATATAGCGTCGCCATCTTATAACTTCATCATTTAATGGTTTCTATCACCACGGCCATTTTTTTTAAGTAGAAGCACTTTAAGGCCTTAAAATAAGTGATGAAGTTTCAGTTTTCTGGGGAAAACCCCATCTTACACCTCCTTCAAATGGATTTTTCTCAAAATCCAATAGTGTGTTCTTATTTTTTTTACTCCTGAATCGATCATTGTATTTAAACCATCTAACTCAGCAAATTATTCACAAAAATAATTTGAAATAAATTTACTTTCCGTTATAGCCATTTATACACTATATGGTCAAATTAGTATGACCATTCCCATATCCTATACGTTTCCATATCTAATACGCTGAAGTCGGCTAATAGTGGGTTCAGGTATCTTTTAAAAGGATCATTGATTAAAATATGCTGAAATTTTCTGCATTGTTGGCCTACAGTCGTCCCTTACAAACATGGACACACTTATGTCCGTTTTAGCGTTTAGTACCCACTGACAACTACAGGAGACACTTTGAGACCCATTTTTATTGGCTAACAGAACGGTCTGTAAACACTTTCTGTACAGCTGTTCTTGAACATTTCACAAATGCAGTGGCTTTGCTGATTCACACTCTATGACTCGTAGTACCCACAATCATCCCACGTTCAAAGTTTGTCAAATGACGTTTTTAAGCCATATTTGTTTAAACCAAATGCTTCTAAACGTCGAAAACAAGCATCTTTCATTTTGTAATCGTCGCTCGCCCTCTGGCTGAAACAGTGTGACGTTATAACTGATATACTTAAAAATGTCAGTTGGTAATAACATTTTGGACGTTAAGTGTATAAAGTTGCCCTAATTATTATTAAAAGTTGATATGGTTTGTTCGGCATGTCAACAGACTGGAAATCGGTAGGTCTTAATTGTAGTATAAATAAATCAAATGGTCATCTTGTAGAAGCGTCTGGTTTACCATAAAGATGGGGAACATGTCCTTGCTTGTTTTTCATCTAAGACACTTGATTGGTCGGTTTCAGTGTTTTGGAGGGTAACAAAGCAATCCAGTGCCGACATTTTTGACTGTTTTTCGAAAAAAGCTAGGACATGTTCCCCTGCTTAAATACGCCTTAAATATACTCATGTTTTTTGTGATTTGGAAGGTTTAGAGAATGGAATGCCAGCTAAAATAAATTTTTCTGTAGTCCACAGTTAAAATACTTCTGAGATTTTTTCATAGTAGTAATACCTATCCGTCACCAAAAGTTATTAATCGGGCAGTAGTGCAATTTTAATTTAAGGAACCAAACATGTGTCATATTACATAGATTTAATTTCAATTTCAATTGTGTTTAAGTAGTTAACGAGAAACTAATAAAAAAAATATTACTACTTAAGAGGGCACGGTATCACTTAAACTTTTTATTTATTTTTGACTTTTTAATCTAATTTTTTAAGTGTATTATTTAAATTTATGTAAAAGAACAATAATTCATACAAATTCAATAATTGTTTGTATATTTTGTTCAAAATTTAAACGTTTTAAATTTTTAAAGCTTTTTTTTTAAACACTAAGGTATATTTTTTAAATATTTATATTGTTTCATCAATTTTTTTCTCAGATACTTTGAAATATACTACATAAGAATCGGCATTAAAATTTTGTGTTCTGAACGTATTCAATTTTTATGTAAACAGTTATTCATAATAAAATAAAAAAATTCCTTAAACCTACATTTATTTTACTTTATTAATTTAAAACTACTTCATTTTAACTGCTACTCAGATCTAATTTGGACGTTAATTCATAACGTACACATAATTTACAATATGCTTTCAAATTAAACATTTCTTCATTAATAGTAAAAAAATGCCTGAGCCTTTCGAAAAAAAAATTAATATAAAAGAAAACCAAAAACGCGCTTGTAGAAGAAGCGATTTAACATTTTCAACATATCTGTCTTCCTAGCATAATATCTTAACTAACTCATTACAAACACAAAAACAGTTCTAGAATTTTGCAATCTTATTTAGAAGATTCCATACTATAATTTTAGCAAATAAAAAAAATCGTGATTTGCACAATTTTCAGGTAGTGTCCTCTTTTATTGAAATATAAAGATTACGAAATGTTATTTTTGTCAGCTAAAGAAACCCAACCCCTTGAATTTTCAGTAACAAAAATGTATCAGTTGATCCTCTCACAAGACACATTTTATTCGTTAAAACATATCCCAAGCCAAATAGTCCTCCTGGTCTAGGGTACAGAAAAGCGAAGGAAACTCAGTGCATTTTTCTCACGCCATGCAGCTATATTTTTCTCCTTTATATGTTACTGACTGTGGCTGGGAGATTCCTAGTCTTCGAAACACGTGGTTTAGCAGCGGTTTTCCTGGGATTTGTTTTTATTTCGTTTCTCTTCGTGTTCTTTTCGACGGTTTACTTTGTGGCTATTTTTTCTTTTCTTTCACAGTCACAACAGACCGTGTTAAAGACAGCATTGGAAGCTTGGATTGTGCTTCTATTCGGACGCTATTGTAGAGATCAGTCGGCCAACTATGGGGGTATTTTTATAGTAGAAATATTACGGTGTATGACGTAAAATATATTTAATACAGTACGGTATGAAATAGTTGGTGAATTATAAAGATTTTCATTCAGTGTGTGAGATTAGTTAAGAGTTATAAATATTAGTATATTACTTAAATTTATTATCTACTTGAAAAATAAAACTGATTTTAATAAAAGAATATTTTCTACCAATATTTCTTGTATTCTTGTTGATTCAATTTGAATTTACACTAGAGGATTACATTTTACAATAATAAACAACCTTTTTTGAGCTTACATCACCTTAACTCTCTAAGCGTATAGGAAAATGTCTAAATGTGTAAATATTTTATTTTAATTTTTACTAATTTAATACATAAAGTTTTAAAGAAGCACCCACAGTGCTTTTGATTTGGGAAAAATATTTTACCATCTTCTGAATAACTATTTTAAGTTTGTGAGGTCCATTTGTTAAAATGGCTTGATCAAAAGCTAGGATCAACACTATTACATCACACTGCTTAGTTTTGAGAAAATGCGATTACTTAAATTTGAGTATACCATAGCTCATTTACGATGGGCTCATATATTCAAATTAAGTACCTTTTTTACAGTGTAACACAGTTTTACAGTGTAACACAGGTTTACAGTGTAACACAGTTTTACAGTGTAACACAGTTTTACAGTGTAACACAGTTTTACAGTGTAACACAGTTTTACAGTGTAACACAGTTTTACAGTGTAACACAGTTTTACAGTGTAACACAGTTTTACAGTGTAACACAGTTTTACTGTGTAACACAGTTTTACAGTGTAACACAGTTTTATGGTGTAACACAGTTTTAGAGTGTTACAGTTTTTACAGTGTAACACAGTTTAACAGTGTAACACAGTTTTACAGTGTAACACAGTTTTACAGTGTTACACAGTTTTACAGTGTAACACAGTTTTACAGTGTAACACAGTTTTACATTGTAACACAGTTTTTACAGTGTAACACAGTTTTACAGGGTCACAGTTTTTACAACGTAAAGATATAACATTGAGACTGCGCTCAATATATGCTGAAATGTCATAGTATGATATTTTCACGACATTTCAAATCATTGGATTGTCCTACCATGGTTGATAAGCAAACGCCAAATCTAATATTTCAGAAATATATTTACCAAACACATTCCCATTATGCGATCCATTAATCAAACGAATTGAAAATTCAAAGAAGCCCCCTCCATCAGCAACTTTTTTTTTATCCAGCCAATAAACATAACTATTCATCACCCTTATTTGAGTAAATCCCCCATTCCAGAACATATGAGTGGCGATATAAAAACTCGCCAATGTATCAGAATAAATCTCCCAAACAAATGGTCGAGAGCGTCGGCCATCCATCGAATTATAGAAGTTGGCGCTTTTACAGCCTCGAGAACATGTCACTGGTAATTAATGGCGAAAATTGGAACTATCCAACTTCTGGCGTGCTGAGATGCTTTCCCTGCACTAAACAGATGCTTTTTGGATTGAACACGAGGGCCTCCTGACGAAGTGTGATTTATGCCCCCTCGTCCGATGTTCGAGGGAGCGAGTTAAAAGGTGGAAATATTTCATCGACATTTTATTGCTTTCGCCTTTTGAAAGAAATTGATTGCAGATGGGATTGGGAGGAATGGCAGAACTTTTTGTACCTTTGAATGATTTGGCACTTTAGGTGGGGGATTTTTAAAAGGGGAAGCGTTTACTTCACTAAATCTGTGATTTGTTGGAAAAAAAGGCAATGTCCAAAATCAGCAAATTGAGCTGTTGCCATTAGTACTAATTATTGAATTACCATAACTTAAGGTAACTTGGACTCAAAGCAAAACAAATGTTTTAAATCACCCCTGTGTATATGTTGCTACCTGATAGTTAAATCACTGCATAGTGGAGAGATGATGAATCACGTCTATATTTAGATGAGATCAGACCCACGAAGATTTTTTTTTTTGGGGGGGGGGGGGGGGTCCAAGTATTCCTAAGTTACGATACTTTAAAATATTAAAAGTCATACGATAAAAAAGGCAATGCATACTAGTTAATTAAACGGAATAAATACATTTTTTAAATGAATGTGAATACTAGGTTGGAGAAATGATGAATCACTTCTATATTTACATGAAATAAGACCCACGAGTAATTTAATTTTTTTGTTTGGGTTCAAGTAACCCCAGGTTACGATACTTGAAAATACTGAAAGTAATACGACAAAAAATACAATGCATACTAGTTAATTACACGGAATAAATACATTTTTTAAATGAATGTGAATACTAGGAGATGGAGAATCACATAAAATCAAACACAGGAATAATTTAATTTTTTTTTGTTTGGGTACGAGTAACTCCTTAAAAATAATAAAAGTAATACGACAAAAAAGACAATGCATACTAGTTAATTACACCGAATACAATTTTTTAATGAATGTGATACTAGATTGGAGAAATGGTGAATCACGTCTATATTTACATGAGATCGGACCCAGGAGGGGATATTTAATTTTTTTAGGTTCAAGTAACCGCAAGTTACGATACTTGAAAATAATGAAAGTCATACGACAAAAAAGGCAATGCACCCCAGTAATTTACGCACCGAATAAATACATTTTTTAATATAAATGTGAATAATGTATTAGGACAAAGTTGGAAGTACCTCAAAGTAGGCGAATTATGACATTAAGTCTTTTTTATCAGTAGGCAATAATTGCATAGCAGGATTTAAATTGAGTTAAAGTTAGACATTGTAATGTGGATATATTGTCATATACATGATAATTTCTTTACGTTTTCAAAGTAGAAGTAATAGACATTTGAGGTATTGGCAGTAACAGTAGACTTGATCTAATAAACGTTGAAATTTAGATTTTAACATGTTACGGAAGGCTACCAACCTTAATAAAATTTGCCGAACAATCGCTATTTTTTTAATAATGCCCATTATAAAGGTATTGCACTTTTTTTAAAGTTTTGAGTTTGCATTAATGAATCAAAAATGTTGCTTAATTATTTATAATCTGCAACAGGGCTATTTTTAATTAAAAAAATAGTTTTTCTGTTTATTTTAATTATTTTTATTTTCGTTTTTTATGGATTTATTTTAATTTTAAAGAACAAAAATTTAAAAGCTGTTAAATTAATTAAAAACCGTTATGGTAATCTTCTTATAAATATTATGTACTAATGTACAATTTAAAAGCTATATTTTAAAACTAATTAAGTTTTATGAAGCTTCTTATAAAAGCATATACTCAAGTAAGAAGTTACCAAGAGAAAATATTCTTTAAAATATTCCCAAAGAGAATATAATTTTACCAATTTAAATTATATTTTAGCATCCTGGCAGGTTAATAAATTACTTCTTATGTATTTTATCGAATTGTTCACCATAATACATATGCAATCCAAAAGTAAGACTCGCAAATATTTATAAGTTTGCTTTATAAATCATGAAATACAGAAACTAACAACTTCTTGAAAAGAGCAATATCGGAAGAAATAAATAAAAGAAGACGAACACTTATTTGAACCAATGAAGTTTTGCTGATAAAAAGTGGCAAACTTTGTTATCCATTTTTGTGAGAAAATACTAGGTAGACGGCTTTTGATGTTTTTATCCCAGTTTCTAACAAGAGCGTCGTATTTTCTAGTTAGAAAATTTGTGGATAAAATGAAGGTTATTTCTTTCTTCTCGGGAAGTAGGAATATACGAGAATAAATTGCTAGCCTCTACAGAAAAAATTGGGGTTTCTCTTGTTAGAATTATCGTTATAGAAATTTAGTGATAAACTGTATCTCGTTATATCATAGAAAGTGTGTATTTTTAGAAGAGGAGACATTGATGCCAATTACAGGACCTTATGTTTTTTATAATAAGATTCTCGTATTTTATTTTGAAGAATAAAGTGACAAATAGTTGTTTTATGTTTCATATACTCTAATTTTATTGATATTTCGTTTTTTATTACTTATTATTTAACAAATGTATTTCTTTTACATAGAATAATTTACTAACATTGCTATATGAGTTTTAAGAGCGACGTGTTCATAGTTAGAAGTTTATGACATTATCATACATTTAACGTTAGGAGAAGTGCATTTTAATCTATCTATATTAAGTAGAACCAAAGGCCAAAATTCCGAAAAAATTATAAAAAATTAATAAAATAGTGCTATATATGTTTCAGATGGTGCGTACAGATATTTAAAGTTATAGAAAAAAGAGAACATGTGTTTTTTTAATGTTTTTATATTCCGTTTATCATCTGCCTACCAACTTATTGTCTGTAACATTCGCCATTATTTAAAAAAAAATTTAAAAATTATTACGTTTAAAATGCTAAGGCTTTATAAAATATGTCCTTAAAACTTAATAGTTTTTGAAGCTTTAATATTTGTTTTATAAATGTATAAATAGTTAAATTAATTTATAAATTATATTTTTAAGAATTAATGAAGATAAAACATTAAAAAAAAATTTAAGATTATAAACTTAAATTAATAAGTTTATGAAAACTATTAAAACACAAATCTTCTAAAGTCTATTCACTCGTCTGTTGTACATACTTTGGCGTGTGGCGTGAGTTAATCAACTTTATTTTTTTAAATATTAATATTGAAGGGGTAGTAGTGTTATTTAAAAAATAAAGTCTATATATGCATAAAATACAAAAAAATATTTTTTTTTAAATATTATTTAGTTTTCTTTGATTATTGTTTAGAAAAAGATGTTCTAATAATGCGAATAAAAAATAATCTGAATTCATTAATAAAAAAATAAGATTTGGGTCTCGGGTGTGCCTTAAAATGCCCTTACGATGATCAATGATGTGTTAGTTTGAAAGACTGCGTGTTAACTTAAGTGCTATCTTTATTATCTGATCATGATTTAAGTTTACAAGACAGTATTTTAATTCTTTATTTTAAAATTGATCCTGAATCATTATAAATATCCCGTCGTATACATACGATCATTCAACCAACTATTTGAACCAGCAAATATACAATTTTTAAACAAGTCATATTTTGTTAGAATAACAAACAAAAATCAGTGTAGTAAATAACATTACAAATACATATTTAATTTTATCAGTATGGCCGATGTTTTATAAAATATTACTATCTTAAAACAACACAAATAAAAGGCGCCGAAACAATTTCATGGCATGGAAATATGTTTTGAGAACAATGAAATTTAAAGTTTATCAATGAATAGAAGACGTAGCAAAGCAAATAGCTAACCTTATTTTGGAGTGCATTGAAGGTTTTTTTTTTTATCTGAATTTACATCTTGAAATCCAAAGGATGACGCCTTCAGCTCATTTTCGACCCAAAATTAGAAAATTGAGTTTTCCCCTGTAGCCCCTTTATATATTTAAATTTACAATAATATAAAAAACTAAGTTATTGTATGTAGTATGTGCCTTGATGGATATTAAATATGTCATATTGTATCAATATAATTTTAAGTGTATATCTTAACTCTTAAATTTTTGTACTATTTAAATTTTTGTATAAGTGTTAAAATATTAAATATCTTGAAAAGCGAGAGATATTAAATAGTTACATCAAGTATTTTTTTAATATGAAAAAAAAAACACAATTGAAAAAATAATTTACAATCTTTTAAATCTACGGGTGCTAAGTATAAAAATACATTAACAAGTATAAAACTTTACAGATTATAACAAAGTGTAACATAGTTTGGTTTGATTTATACAGTTCCGGCTGCCTATTTATGTCCTCATATTGAGACTTATCACAGCCACATACACATTCACACATGCACCTCGTTATTTTAGAACCAAGGTCATATGACGAGGTTTGGTTTGGTTTTATTAATTAACGTCGCATTAGAGCTGCATAGTGGGTTATTGGCGACGGTTTGGGGCCATGTTTTTTAACCATGGTCAGATGACGAGGAAACACCTGAACCCAACGCCTTCAATAGACGTTCGGACTTTGGACTCCGTCTATCGTGCACCAGTTCCGTTAAAACGCTGATAATTTTTGCGGATGTTCTAGAAAAGACGTCCAGAACATCCGCAAAAATTAACGGCGTGTATACGGGACTGGTGCACGATAAATCTGATCGGGGTCCAAAGTCCCGACGTCTATTGAAGGCGTTGTGTGCCAGTTCAGGTGTTTCCTCGTCATCTGACCATGGTTCCGAGGAAACACCTGAACCCAAAGTCTTCAATAGACGTCGGTAGTTTGGACCCCGTATATCGTGCACCAGTCCTGTATACACGCCGATATTTTTTGTGAATGTTCTGGCAACCCTCCGATCACAAGACTTTTTACTTTTTTTCAGTCGAGTCCGTCGCACAGGATCGAACTAGAAATCCTCCGATTCCCAGCTAACGCCTTTATCCACTGAGCCACGGAAGCCCAGTGTAATATATATAAATATTAACCCAACTTAAAAATAAATATGTAAACACAAACACACAACTTGTTGAAAAATTATAATTCAACTAACAAAACTGCCCCTCTCCTTATTAATTTTAACTCTATAATCTTATTATTAATAACATTTTATTAAAATAATACCAACAAATATCACTCAAAAGTACCCTTAATCATTACTTTCCGGTTAAATTTGCTACAATAGCGCAATCCAACTACCAAATCCCCACTAGGAACAATATAACGGGAAACATCTAACAAACCGATTCAGGGAAAAAAGCCCACTGCGATATAAAATAAAAGAAACACCAGTAGGAAAAAAAATAGACCTAGACGCTAGTTCAGACTGGAAGCAGACATCGTTGGTAAAGAAAGGAAATATGTTGTATATATAGAAGGAGCCGTAGATAGATAGATAGGTCAGATATATAGGGTAAGAAAAAATGGTTTGTTGGTGGCAAGGTCAATGGTGTTTTGGTGAGATTCTAGTAAACGACAGGTTGGCGGTCAGTCAACTTTTTTTATTGTTTATAGAGCCTTGGATGGGATTCTAATACATTGTTTGGGTTTGTATCAGTGGAAGTTGGCGTTGGAATTCTTTGGGTAGTGTTTTTGGAGTTAAATATAGCAAAGAATTGGGATGGGAAGTTAGTGATGTCTTTTTGCCATATTACAGCATTGCGTTCATAATTTTTTTCTTCATATTTTGGATATATATTGAGTGCTATTTCAAACATTTTTAACATTTGCCTTTTTGGAATTTTCAAATTGCTTTGGTTATAATTACTTTTTAAATATGTCCAGGTACTTTATTCAAAATATATTTCCTGTTAGATGTGCCCTCCTAACTGGAAAGTTAACAATTTTTATTTTTTTTAACTTATAAGGCAGTTTTCTTTAGCTTCATAAATTGTTGAAGGATTGCGTTCAATGTTTTTATTTTAGCCTATTTTGTGCCAATTTTTTATCTTTTATCTATTCCATATTAACTTTGAATTATATTATTATTTATTTCATTCATTCTAAATTCTACCGCAGCTATAGCTCTTGATACTACTAAAAATTTTCAATATTCTTCTCCTTTCTCCATTGGGTATCTAGTTATTTATAATTATCATATCATTGTTTTCAAATATATGTATATGTATATATAAACACATCCGTGTATGCCAGTTTTCAAAATAATACTCATAGAATTAAATGTCATAAGATAAAAACTCGTCTTATAGAACATTGCGTTAAGAATATTAAAATACAAATACAACGTTAAAATACGCAATAAAAATTCATATAATCCGGGCATGTTTAGGGAGATACATCTCCCTTCATCAATGGAAAATGTAAAGTCTGTGTGTAATAAGTTATAAACCCAGAAATTGAAAGTGTTGCAAGGAACAAAAACTAAAATACTATTTCAATCGGTTGGAGTTAACTATTGTGTGCCAATAAGCGGGAAATACTGGGACCGCAAACGTTTCATTGACAATCGAATCAATATTGCTATAAATATAAAACGCCTCCAGGAAGTCAAGTTCAACTGGAGATTTAGGTTTGCAAATTAAACGTTGGTTAGAAAAATTAAAATTCTTAGAATTAATTATTTGTTAGCACACAATAGTTAACTCCAACCGATTGTAATAGTTTTTTATTTTTTTGTTCTTTGGAAACACTTTCAATTTCAGGGTTTATTTATATTTTATTACACACAGACTTTACATTTTCCACAGATGAAGGGAGATGTATCTCCCGAAACATGTCCGGATTATATGCGTATTTTCAAATTGTATTTGTATTTTAAAATTGAATGTCATATAATTGACTTTCAAAGAGATTTTAATGTATTTTATATTTTTATGTACGTTGAAAGTCATTACTGATGATAATTTTTAAATTCATGAAATTTTGAATAAGGTGATACATAATTGTTAAATAAATAAAAATAACAAAGTCACAGTTTATATACTTATAATGTAGGTTAAAACAATTATAATATTAAACTAATTTTTATTAAGTAACGATATAATAAATTCAAAATAATTATTTTAATTACTTTTGAAATAAGTCGAGGCACTTTACTTTGAATACTTTAAAAATACTTACAGTAATACATTTGTTGTAGAATATTTTGGACAAAAAAAATCAATATTTAGAAACATTGTATATTACAATGGAATTTAATCTATTTAACTTCAAATTTAAGATATTTTTCTTTAAAAAAAAGTTTTCCGAAACAGATAAGGAGCCTCTAAAGAAAGAAAAAATCAATAAACGCGAACCCTACTTTATTTCTTTAGCCCCTAGATAACGAAATTTTCAAAAAAGCGTAAAATAAATCTCCTATCCGTTATTTGTTTCATTCATTCTAGTTTCAATATTTTATTTTTATTTAAAAAACAACAACCCCACCATATATTTATTTTTTATATATATACAGATAGGAAAGACGTTTTATATTCTTCAAAATCCAATTAAATTTCCGACTCGCCAGTGTCAAACCCAGAGCTGGCCGAAACCGTCAAAAAGGGAATAGGGCCCAGATAAGGGCGAAAAAGAAAGAAAATAAATAAACGTAGAAACTGAAAGAGTAGCGGGGTATTTAGGCGGAGTCGAGCCTCCATTCGCATTAAACCCCTTCTTACATATTCAATGGCGTCTGCGACTAGAAAGAGAAATGTCCTCCACCCCCATTGGACAGATCTCGGAGCATCTCCTAGGCAACTAGCTGTCTCAGAGACGCATAAGGATGAGGATGCTAAGAGGCAAGGGATTCTCCGCTCTCAAATCACGAGTCATCCCCTTTATGTAGATTCGAAGGAATCGGACGACGCCTGATTGGGATTGGTTCTCCGGGTGCTCTCTGGAATGTGTCTCTTTCATTCGACCACCCCCACCCCGTCTTATATCTTATTCGATGCCTTTAAAGGCCCTCTTCGGAATTTTCTCATTTCTTAGGGCGTGTGTCTCTTGGATAGAGCCTTTTTGGCTGCTTCTCCAATTTAAATATTTACTGGGGAATCCAAAATCTGATAGCGGGTCGCCTTTTAAGGGATTTGCATATCCCGCTCTTCCCTTACCTGTCTTGGGGGAAATCTTTTACGTGAGGGATGCGGGATTTGGTATTCTAAGCAGTTGGCTTTTGGTGGGCATCGATGCTGGGGGGCTAATAAAGGTAATGTGGGAGGCTTTTACCAGACATAAAGAGGTATTCGAGGTATGGGTAAACATTGGAATTATTCATGTTAATTTTTTTTAAAAGGTTCCATGGTTCGGTGTATTAAACCAGATGCGTTTTAAAATAAGCATATAAATAATATTATGCATGTATTATATGGGATACATAATTTGCAATGTTAGATATAAGGCAATTTTTTTAAATATTGTTTTCATATCGTCTCAGAGCAACAGTAAGACTTCCAAAAAAATGAGTTTTCTGTCTTGCTTATTACCAAATGTGCCTTTATTTAGTGGAACACTGGGACATTTTTATGTCTTCTTTGAAATCCCTGAACTACAGCCTTTGATATTCAGCATTGAAGAAACAGCAAATTTTAAAATCAATTTTATAGGCAGCTCTGTTTTTGCTCATATCCTACTGTTGCTCTGATGCGACGATATGTTGCTCTTGAATCGCAAATGAAATTTAAAACTAAATAATACGTGTAATATATAAATAAAAATGAAAGTTACAGATAATAAAAGCAAAATTTGAAGATTTTATTCTTTATTTTGTGTGTAAATGAAGGGAAAAGTTTTGTAATTCTGAAGAAGAAGGAGGAGCGTTGTTATCTATAAAAGCTAGTTTTCTGATAGCATCGTTTTAGTTAATTATACGCATTTATTCCCCGTACTTTTAATTTTTTTTACATTGAAAATAAATTAAACAACACATTTAACAATATGGTTACATAAGATGATATTTATAAGGTCAGTTCTATTATTAAAAAATAAATCTTATTATAATTATTATATAAAAAAAATAACTAAATGATTCCAAATATATATTTTTTAATTAAAAACACTTTATTAAAAAAATATTAAAAGTAGTCTAGGCATTTATTTCTAGTAAAATAATTTACTTAAGTTTATCTAGTTTTGACCAACCAATATTTTTAAAGTTATTTAAATAATGTATTAAGTATACATTAAATAAAGATAATTTAATATTCCAACGAACCTACAAGGGTCCCAGAACCGAAATTATATAAAAAAATCATTCCATAAAAAAACATACTGCATATTATTTCTTTTCCCAAACTTTATTTTTCCCTTTTAATATATCCCTTCAAATCGCATTAGTCACAAACTTTCCCCATGTTTAAACTTTTCCCCCGTAAAAAGTTAAAACTTCTTTCAGAAAAGAAATATTCCACGGAAAATTAATAAAAGGTCGCACATCTGTCTCCAAAATATACAATTCAACGACTCCTGAGTCGCAGGGAGGCCGAAGTTCGCAATAAGGGTTCCTTCTCCTTTATTGAGTTCACCCTTGGACTTCGGCCACGCTGGACTTACGAGGACGAGTGAAGTATGTCTTAGGAAAGGTAACGTGATAAGGTGCCTTTGTTATATCTCGATTTTCAGTCTAAGGAAACATTGATTAGGGATTTTATTTTCATTTAGGGATTTTTTATTTAAGGGATTTTTTTATTTTAGGGATTTTTTTTATTTAAGGGATTTTTTTTATTTTAGGGATTTTTTTTATTTCAGGGATTTTTTTAGGGATTTTTTTATTTTATGGATTTTTAATTTATTATCAGTAAAACATATACTTCTTACTGCTCATTATTTGTTTAAATATTTGTTTAAATAAATCAAGCAGAGCTATACGATTTCGAGGGAAGACGCACATCCCCTTAATGCTTTCATCAACAGAAAAATTAGATTTTTTTTTTTTAAAAATTAGTTAACCCCTACTTTTACTTTTCAATTTTATTGAAATGGGATGTCATATTGATTTTTTTTATTTAGAAGTCTATTTGACTAACTTATGTTTAATTGGATAATTTGAATTTATGCCTTGTCATATTTCTAAATTCTATATACTTTTTGCAAGTATTTAAAAATATAATTTTAAGTTTTGCAGTAAATAAAAAATGAAGTAATATTTAAATTGATAAAATATTGTTATTTGTCACCAAGAATGTCTTCCGCATGTTAGGTATTCCCTAAAAAAAAATTTGAACGGATTTATATATAATTACTATAATTAGTTAATATATAATAATTTGTTTCTTAAAGCATTAAGATATTATTTAAATTTATTCAGAACATGATTAATTTTTTTTTTAAACTTAATAATTATATATATTTTAAATACATTGATTTAAAAAGCCTATAAAATATAAAAAATTATGAATATTTTAAAAAACATTGATATAATTGATAACATATATTTTGTATTAAAACATTTTTACACATTTAAAAAGAAAGCCAATATTACTCTTATTGTTAATAAACATTGTTGAAAGACAGTATAATTATTTAAAAGTAATTGCAGTCTGAAAAGAAGATATTGAAAGAAAATATATTATTATTGCAGTTACATATTAGTTTTAAATGTGTAACGGTGCAATTGCTCAAACTTTCCACAGATTTAAAGTTATAGAAGTGTAATAAAAATTCATTATTTTCAAACCATTCCACTCTTCTTCTGAAGCAATTTTATATATCGCAACGGTCAGAGGATCCAATGAAGCAGATAGCAGAGCAACTTTTTCTACTCCTAAACCCTTGAAGAAATTTCTCTCTTTTTTCATCTTCTATTCTTCACTCCACTTTTAAAGAAGTAAAAAAGCCTTCTTGACTTTGGCGGGTGTATAACTTTTACAATTTATCATAAGTTTGAAGTTTCCCTTTCTTCCTGTTTTTTTTTACTCGCCAGTGAGTTATTTTCAGTTGAGAAGCTAAAAGATAAATAGATAATTTTTTCGTATAATTTTTAAGGTTAAATTATAATTTTATGTCATACAGTTTCTATTGTCAAAAAGAATTTTATACAAAATAGACACTCTGTATTCTGTAAAAAATTGTTAATTATTATTAAATTTATTTGTGGAAAGTATATATTTATTGAGCACATAATTCGGGCTTAAATTTTTAATAATTAAAAAAAGTTTAAGAAATATATTTTTATTTGAAATTGTAAAATTTAATCTTTAAATTCTATTAAATATTATATTAATTAACGTTATCGGATTTAAACTAATTTTAATACTTCTGAACAATATATATATTATCCCGCTTTAAATATTTTATCATCTAATAATAGTACTAATTAGTTTAAAAAGAAGAAAATAGACCATTTTAAATAAAGCTTCATTAATTTAGCGTACGCGGTGAAAAATTCTACTGATTAAAAGTTTAAAATATTTTTTAACGTATTCTTATATCACTGACATCTCATCTAAGAAACCAGATTCAACTTTTAAGAATGTATAATTGATATGTACTCTTTTGTTTATATGGAAAGTGAACTGTTAACCCTTTTTACTCCAAGAACAGTTTGCGTTTTGCGTTCTTTCTACGGAACAGTTATTCCTCTTTATGTTCTTTTCCACATATCTTTTTGTTTTCACTCATAGAGGAAAACAAAAGCATAATCTATTTTGGATCTGCAAGCAACAATTTGAAAAAAATATCATGTTTTTTTTAAACTCATGATAATGTTGTTCTCGTTTATTTTAAAGAACAGGTAACCAAATAACTGGTCGTTCTGATGGCTAATGAGAGGCGACAACGGAGTGCAAAGGTTTAATATTTACTTTGGAAAGCGGCTTACATTTGGAAACATATTTGCAACAAAAAAAAATAGTTTACAGTTCTTTTAATCCCACACACTTTCGGAGGCATGATAAGCATCGTATGTACTAAAACATTAGTGCGTTTTACTTATTTCTGAGAACCTATTTCTCCAGTAGAATTAACGCTACTCAATGGCAGAATGCAAATTCCTTCGAATATCCTAAATTAATTATTTCTCATATATAGTATCCAATGTATCAATTTTCTTAGTGTAAATAAATTTATGCCTGAAATAGGAAGACCCTGTCTTTCGATACCATCAGAAAAAATATAAAAAAAACTCAGTAAGAGTATATACTTTGCTTTGATGATACCCTATTTTCAAATTGAGGGTCTTCAACTCTAAAATAAATACGAAACAGGCACACACAAAAAAAAAAACCAAATGCATCAAGAAGTGGAAAGAAAACCCTTTCTCTCTCTCTTTCTTCTGAATCCCCCCCCCCCCCCCCCCATTGCGCATCTCTTTTTACATTTCCTTCATCTCCATTTGGTCCAGATTACTCCTGTGCCCACGAAAGCTAAAATAAAATGAAATAGTCAAGAAATACGGTTTCAAATTTATTTTTTTATTTAAAAAAAGAAGAAGAAGAAGAATCGAAAGGGAAATGACTAACATTCAAAGTTTAAGGCGAAGTCCGAGGAATAAATAAGATGGGTAAGGAAAAAAAAAGACCCCGAAGTAGACCCTTTCCATGGCCGCTTGAGTGATAGATCTGTGCGCCGAGTGGACACTCCGTGGATTTGGAAATGCGTGACCAATACCCGGTGCACGAATCTGATTCTGATTTCTAGAATCCACCTTCCCTTCCCACCCTTGCCAATATCCCTTGGCGAGAGAGTCGAGTTAAAATAACTTTTTACCCCATCTTTGCATCAGTTATTTTGTGATGGTCAGATTTATTATTAATTTTTCTGTGGTGTAGTATGGGGTTTTTGTTCTCATTTCAGAATATATAAACATTCCAATGTATTTTCTTGACATGTATCGGTGTCTTATTTCAGCAGTTATACTCAACCTATGGTACGCGTACCCTTGGGGGTACCTGGAAGTCCGATCGGGGGTTGGGGGGGAGGCGAAAATAATAACAGTAATGGCGTAAAGAACCTAAAATAAAAAAATAAATACATGTAATAAGTAAAATCTAAACTAAAAGCTAATAAGTTTAATCAATTCGAATTGTTTGATTGATTTACAAGCTAACCTAAGAACATTACTGTTTTACAAAAATAAACTTTTTTCGCATTGACGGATGGGTGTGAAGGGGGTACTCCTTTATTTAGTGAGCACACACTGTTAAAAATAGGTACTCAAAAATAAGTAAAAAATACTCATATTTGAGTACATGCGATGCTTATGATAGCCCCGAATACATAAGTTCCATTTTTAAAAAAGACATGTACTCAAAAATGAGTAAAAATGAATAAAAAGAGCAGTAGCTTGCCTACGTAGGCTGCCTTCATAAATCACTTTCAATAAATATAGACAATTACAACAAGGACTTACCGGGAATCGAACAAATATCCTAAGGCACCGCAGTCCAGTGCCTTATCCGTTAAGCTACCAGGGCGACTTAAAGAAGTTATAAACAGAAGAAGTGTTTAAAAAGTGTGCCAACAAAATGGGAAGTAATGTAATTTAGTTGTATTAACTCGATTTCCATTTAAGTAATCGACATCAAATAATACGGAAAACCATCTTTTGAACAACTACTTTTAGTTTGTCAGGTCGCTTTCTAAAGATGTATGGAACAGAAGCTGAAATTAGCAACTTTAAATCACAATGCTCATTACTGTTGCTTAAATTTCAGTGCGTCATCGCCATTTACAATGCAATCGTACTTAAAGAAAAACGAGTATATTCAGATACTCATTTTTAAATATCTTGTTTTACAGTGAATGCATTCACTTTAAATATGAAAACATAAAGATAAGAAATGTGGAATTAGTTGCAATAAATGACAAAACATTTATGGTTTGAAACTACCATTTTAACATTTTAAAATGTTTGCTTTGATTAGGAAGTTTGAAAGTATTCATATCAAACTTAATACTAGTTGTAAATACTCAAAACATGGAATTCTTCTACTTGCCGTTAAAAATTAAGACATATACTTACAGAAAAATATCTATTTCTACAATTAACGTTTGTAAATTACTGTTTTCCTGATACTAACTACGATTGTTTTTAAATAACACTAAGTTTTAATATTCTGTTGCAGGTGTATTCCTTGTAAAACGTTTCCATTTAGTTTTTAATAAGTTTAAAACACTTGCCTCTGCTATTTTGTAATATCCCACAAAAGAAAAAAAGGACATTTCATAAGCCTCTTCTTCTTCCTACAATCTTTCTTCAGAAACGGATATCAGGTTTCTAGTATATTCTGGACGCAGCCGAATAAAATTCAATATGCTTTTTTTTGGAACTATTTCAATATCTGAAATACATGGGATGCAATGTTATAAGTGTTTTGCTTTTAACCTAATCCATTCGTTCGTCTCCTCTCAAATTTTGTCCAAGGCAGAAATCCTTGAAATGTATAGATTTTAGAATATAATGGAAAATAATATCCACAATGTTCGATATGAAATGATTCTAGAAAAGAAAGCTTCATAACATACGGCAAAATTATATATTATTTTTAAGTTACATGTAGAGACGTCGAGAGCTAAATTTGCAGTGTTACGTTGTAAATAACATATTAACCTTTAAGACGGGTTTTTGTCGTAATTGGTAAGGACATGCAAAATAATTACATTAATATATTTAGATCCATGTTCATGTAAATGCCATGTGAAGATTCTAATATGTTCTAGTTATTTTTTTTTTTGAACAAAAAGTGTTTTTAACAAATTCAATAGTTCTGCTTAAAAGGAATGCTAAAGACACAATTTAAGTGATGTAATAAACTAACTTAGCAGGTTAATTGATGTAATAAATTAACTTAGCATGTTGAGTGATGTAATAAACTAACTTAGCATGTCCAGTGATGTAATAAACTAACTTACAATGTTAAGTGATGTAATAAACTAACTTAGCATTTTAAGTGATATAATAAACTAACATAGCATGTTAAGTGATGTAGTAAACTAACATAGCATGTTAAGTGATGTAATAAACTAACATAGCATATTAAGTGATGTAATAAACTAAATTAGCAAGTTAAGTGATGTAATAAACTAACTTAGCATATTAAGTTATGTAATATACTAACTTAGCATGTTGTTAAGTGATGTAATAAACTAACTTAGCATATTAAGTGATGTATTAAACTAACTTAGCATGTTAAGTGATGTAATAAACTAACATAACAGTTAAAACATGCTTGAAATGCTTGATTCTAAAATGCGTTCCGTATATTTATCGAATACAGTGGTTCATAATATGAGTGTTATGCATGATTGGGATTTATATTGCTAATTGTTTAATTTAAAAAATGAAATGTTTGTTATGTTACTTAGATTATGAGGAGTCTATATGCGTTGAGCAAATATTTTATTTATTTTTACTATATTTTTTACTTCTATGACACGAACGTTTCATGGTTAACTTTGAAACTTAAAATATATAAAAATAACAATTTAATCTTATTATACATTTGTACATTATATTCTTCGGAAAAAAAACGATAATTACTTACAATAATAATTTTTCTAATATGTGACTTTAGAAACAACCCAGTTCCTTGACGTATAACATGTGTATGACTGCAAATCACGTGTTTCATTTTGGGGTACAATGGTTTGAATGCTTTCATTTAAAAAATATTATTTGACAGCATATCTTAACTAAATTTACTTACAAAGTTTACCACTCATTCTTAAACCACAACAGTCAATAATTTAGAAAATACTCTCAAGATCAGCTTTAACTCAATAATTTATTCACAACTACCACAAACTTTTCATTCCAAATATCCAAAACTAGAAACTTTCCACGCTTGTTATTTCCATATCCGCTGCAAAAACTTCAGCCGTTCCTTCAGAAAAAAGGGAAAGTTGGATAAAATATCCGCAGACACCTAACAGTGGGGGAAAAAATCCCTTTCCCTTCAATCTAAACTGACCAGACCCTTTAAAGAAAACTCCCTCCCTGCCTTCATTTAAAAACTTTCCCCCGTTTGCTTCCTGCTATTTATTTTCTCATTCAATCGCTAGGAAAGTCCTTAAAATGGAAAGTAACACAACTAAAAAAACTTCTTCTGGACTTTAAGGTGCATTTACCATTGGATCTCGTTAGGCGATAGTGTTTGAAAAAGAGCGTAGTCCATGGCCCTTTCGTTAGTTCAGAAGTGATTTAACTTGGGAACTCATCTCGAATTTTTTTAAACGATAGTCTGACCTATTCTTAAGTTTTGTCATTTCTGTATGTATATAAATTTATTTTCAAATGTTAACATTAATTATGCGCTTATGCGTTTAATGTTAAAGCCTTCAAATTGAATTGTTACAATTGTTTTTATTAAGAAATATAATATGCATATGTTTTCATAAAGAAAATAACTCGTACTATGAACTGGTCACTTAAAAACTCTAATCTATTATCTGAACGCTCTAATGCAGTGTTTTTTTTTGCAATATTATCCCCATATCAGCTATTAAATTTATAAAATTCTCAGTATTTCCATTTTCCCGCTTATAAAAATGGCCCAGTGGGTGACCTTAATGACTGGGCCATATATAGTATATGTCTTTTTTCATTTTTAATCCAAAGTAACTTTGAACTTCGGCACCTGATTTCAGATGAATTGGTTCCTAACTGATCTATACATAATTTTAGTATCTGAGTAAAAAAAAAATATGACCTTTCAGAATTATTTATTATACATTACACAATATTATTTTTTTCGAATGCACTTTGAAAGGCGGACAAATAAATATAAGTACCTGTAATATATTTTTACCTATGCAATATACTTCGAGACATTTCTTCGTTGTGCCAACAGACTTCATATCTGAAATCAAACAAAAAATACTTAATTAGTAAGCGGTATTACAACATTTATATATAGTTTCAACCAAATTTTAAATCTTTAAAAACATAGCATAACAATACGCATTCTTTTTCGGAGTAACTATTTCACGCAATAAAATGCAGACAGACAGAAATCGTGGCACAATTCCTCAGGGATATATTGGGGTTTTGCCAGTCCAAGTGAAATTCTGAAGTATTGACTGCGTTAGAATTATTAAACTTTTACTTGAAAATAAAGACCAAAGAAAAAAGTAAAATTCGGGCAGATTTTCGATATAGGTCTCTATTCTCTCCCCTCCCCCTCTGTCCGGGCATTTCAATTCTTTACATCCCTTGCTTTCTCGACGGCGTTACGCTCTTATTATTATTTAGTTTTTAGTGCTACGACAGAAACTGTCCACTGCTATAGAAGAGTGACTCTTTTCGCAGGTTGCCATGGAAACCAATCTAAATCCCAAGTAATACACGAAGAAAACGTCAAAGTTGTCAATAGCAACCGCACTTTTAATAACCAGGGATTTTTGCTCTGGACTCTGGCAACTTCTTTTTTTTTTCCTTCTTCTTCTCACCTATTCTCGCGTCCGGCGAGATTTAGACGAGATCTTTTTTGCCGACTCAGGTAATCACGTGGACAATAAGTTACGAAAGTGTGGACGGGGAAAAACTAATACATTTAATTACTGTTCCCTTACAAATAAATGATATTTCCTTTGTTGTCCGGTTTGTGATTGACGTCGTTTTGCTGATAATGAAATAGCTGTCATTTCAAGAAAAGATTTGATTTACTAAACATTTAGCAATATAATTTAATAAAAGAACTGTTTGTTTAATGTTTGTCTTAAGCTTCACAATGACATTAATGTGTCAAGAAATAGAAATGTATGTATTAGTATTAGAATCATATTAATTAAAACAATTTACATACAAGAGTTACGTTAAAACTTCTAATAGGCCAATTTTTGTTTAAAGAAATGTATTAATAATGTCTTGGTTTGGTTAAAAAAAGTCGTACTAGAGCTGCACAGTGGGCTATTGGCGACGGTTCGGAGTCTATCTCGAAGGAAAGACCCGGGAACGATGCTTCGTATTTTTGAACCATGGTCAGATGACGAGAACAACACCTCAGCTGGCACCCAACGCCTTCAATAGACGTCGGGACTTTGGACCCCGATCAGATTTATCGTGCACCAGTCTCGTATACACGCCGTAAATTTTTGGTGGATGTTCTGGAGGGCATTCAAGTATTTTGTACTAATAATGAGTTGTTGGTTAATTTAATTATAATGAGTTGTTAATTAATAATGAGTTAATTGGATGACAAATGGAAAAATGATATAAAATGAAAATTGCCTACATTTTATTTGACATTACTTTGGCTGTTATTTGTATTTTAAAGAACATCATTAGTAATATAAATTATACGCATAATAACTGCCAAACAAGATCTTCCATTTAATCTTGAAATAAAATTATTGGTATTTCTCTGCCGAACGTACCTACATTTTTAAAACATTCAGATCCCGATTCTGTCGTTTATTTGCATTTTGAATGCATGAGCAATTCCTGAAAAAAGAATTTCAATGCAACATTCTGGCATTTTGCAATATAAAATGGCATCGGCCGCCGCTTTCCGATTCGTGCGCTAACACACAAAGAATAAAAGGATGGGAGATGGCCTTTTGTTGCAAAAAATGCATGATCGATGACCAATTTCCTCAAGAAAGCATCGTCACGTTCGTAAAGAAATAAATGAATAAACATGGAAGAAGAAGAAGAGAGAAGAAAACATGGAAATTCTGGAATCGAAATGTTTTTTTTTATTTGTTTATCTCTTTTCATTTTGTGATGGGGGGAAGAATGGCCAAAGTGACCAGTGGATTAAATAATGAAAATAAAGTGATTTTTTTGAGGGGTTGAAATGTTCGTTTTTTAAAAAAAGCATATATTTAAAAAGTATTTTTATTTTTAAGAAGAAGGCGTCTTTTTAAAATAATCTTGGATTTGGGTATTTATAAAAAAAAATGCTTAGTTTTATTTTTTGTTTGATTTATTTTTCTGTAGTTTTTCGAAGAAATCGTAATATATGAAAATTCGTGTTAAATTATAAATCAATTAAAAAATCATTGTTTAAAGAGAAACATAAAACTTCTAAAAAAATCTTTATGAAAGTAACTAGAAAGACGAAAAATTATCAAATAAATCATTTAATTGAAGCTAATTTATTATCAGCAAATAATCTGCCAAATACATATTATTTTATTGTATTTGAAGAATTATTTATTTTATTTGAAGAATATTTTAATACAATTTCGATATTTTTCTAATTCGTGCTATAAGATTTTTTTTTAAAAATCACTAACTATGACAATTTTATTTTAATATTACAATCTATACAAATAATACAGCACTGTTAAAAATGCATTCTCAAATTTGACGAAACAGATGCCTGTATATGCTTAGATTATATATTTCGTCAAACTGAAGAAATTCATTTTGTCGTTCTTAATTATTAATTTCGTCAAAAATGAAGACTATTTTTCATAATATAATAACTCAATATCGACGAGCTTACGCAAACCGCGGACTTGCCGTTCCAAAACCCAACGCTCTGTCCACTCGACTTTATCCACTCCAATTCTGACAATATAAGTATAAGAACTAATTCGGCCCTTTCCTGATGTCTCAAGAAAGTGCCGAAAAGGAATCTAAGTAAATGACTTTCGTTCAGAATTTGAGGATTCTTGTTTTGTCAAAGGCCACGTGATTCATAATGGAACGATTGTGAAATATAACGAAAGTAGCTTTGACGATTGCAGAATTCTCAACAATAACAGTGTTGTTTCTGAGAGTGGGTTCAAAATATATTTTTTTTAAATTTTAACATATAAACAGTTACATATATTGTTAAAAATAGGTACTGAAAGATATTAAGAGTACTCATTACATTCGATGCGTATCATAGCTCCGAATATATAAGTTTAATTTAAAAATATATATATACTCAGAAATAAGTACAATGAGTAAAAATGAACGAAAAGAGCAGTAGATTGCCTGCATAGGCTGCCTTCATAAATCCCATTCAATAACAATTGACACTTACAACAAAGACTTATTGAGAATAGAACCTAAATACTCATTCACCGCAGTCCACAGCTGTATTATTGAAACTACCAGGACGACATGAAGAAGTTATAAACAGAATAATTGTTAAAAAAGTGTGTCAAAAGAATGGGGAATAAAATATTTGCATTGAAATAACTCAGTTTCCATTTCAGTAGTTGACGTCAGATAACGTGGAAAACTATCTTCTGAACAAATATTTTAAGTTTGTCAGGTCGATTTCTTAAGATGGCCTGCACAGAATATCAGATTAGCAATATTAAATCACACTTCTCATTTTTGAGAACGTACGATTACTTAAATTTGAGTACATCACTCATTTACGATGCAACTGTACACAAAGAAAACCGAGTATCTTCAGATACTTATTATTTTTAAGTACCTTTTTTATATTGTAGATACCTTACATAAATTTAATTTCTGAAAAGATTTTTATTCTAAACAGTTTCCGTGTTAAAATTGAACTATCTACAGACAAGAAATGATCCCCTCTTATATCTTAAGTCCACGAAAACCCCTCAGCTTTTACCCGTTCAGAAATCCAACCCCACCGAAAATATCGCTTTCAGGATCAGAGAAAAAATACACAAAAAACAATACATCAAAGCCATCTTTCTCCCCTCTAGATACAAATTCCTTTTCCTATCGCGATATTTCTCTTACTATCACTTTTCGTTAACGTAGAACAATTTCGGAGCCATCGAAGTGACTGTCACACCTAATTGCGTCCGGTTCCAACCGGTTCTGCCATGACGTCTCTCTGCATGCGTAACTTGGTAAATGGATAAAATGTCCGCGTCACTGGATAAATGTCACTCAAAGTAGATTTTTTCGTCTGTTCAGAAGCAGCTCCGGGAGCTGGTTTATGATTTCTATTGTCCTCTGATTCGTTTTGCTTGTCTTTCTCTATATTTTTTTCCTCTGCTTGTGCCATCTTGATGTTCTGGTCTTGTATCTTGAAAGAGAAACCCTTAGAAAAGCACCGTTGGAGTCCATCCAAAATTCAATAGGATTTAGAATTTGGAAATGACAATTTCGAGAAATTATGTTCGGGAAAGGTTGAATTGATTGCTGTCGAGTTGGAATGGATGATTCAGGTATTGAACAAAAAAACTGGGATTGAGTTTTAAGAAGATTTGTGAGCTGTATTTGCGTTTTCAAGTTTCCTTCTCTGTAAACGAGGGTTCTGTTTCGTATAGAACTATGAAGGAAAACAAAAAATAGAGCACAAGTCGCATTTAACGTTTAACGTATACGTTTTCTAGACAAACTAAATAAAATATTTTTTTAAACCTTGAATGAACACTTTTTTCTGAAGGAATTCTTTACGTAACCAATAGTGCATACTTATGAAATACTTTTGTTTTAAATAAGAATTATGTCTTAAAAATATATAGACATGTTCACTGTCGGTATCTTAAAAATGCGAGTCTACTATTGCTTTTTACTAGTTCTTTTAAGAATGTATGTAGTGCCTATGGGACGACAGCGAACGTGTTACAATCTTCTAACAAATAATGAAACAGTTATTTACAAAATAATAGTCAATCTATTCTACAAATCTGTTCTACAAAATGAAGTATGGCTTTTAAATATATTCGTAACAAGAATCAAAAATAAATTATTTAGGCACTTATTTCAAACTGAACAAACACTTTTTGCTTTTAGATTTGTATAAAAGTTAGAATATTTTTATAGCAGCTAAAATATTTATCGCAACTGTCCTTATTCTTTATAATTTAGGAAATACAATGGTCAATTATGAATATTTCATGAAATCAAATTAAAATAATAATATTTAGGTATTTATGGTTTGGGACCCAGATCCATAGTTCAACCTTTGTTATTTGCTAAATAGGTTAAATATTTGTTAAATAGGTTAATTATTCGTTAAATAGGTTAAATATTTGTTAAATAGGTTAAATATTTGTTGAATATGTTAAATATTTGTTAAATAGGATAAATATTTGTTAAATAAGTTCACTAAAATTAGGCCAAAATTATGCAATATTTTGATATAACAAAACAATTGTTTTTGAAAAATGTTGTATTTCGTTTACCTCATCCAGCATAAGTTTAAATTATTTTATGATATGATCACCTAAGATTATAAGACAACTATCACTACTTTTATACAATAGCATTCGTTATTCAATATTTCATTGACTCATTCGTTCAATTCACTTTATTAAATAGACTTTGGTGTTCATTTTTAAAACGAATCGAATAGATATTTTAACTAAATGAATTTTTTCACAGATTCATTCATCGACAATTATTCAAGATTTACGGAAATTTCAGTCCAAATTCAAACGACGAACCAAACACTTTTCTAATTTATCAAAGATGAATAATCGAGGTTTGGAGAGAAAAATATTCCTTCTCTAAAACCCAGCACATTCCCCCCCCCCATCTCAAAAGCACGTAGAATACACAGCATTTTAATACCCCATTCGATATTCCCGACGGCATTTCTCTTTGCAGAAGGAAAAATCAAAAGGGTGGCCGAGCGCACAAATCCAAATGGAAGAGGCTTTGAGGTTGGGGGGGGGAGGGGGGAGGGGGTTGGTCTGTCTAATAATTCAGCCTTCTATTTCTGAGACACGCATGCTGCTGCATCCCTCGGAATTTCCCTGCTTTTTTGCATCGATTTGCGAGGGTCGGCCATCTTGTTATCTTCCCGTCGACCCCCTCCCGTCTTTTTTCAACCCCCCCTCCCCCATATCAGAGTGAGGGACAGGCGTTGTCCTTAGATGACCGACTCCCTGAGACGTGATTTACACGGACCGTCGCAAAAGATGGGAAATAAGTATAAGGCTTGCAGAAGACGGTATACCCCCCCGAAATTTTTTATATATATATATATATGGGTAAAAAGAGATTTCTATTTTTTTAAAAGGAGAAAAAAAACTAAAGGGGGTGGGAGGGTAGCTAAAGTAAAAAGGGCAAAATGACGGTGATGCGCGCCCGGGCATTTTTTTTTTCATACGCTTTTTTGCTTTTGCTTTCCAATGTATCCGGCGCATTGGAAATAGTATTCTTATTTCCGTCTAAGATATTTCGTATTTTAAGAGAACTTTTATATTCTGATTTTTTATTTTCAATCATTCGCCTCCACCTTTCCCTTATCATCTCTGTCTTTTTCTTTCCCGACGCTTTATCTTTAAAGGGGTCCCCCCCCCTTTTATCTTTATCTAGGCATCAGTTTTCGCTGTCAGGTTTTTTTCGCGCGCTTTCCCTTTCCATCTCTTTCCGTGCCCCTTATTCCCCGGATGGGACAGAGGGCATGCGTTTCCAGTGAGTGTTGATGATGATGGTAGTGTCTTCGATTTGCAAAGGGGAGCGACAGAGCGCTTTCTATGTATGGATAGCATCGTTTGTTTTTCCATTTCATGTAGCATCACGCTCTTCTCTGGAGTCATTATGGAGTCAGGAGACGTTATTAGGACGTCGAAAGTACGTCGCACTTCACACGAAGACGGAGCCTCCTACTTCCATGCATACGAGAACAGAATAATCTCACGCAGAAGTAGGGCCACTAGATACGAATAATTGTGCAAAATAACACACGTTTGTGTTTTAAAAATGAGAAATTTTGTATTTAAATCCCCTTATTTGTGATTATTTCTTAGGAGATGTTTTACATTCCCTTGATTGAAATAAAGTAAGATAGGAAAACAATCAAAGGGGTGTAAAACAACCCTTTGATTATACAATTTTCTTAACTTATTTCCGAAATGGTCAAACCCGGTGTAGATTACCTATTCTTTATACCTATATTCTACGGATGTAGATGGGAGAATACGAATAATTGTGCAAAATAACATTCTTTTGTGTTTTAAAAATGAGAAATGTTGTATTTAAATCCCTTTATTTGTATTTGTGATTATTTATTAAGTAGACAAGGAGGTGTTTTACACTCCCTTGATTGAAATAATGTAAGATAGGAAGACAATCAAGGGGGTGTAAAACAACCCTTTGATTATACAATTATCTTATTTCGAAATGGTTATACCCGGTGTAGAATACCTATTCTTAATATATATATTCTACGAATATGGAAGGGAGAATACGAATATTTGCGCAAAATAACGTTTGTTTGCGTTTTAAAAGTGAAAATTTTTGTATTTAAATACCCTTATTTGGGATTATTTCTTAAGTAGGCAAGGAGGTGTTTTACACAATTAAGACACAATTAAGAGGGTGTTAAACACCCCCTTGATTATACAATTTTTTTAACTTAACTTTTTTTCGAAATGGTCAAATCCTGTGTAGAATACCTATTCTTTATACCTATATTCTACGAATGTAGAAGAGAGAATACGACTAATTGCGCAAAAAAAACATAAGTTTGTGTTTTAAAAATGAAAAATATTGTTTCTAAATCCCTTTATTTGTGATTATTTCTTAGGAATTGTTTTACACACCCTTGATTGAAATAAAGTCAGATAGGAAAACAATCAAGGGGGTGTAAAACAACCCTTTGAGTATACAATTTTTTTAACATAATTTATTTCGAAATGGTCAAACCCGGTGTAGTATACATATTCTTTATACCTATATCCCAGCAAGAAAAGTCATCATAAAACCTTCATCAAAATTGTCTAATTAAAGGTTTTTTGAAGGTTTTATAAAGGATATTGATCAGTAGGCAAAGTCATAACATTCCAAAACAGCTGGATAATTTTAATTTTACAATGTGAAAGTGGCAGTTGGTTGCAGAACCAGATAAGTAAGAAATCAATTTCAAAAGCAGATAATTGAATAGCCTACTGTGCATCAATTGAATCGCAGTCATGTGTTGTAAAACCAGACAGATCACATAGCTTGGTTGATAACCCAGATAGATTACATAACTTGGTTGATAAACCAGAGAGATCGTGTTGCTTGGTTGCATAACCAGATAGATCCAAAAGAGGAAAAAATATATATCAAAATCTAAAATTTTGTTCTGATATGTGCCCATATAATACCAATTTAAAAAAGAGAAGATAATTTTTTCATAAATAATGCAAGTAATTATGTAGTTTAGTGTTCAAAACTGATCTCTCTGATTTCGAAACATTAGGGTTCAAGTCTAAAACTTAAAACCTATGTGTGTGCATGGTTTATTCACTATCAATCTAATTTGAAAGTAAATTTATACTTATAAAAGGAGAATACTTTGAAATATTTTTAAAACTAGTATTGATTTAAAAATGTAAATATATATTTTTTACTGAAGTGAAATGTTTAAACAGCACAATTACTCAAAAATGTCAAAAGGTCACATTACATTTTGAGTAAATCCTCTTTCTCTTCTTCGTAGCCCTTAATATTGTTCATTATTTAATTTAAAAAAAAGTGGATGATGCCCTTAACATCAAAAATCTGACAACAAATATATATTAAACTCCAATTTAAAAAGCTCAATTGATATACTTCTTTAAAATGTTGGTTATAAAATTTGTAATTTAAATACTTAGTTAATACTTTTATTATCTTTACTTACAAATTCTATAAAATGTTATATATTGATCAATCCAAATTTATATACTTTATCATAAAAATAAACATGTTTACAATTACAATATGTTCTATAACACCAATTGTTACATTTAAAGCAAATTTTCACACTGACTAATTATTTAATAATTATAAAACAAAGCAAATTATCACACACACTAATTTTTCAATAATAATAAAACATTACAAAATAAAATACAATAACATAGAATAATTTTATAAACTATATCCCACACACTATTATCACACACACTAATTATTCAATAATAATAAAACATTATAAAATAAAATACAATAATAAAGGACTATTTTATAAACTATAAAACATTCAAGCTGTAACCTACCTTGAATAAATCAATATTAATTTTATAAGTACTTTTTGATGTAATTAAATATATACATATACCGAATTTTTAAATTCACTTGCTTAAGAAGTTTGGTACGGACAGTAATGTCGACCAATAATAACTATGTATTAATTATATGAACCATACTACTTCTTTGAAACATTACTTTCAACAAAAAGTTTTATCTCAATTCGACGAAGTGTTTCCAAGTCGAAACTCACCTGCCAACACTCGACACTAAGCCCCAGACACATCCACAGATTACAAATACTTTCACCACTCAAAAATATATTTCACTCATATTCGATGGCAGTGTGCCGAAAGCTCTTTTCCTGATTCAAGCCACTCTCACTGTCCAATGCATCAGGGGGGGGGGGGGGGGACTGAAGAAGAAACTCCAGAGATTAATTTCCTGCTAGAAACATGACTTTTTCCGATATCGAAGATTTTCAATATTAGCCCTTGGCGTGCCAAACATTGGTTTGCGAAGAGACCCCTGCAAGCTGGGTAATTGCATTTTTTCCTACTCCCCCCCCTCCTTGCTTGAATCCAATTTTACATCACACCGTAAGGAGGAAATAAAAAAAAAATTGCGATTACCCATACCCACCTTAGCGTAACGGTGTATAAGATAAATTAGCTCGTACCACCATCTATCTCTTTATCCCCCCCCCCTCCTCATCCTTTTTTGCTCCCCCCCCTCTCCCCATCCTCATCTTGCGCTTCTTCTTCTCTCGCTAGCCTACTTCATCAGAGGAAATTCTTTCGATCGCGTTGTTGCCACTGATTCATGTAGAATCTCTCAAAAAAATATAATAAAAATCCCGATGGATGGATGGAAAAAAAATAATGGTCTATAATTTGTGACGTTAAAAGAAGGTGGCGAAAAAATTCAATTTATAGGTGCTTCTAAATGACTTTTTCGTTATATAGGAGTTGTGATTTTATGATGTGAGGCACGCTATCTGGAGTTGCAAGGTGGATGGATATAGGTGTATCTATATAGATATACTTTTTTTTAATGTCGTTGGAAAGAGTGACTGTCTGGAGTTTTTCGTTATATTGGTTTCAGATTAGTCACTTAAATGTTCGATTTTGTGTGGGAGATTTTGGTTTTAAGCTCAGGTGGTTTTGAAGCTCTAATGAGACAATGTCGCATTGAAGAGTTTGCAGTCATATTTTTGGAATATTGAATTATAGGAAAATGTTATTCTTAGAAAATTATCTTTATAAAAAGTACAATTGTATATTAAAATGAATGCGATATATTTCTTTTAAAATATCATCGCGTATATCGGTTTTTGAATAAATGAATTCAGACTTTAAAAAGTAATCTGAAACTTACTTAGTCTTCTTTCATCTGTTGCATGATTTTGTAACACTAATCAATTTAGAATTGTGCAGTGTTTCTTTTTTATTTTAATATTTTTTGTTCGGAAATTAAATGTTGGTAAACTATTTATTATATATTGCTCGAAAAAATTAAAGTATCATATTCTTTATATAAGGAATTTAAATGCTAATTAGATAAATGATATTGATGATAAACCAACATGTAGCATAAGAACAACCTGTTGTTATAAACATGCTGATAGATAGTCGATATCGTAACGTCTATTTCTTCGATATCATCAGACAAGCTTGTATATTTTTGATAAAAAAATATTAGTAGGTAGAGCTCACAAATGAAGCAATAAAAACAAATACAAAGTGGTCATTAGTGGTCTGTTAAACTTTTTAACATGTGTTTTTACAATAACCTTATCAAGTATGTTTACTATAACTATCATATCTAAATAGCTGGTACACATAAATATTTCAGCAATCTAATATTTCTGAAGAGCTAAAATTAAATATTTAAAAAAAATCGAATATAATATGATTATATGAGACGAATAGTTATTTATTTCACTTTGACAATTTTCTTAGTGCAATTGTTTTAGGATAAACATTCTATATATTTCATACAAGCGCCACTTTGCAATTTACTTAGCGAGTGACCTTGTATATATCTGATATGTATATATCACTTCTTAACTTTATAGAAAGAATATCTATCATAAGTTCGCAAATTTTTTCATGTTTCAATTACTTGGTTTCCATTGCATTTGTCATCAGGAATATTTTAATTGAACCTATATGTCTCCGAAACTGAGAACGAATAATAACTGTAACTCATTAATGAATAGTAAACATAACTTATTAACGCATAGTAACAATAATTTATTATTGCATAGTAACCATAACTTATTAACGAATAGTAACCATAACTTATTAACTAAAAGTAACTATAACTTATTAACGAATTGTAACCATAACTTATTAACCAATTGTTACCATAACTTCTTACCGAATAGTAATCATAACTTATTACTTAACAACAACATCTATCACAATATTGGGAAAGAAAAGTAATTTCCCTTAGATTATATTAATTTTTATTTAAAATTAGCTTCAAACATTTAAATTCGTCATAGTATATAATCTTCTTGTCTACATTAAATAGAAAATTTTACTTTCCCTTATGATTTTCTATTATTGCTTTCATTTTGACTTATTTTCTTCGAATCATATCTCAAGAAATTGTTGCACAAAACTATATTTCCATTTGTAATCAGTAATATTTTATTTGAAACTATATTTTCCCGGAAACTGAAAACGAATAGTAACCACAACTTATGACCTATCACAATATTGGGTAAAAAAAGGTCGAGTTTATATAATTTATTATTTAAAATGTGCTTCGAAAATTTAAATTCTTAAATGTAAATAATCTTCTTGTCTACATTAAATAGACAATTTTACTTTCCCTTATGATTTTCTATTTTGCTTCCATTTTGACTTATTTTCTTCGAATCATACCTGAAGAAATTGTTGAACAAAACTAAATTACTAAACGACCACAATGACACATATTAATCGCTCTGCTGACATATAATACCATCAGCAATATTAACGGTACCACAAACTGCCATTCCACAACTGTCATATCCACAGTTTATGGAGTGTTTTAAAGTCCTACTGAGAAATGTCCCTCGCACCACAGTCACCAGTCATGTATACTCTTTTGTGTATAAGCGAGCGAAATCTCGCCATTTTTTCCCCCTTTCATTTCCGGTAACCGACCGGAAATGGAATGGTCGGCTTGTCACGTGGTTGAGGTATACTCTCGGACTCAGATCACTTCTTCGTTTCCTTCCCGTCACACCTTGCGGGACTGGTTTCAATCAAACCGAAACGGACAGTTGAAAACGATTTCTGGCGAGTCCCTGAGACCTAGAGGAACTAAACGATAACTAAAGAAAAGTTGGGATACTTTTCGTTGATTTTTTTTCCTTCTTCTGTATCTGTCTGTTTATTATTGTGTTTTTTTCTTATTTTCCATGGTCATTTATCTTTTTCAATTTCTGAAATATGAGGAGAGTTTTCTCAGATTTCGTGATTTTTGTAATATATATTTTTTTGTATAGAAAGTTATATTTTTCGGAAAACAAACTGTTTCTATAGAATTTTTATCTGTTTATAATTTAATAGGTAACATCAAGAAACAAGTGTTGGTACAGAAGTACTATTAAACTTGTAATTAGTAACATAATTTTAATTTTTGTTTTTAACTTTTTTTTAAAATATTTAAACTATATTTGTAATTTAAAAACATTAGGGATTGAATGTATAATTATTTTTTAATTGAAAACTGCACATAATAACACTTTATCTGTGAACACTTTTATTTGGAAATTCCATGTTGTAGAGCTCTTTAAATTGTCCCACATTTATGTAATTTAAACTACAAATTTAAAATAAACTTACATTGTAACTATAAAAATTGTAACGAAAAGTTTATATTTTAGTTAATGCATCTACATTAAAATAAATGAAAATTATCCCATGCAGTAGAAAAATTGGAATTTAGATGTGTATAAATAAAAATATTCTTCTTTTCAAAACCATATTTTGTAAAGTAATTTATCCTTACATTATTTACAAAAATTAACTTATTTTTGTAATTAATAATTGAAGAGAGGAAGATTTCCTCAAAGTTCCTATTGGAAATGTTGCCTTTTAAAAATAAAGTCCTCAATTATTTTAATCAAAATATTTAATTTGAGGATAATAATTGAGGAGAGAAACATTTCCTCAAACTTCCTATTGGAAATGTTCCCTTTTTAAAATAAAGCCCTCAATTATTATAATAAAACAAATTAATTTGAGGATAATAATTGAGGAGAGGAACATTTCCTCAAAGTTCCTATTGGAAATGTTCCTTTTGGAAAATAAATCCCGCAATTATTATGATCAAAAAAATTAATTTGAGGATAATAATTTAGGAGAGGAACATTTCCTCAAAGTTCCTTTTGGAAATGTACCCTTTTGAAAATAAAATCCTCAATTATTTTAATAAAAAAAATTAATTTGATAAAAAAAAATTATAATATTTTGTTAGTTGATATACTTTGATTTTTAATACATTTGTTTAATATTATTAAATTAGATTTTAAATTTCACGAAATTTTCATTTTAACATCAATTGTGCACCAACAAAAATTATACTCCTTCTACTGCTAATATAAGTAAATATAAGAATCACTTAAGGCTTTTCAAACTCTAATTCATCTGCGTTACCCCAAGTCACTAAAGGGGTGACTGCTTTTTAATTGACCTTCACCCCCTGGGTGGTCCCTTTGTGTTGCCCCAATGGGGAGGGTGAATTAGGGGTGCATCGATCACAATCTCCCTCTTTTAACCTAAAACCACTCAACCCTTGCTTTTCAAATTTAGCTCTGATTAGGAAGCAAAGGGTATTAATAAAAGGGGACGTCCACAAATTATGTAGTTACTAAGTGAATAGTTCAGTGAAACGGGTTTCAACTTTAGAATATATTACTTAATTGCAAATGTTTTATATATATTTTGCGTGAGTGTTTATATTTAAGGTAATTTTAATCTACATTTTTATTTATTTTCTTTTGTTTTATCATTTAACACCAAACTGTTTATTATATTTGAATGAAATTTTAAAGGGGGTTTTGTACAAAAACAGAAATCAATAAATCGTGTTTTTATACAGAAGTCAATAAAACGTATTATTATGGTATTATCAAATTAGGTTCGATTGATCATCTATAATAATAAAACATTATGTCTGTCTGTGGCACGCAAAACACCTAGTTCCTCTGCCTGGGAATCTCTGAAATTTTAAACATAAATTCTATTCAACTTATTATTGTCCACCTAAGAGCCAGAATTTTAAAATTGTTGTTAGTTATGTTTTAATTAATATTTATAGTTTTCATCCAATAGAAATTGTAGGGCCGTAGTGAGGAAGAACTGGGGGTGTGTTATGTAGCGATTCGGAACGGACTAACTCGAAGGAAAACTAGCCAATGTTATACAGCTTAGTCGCTAGAGTGTTGCCTTTTGGAACGGATTGTCGCCTGTTCAAGACCCAACAGGGGCAACTCAATTCCTTTAATGTATATGCATTAACGAATTCCAGCAACTCAAGACTAAACAGCTAGTTCTATATAAGTCATTTGTCCTTATCCTCATAAATTGACACTCTAATAGTTTAAACCTCTGACGCACAAGTCCGTATATATACGTCCAGGTATCTCCAGTTATTCTAGTCTTGCTTCCGATTTTTAAATTCATAAAAATACTTAATTTTACAATATTTTTTTTTAATTCAAAGTTTGAGATACAATTTACATGCTTTCTGTTTACAGTTAATTAAAAAAATTAAATAATATAAAATAACATGCCCAGGAAAAGTTATTTAATATTCAAGAAGTAAAATCACTTTACAATTGCAAAAATCGCTTGAACGTCAGTAGGTTAATGCTAGTTATATAAAAAGGATGACGCTATTAGATAATTAAAAAGTATAATTTAATTGATGTATCTGAAAATACATTTTCTTATATTTGAATATTAACCTATTTTTTTAATTATCCCATATAAATACCAATTATATAGACATTTAATATTTTATATAGAAATTTAAAATAGTTTTATATTTGAATCCACTGGATTCATTTAAATATTGCCCTTAACAGAAACGACTGATTTATAATAGAAATACATGTAAGCTAACCTACATTAACACATATAAACTTTCTGTACCGAACGATACTTTATATCACTGAATACCACCTGCTACATTTACCCCTTCCCCGAATGTAACCGAATCACGCAACCCTAACAGCCCGACACCCCTTCACAAAAGCGGCATCACCACCACAAAGGCACCATCAAATTAGAAATTTGCCCCCTATGGTACCCTCTTCATCCCGTCAACTACCCCGATTTACCCCCTTCATCCCCTTTTGCACTGAGCAAGGGTTATCAGTAGATATGCAGATCACCTTATCCCTCTTGCATTGTTGCGTAAATCACTCCGCGGTGGGACATGACATAGTAACCTGGATATCGGGGCGTGAAAAGGGTTTTTTTATGCAGGGGAATGTGACTAAATAGAACCCTTTGAATTTGTTTGAACTTTTTTTTTATATGCACTTTAGTAGCGTATAAGTTCGTGTGTATGCATTTATTTTGTATGTCGGATTTTTTTTTGTTTATCTAAAAATTGTTATCATTTTTATGTAAGTATTTATTTGATACACAATTTTTTTTTAGTTGTTATTTTAATTTATTTTGATTTGTTTATTTTTGAGTAACAGGTATATTTGAATTTATAGAAAAAAGAAGAACGTAAAAAATCTTAAGGTAAAAGTTAAGGTAAAGAAAAATCTTAAGGTAAAAGTTAAGGTAAAGAAAAATTAAAAGGTAAAAGTTAAGGCCCATTCTTTACGAAAGAGTAAAGCGCGCGTGAGTATTTTCAGATGGCTCTTTGATTCGAGCATGCAAACCACGTGGTTTGGATTCTCGAATCACAGAGTCATCTGAAAATGCTCACGCGCGTTTTACTTTTTCGTCTAGAAGGGGACTTCGTACATTATCAACTACAAGTTTCAAAGCAATTACATTATTTGTAAAGTCTGATGTATCTTTTATTTTTTATATAAAAATTACAATTCTACGAAAGCTTACTAGTTTTGGTAGATTTTTCTTTATTCCTCAATTTTCGTTAAAAATTCTAAATATATAAGAAAAATCTCTCTTCAAAGTATTCCTATAGTATGTAAAAATATTAAAAAGTTTCTCTGTTTATGACTATCGTAATTTTGATTAAAGTTGTGAGATTTTTTTTAATATTTTAACGTTGTCATAAGGTCTACTTCTATCAAAAGCAAATATATAAATGTAGGATATCATTTTACACATAAATTTTATTTTCTTACAACTACTTTTAAAACATTAAATAAATAGTTTCATAATATCAGGAAAGATCTTCGTAATATATGTTTAATTCAATTTAACTTAAAACAACGCAGTGCAGTGTAAAATAGTTTTTTTTTTTTTTGTAAATTTCATATGCCAGATTTTTGTAATTTTTTTAAAAAGATTGACATTTTATATTATGTTTCAAAATACTTGAAAGGTTTTTATTTGTTAACAATCTCAGATATAGTTTTTCTAGATATTTTTTTCTCATACCTATGCCATAAAATATATATATATATAAAATATATATATATATATAAAATAAATATAAAATATATATATATAATATAAAAAATATATATATACTAAAATATATTTTTATTTTAGGTGTTAATATGGAATACATTCTCTTTGACAAAAATACACAAAGCATAACTTAGCAAATAAATGCATTTAATTTTTTAAATAGTAAATCAAATATTTGATCATTTTAATATTTTAGTACGTTAGTGGTAACGGGTAACACTCACTTTATCTAAAGTATATGATTCTGTAATTATGTTTTACAAAATTTGTTATTGTACTCTCATCTATCTATTGTAAGTGACATTCTTATTTCACATCAATCAAGTCTAAATCAATACAATAAGCTACTTATATAAAACTTTATTAACAAATAAAATTCAGTTTTTAGTCCGTGGATCATATTTAATATACTGGTATTTTATTCAAATAGCTGTAATTCGAGAATTTATGTTAAGTAAATATTTTGAAAAACACCAAACTATATTTTATATTAACTTAAAGAAACATGAAATATCCACAAACTGTGCAACTCTGCCAAAAGCCTTGTTATTCAAAAATGCAAAAGTGAAAACCAAACTTGCAAGGTAAGCACTCCCAGTTCTTTTTGATAATTTTCTTCCCGTATCGGTGTTATCCCTGTGCATTCTCGTATTGACACTCAATTTCGCCGCCAAAAACTCAAACATCATCATTTCTAACCCAGAGAGAGAGTGAAAGAGAGAGAGGGCGAGAGTGAGAGGGCGAGGAACAAACACGCCCTAACTCCAGTTGTTGACTCAGCACAAAACTCTTCACGCCCAAAGCCCCCCCCCCCCCCTGCTGCTTTGCATACCCAACGATGACAAGGGAACCTTAAATTTGGCCCAAGAAAATACCACACGCGACGTAATGAGATTCGAAACCTTGAAGGGGGTGAGGGTCGAGAAAAGATATGACTTCAGCAAAAGATTATTTGCGATGCATGCCACTGGAAAATTTAAGCCAGCAAAAAAAAAAAAAATCTGAATTCGAAATGAAGAAAGTCCCATTCTTGTTATTCTTGCATAAAATGGGCACCTGGGGCATGTGAGTCAATCCGGGGAACTTTTCCTTCGAGTTTTGCCGCCATATCTACCAATAGGATTACTCGTTGCATATCCAGCATTCCCCTGGTTGGATCCCTTTGTTGTTTGCACTGGGAAGGAAGGGTGTACTGAGGGAAGAACACGAGGAATTATTGGCCCTCCTCCTCCACTTCATAAAGAGTTTTTGCAGATGTTTCTGGCGTTGGGAAAACGAGATGACTCGATCCCCTGCACACCTAGTGTTTTGTTTTCCATGCGGGGGTGGTTTTACATAATCATATTTTTTTCTGGGGGGGGTTTGTAGATTATAAAGCGTGTTTGGTTGAACACGCAATACTCTGATTGGGATGTAGGAGACGGAAGAAAGGTATTCAGAAGCATTTGCGTGGGAGGTAATCCAAACAGTGACTCCTCCCCAATCTGACAGAATATCTACCTTTTATGGCTGCCTATTTACTTTAGCTGGCACTGAAATTTAAATTTTCAAATATTCGTTAAATGTATATTTTTGCTTGTTATATGACATTGGTGAAAATACCAATAATCAATGTATTTGTGAAGATACTAGACTTAAGCGTTTTAAAGTTAAAGTAATTTTAGTAATTATAATAAATCATCAACGTGAAAATTGCATGCGTCACGCCAACTAAAATGTTAGAGTACAATTTACTGATATCTAAATCCCAATAATGATTGGAAATGTTTTTAAATGTCTTTGTGTAAACTTAGAAAAGTGACCTGTATTTAGAATCCCTCCTGGAAACAAAATGTGTGGTACAGTGCATGCAATTTTTTAAAAAAATACAGACATATATATAATCATTACAAAAATATTTTACTATTGTATTATTACAAAAATCACATTGAAAATTTAATGAAATCTCTCAGGAAAGTGTTGATTTTTATTGTAAAAATCAGAAGAATTTTAAATATTTTTACAATGTAAAATCATGAAACTCCATGATAAATAACTAGTATTTTAAAGAGGGTATGTAATTTAAAAAATCTCTAAACATAGGCTAGATACTTTAGACCAGAGAATTATAGGCTAGAGATAGGATTAAATACTAAGTAACCAGTGTTTTAAAGTAGTATATCTATTTAAAATTCCTTAAAGATAGGTTCGAGGCTTTATTACAGGATTGAAACAGTCTTTCAAAGTGGTATATGTATTTAAAAATCCTTAAAAAAAGGCTGGAGACTTTAATATAAAATTGAATGCTATGTAAGTGTATCAAAGTGGTATAAGTATTTAAAATAAGCTACATACTTTAATAGAAGATTTAATGCTAAGTAAGTCTTTCAAAGTTGTATATGTATTTAAAACTCCTTACAATTCGACTAGCTAGAGACTTTAGCAAAGATTGGAATACTACATAACTAGTCTTTCAAAGTGGAATATGTATTTAAAAATCTATAAAAATAAGGTAGATATTTTACTGTACTGTATTCTAAATTGCAAGTCTGTCAAATAAGTTTATGCATTTAAAAATCCCTAAAAATGGTCTAGAGACTATAGTATAGGAATGAATGCCATGTAGTTTTTCAAAGTGGTATATAAAAATGGTGGTGGTATTTAAAAAATGGTGTTTAAGTGATATTTAAAAATTTCTAAAAATAAGCTACATACTTTAGTAGAGGATTGAATACTAAGTAAGTATTTCAAAGTGGTTTATGTATTTAAGAATCCTTAAAAAAAGCTACAGACTTTAGTAGATGATTGAATGCTAAGCAAGTCTTTCAAAGTGGTTTATGTATTTAAAAATCCTTAAAAATGAGCTACAGACTTTAGTAGAGAATTGAATGCTAAGCAAGTCTTTCAAAGTGGTTTATGTATTTAAAAATCCTTAAACAAAGCTACAGACTTTAGTAGATGAATGAATGCTAAGTAAGTCTTTCAAAGTGGTATATATATTTTAAAAATCCTTAAAAATTAGCTACACACTTTAGTAGAGGATTGAATGCTAAGTAGGTCTTTCAAAGTGGTTTATGTATTTAAAAATCCTTAAAAATAATCTACACACTTTAGTGGAGGATTGAATGCTAAGTAAGTCTTTCAAAGTGGTAAATGTATTTAAAAATCCTTAAAAATAAGCAACATAGTTTAGTAGAGGATTGAATGCTAAGTAAGTATTTTTCAAAGGGGTATATGTATTTAAAAACACTTAAAAATGGGCTAGAGCCTATAGCGTAGGGTTAAATGCTATGTAGTTTTCCAAAGTGGTATATGTATTTAAAAATCCTTATAAATAAGCTACAAACTTTAGAAGATGATTGAATGCTAAGTAGTCTTTCAAAGTGGTATATATTTTTAAAAATCCTTAAAAATAGGCTGCATACTTTAGTAGAGGATTGAATAAGCTTTAGACACTCGCTTGATAAACTCTCCCATCCCACACAGTTTCCTCTCACTGACCCTCCCTACTTTTTCTAATATAAGGAAATTGCTTTCTCCCATCCAACTGTAATCTCCCAAATGAACACAAGATCCCCCGGAAGAAAAAAAAAGACGAAACAAAATTTCAGCTATTTAATAAAACTCCTCCCCCCTTCAACATCTCATATTTCAACTTCCTTTCTTCGGCCGACCCCCCCCCCCCCCCCGTGTTGACACATCTCTCATACCTTCTCCTCGTCCATTTAGGCCCTGCGACAAGAGAATTACTTTGCCAATCACAATAAGTTTTTTTTTTATATATATATTTTCAAACAGAAAAGGGGGAGAAAAAAAAGATAAACTTCTCTATAAGAAGAATAGGGGGGGGGGGGACAGTTCATCCTTGTCAATTTCTCCTTTTACTCTTAGGAGAGAAAAAAAGCTAAAAACACAGGGAGGGGGGGGGGGGGGGGTAGTAATAAAAAAAGTAGAGAGAGATTTATATAGAACTTTATATAAAAGAGAGAGGGGGGGGGGGGGGGAGTCTTTAAAGTTAACTAAGACTGGGCGGTGAAGTGTTATATCCAGTTTCTAATGCAAGGGCTTTGTCTAGATTCTTGAATTACTTGGAGTGGGTGGAGTGGATGGATCTCCTTCTTTATCCTTCTGAGTGGTAGTTATATTTTGAAGGATGAGGAAACAGTCTTCCTTTCTTAATTTAGAGTTTTCCTTTTTTTCCTGGAGGGGATGAGCCATGGGACGTGGTCAAGGAGATCGATGAGTTTATATCTGTTGTTTAATTACAGTTAAAAGAAGCCTATGTATAGAAGAGTGATCCCCTTCCCGTGGTACGAAGACCACTGGTGGTCCACAAGTGGTCCGTGTATAAATAATTTAATCGCAAACAATTTTCTTTTTGTTTTTTCACAAAAAAATAATATGTGTATATTTAATATATATCTTTAATAAAAATCTGAATAGGATAAGTAAACCATTAGGTAATAAAATTGAAAAAGAACTTTATACTTAAGAACACCTATCAGTACTCCCATTTGTGTGATTTTATTATTAAGAACAAATAACCAAAAATAAGTTATATATATGTTTTTGCAGAATTATCCCTTTTTCTTTATGGGGTAAAATCGTCGCTCTTCAGATACACACTGTGGATTAAAAATACATTATTGAAATAAAAACGTAATTGGATTTGTCCATTTTTTCAGTTTTGAGGGGTGCTAATTTAATTCATGCGTTCGTTTTTTCAGTGTACTGTTTTGTGTCCAAAGTCTTAAAAATTGTTAAACAAGATGCAAGTTCAACTATCAAATCGATTATTTGTGTTATGACAGTAGAATATAAATACTACATTAATTAATAAGATTATTTAATTAAAAAGTAGCAGAATTTTTTATTTAATAAATACATCATAAATGCGTAATTTATTACCCGAGTCTTGTTTAGTATTTAAATAGCGTTCAATATCTGAATTGTATAAAGTGTGTTTAGAATGTGGTGGTCCGCGCCCTGTTGAAATTTCGAGTAAGTGGTTATAAGTTTGGGAACCAACCACTTGTATAGAAAGACTAATGATCTGGTAATAAATTAAGATTTTTTTTATAGAAAATGTGTTCGAATTGAAACTTAAATTTTGTTTATGTATTTATGGGATAATTTTATATAAATTAAGTAGTTGTCATTTGAAGAAAAACGTATATGCTGTCGTTCGCAAGTAAATAAAGATGCTATTCACAAAACTGATTTTGAGATTTACGAAAAATTAATTTTAGATTGAGGAGAAAAACTTTGAAAATACATTCGGAGTGTTTGTGAAGAAAACTGAAAATAAAGTTTCATTTATCATACATATGTACATCACTCTAAAGATTTAAGCCTTTCGGAAGTATGATCTTAATTTTCAGTTCAAAGTTTAGTACAATAAAAGTACAGTTCAGCATCTAACATATATAGATGGAATTTTAATTTATACAAAAAAATAATCATCAATATTCTGTTCACATATCACCAATTTAAGAAGTAAAAATACCCATAAATGTTTTAAGTAAAAATTAGGTATTCATTTTTGTGTAAAACAAATTTGATGCATTTTCTCAGACAATAGATTGATCGATTAAACGTAATAAATATAAAAAATAAATTAATTTTGTGTAAATACTTCCCTTGATTAAATTGTCACTTTCAAAGTGCAGTCCTTAAAAAATAAATATACAAATTGTTTTTAACATATTAAGTAGCTGTTATAAATACATAACCATTAATTATTTCTGAAATGACTGTCATTTACTTTCCTTAAAGTATTCTAGCCTATATTAAACACAATTTTTTTACAGAACAAACAGTGTATTACAACCAATTTTTAATGAATGCATTTTTTTTAATTTGACGAGTGTTTCTTCACAACTACGTGGTAACAGTTCATAATGTGTTATGAAATAATCCCACATAAATGTTTCGAACACCATTTATAAATAAAATAAAAGAAATATTGCATATTTTTTATTTATAAACAAACTCCCAAAAAATTAAACACTCAAATAATGTTATTTGATTTAAGATAAATTAACAATTTAAATCGTATAAAAAAACTTTCATAAACAACAAAAATAAAAAAATAACAATAAACAACAAAAATAAAATAATAACAATAAAAACATAATTTAAAATCCTCATACCCAATATCTAAAATATCTACCCAGAATCTATACAATTTATTTTCGTCCATTCTTTTCTTATCCACACCTACAATTATTTATCCTGAGAAAACATCCACGTTTCATCCTCCGATAGATAATTATATTTGGAATAGATCGATGAATAAAAAGGGACATGATAGCCCAAGTCCATTAGTACAGGCTCTAAATAATAAAGATAACTGCACAAACGTCAGTCTAATGATGCGTTATTACTTCCTGAATTCGATCACGCTTCTTTAATTACAATCTATCTTCGTCCGTATGTATACATACGATATATTTCTTTGTTTGTGGAAAGATATGCTCTGTTTCGAATCATAAAAGAAAAAAAGTGTGGGGTCGAAAACCTTCTAGTATTGATTATTGGGAAGGATCGATAATTTGTATTGATGTTTTGGGTGGGTGTGATGTTCATTGTGATCAGAATAAATTAAAATATCAGTGAACTTTCATGTAATTTTTAATTTTAAATATTTTCATCATTGATGGCATGTTTGTTAAAATACAAATACAACGTTAAAATATGCAATAAAAATCTGTCAAATATGCACATGTTTCGGGAGATACATCTTTCTTCATCAGCAGAAAATAAAAAGTCTTTATTGCGTATTTTAACGTTGTACTTGTATTTTAATATTCTTAAAGCAATGTTCCATTAGACGAGTTTTTATCTTATAATAATGTTTGCTTAGAGAAAACTTCTATGGGCGCAAATTTTTATATTAATCTATTGTAAATTATTTATGATATTTAGAGCAACTTTTTCTTATATTTGTCGTTGTTTCTTGACTGCTTAAATTCAAATTTATATTTAGTTTTATTATTCACTAATTAGTCCTGGGTTTTAAATTAAATAAACAGTACTTGCTTTTTGGAAATCGTTGTAAAAATAAATATGTGGTTTTGCTTTTTCTAAAATATATTGTATCTGAAACATTTTATGTTTTTGGCCTACTAAAAATGCTACAAATCAATCACTATATACTACTTGTACACTTATTTTAGATTAAAAATAAGACTTCTCTTTTAACCTACATTTATTACTATATTTTCTACAGTTTTTATCCTCAATTTAAAAATATTTTATTTTTAAACGACATGTGTATTACTCGCAAATAACAAACTGTACCGTCTTCCTAATATACATATTAACTTTCAATAATTATTTTGTATATTCACTAAGATATCGTAATTCTTTTAAAAGTGTACGAGTGTAATAAATTTATTGTAAAATGTATCAAACCAAACTGCATACATATAATAACTGCTAATATTGCAAATTTACAACAACTAATAATTAATAACTCTTATACTTAAAAAAAATTATCGTTTATAAATTATATTTAATTTTTCTTTTCTAAGATGTTTTGGAATAATAAGCACTTAAATTAACTATTTTATAAAACCAAATTTTATGATTAATTATTTTTGAATAAATACATTTACATTTTAATTCAATTTTATTAGAATAGTTTTTTAAGTCAAAAGTCAATACATATTCCCTAGAAATCTTTCTCTTAGAAATACATATCTTTTGCAAAATTGTATACAGTTAATATACATTTAATTAATAAATATATAGAGAAAGCATGTTTATTTGCGAAAAATTAATTCATAAAGTAAATATTCCATAAATAAAAATAAAACAGATTCTTTAAATTTGAAATTAAATTGTAAAAGCGTATATTTTTTTTAATCTAAGAAATATACAAGAAATCCATAGAGGCAAAAATTTCAAAGTTTTAAAATAAATTTGCATTTCTTCAATTGCAAAACAAAGTTAGATGATTTTTTATGTAGTTTAAGAATTTTTCAAATTATGTCTTTATACTTTAAAAATGTCCTTATTAAAATTAAAATAATATTTCTTCAGTTCACTATATAGATAAATATACGAGCTGTATACAATATGCAAGTTTCAAAAGAAGAAGAAAATATGCAAGAGGTCAGTAGTAGGATTCTGCCAATGTATCTTCTCCTTATATATCAAGCCCTAGCGGAGTAAACAACATTTCGGAGTTTTCTCGCTTTTCGCCCGCTTTCTTTCGACCTATGAACTGCTTTCTTGACCATTCATTTGTATTTAATTAATGAATATTTATTTTAAAGTTTTTTTTATGGAATCCCTTAGATGTCACCTGTTAAAGTTAGTAATTTTTATTTTTATTTATAACTCATTTAGAGTGTTTCTTAATTTTTGATTAGGTAAGAAGACTAATTCTAAGAAGTGTAGATTTGTATGCTATAAAACTTCCTACCGACGGATAGGCAACATTCCGAATATGTAGTTTGTTTTTACTATATAAGTGTTTAATTTATATTTTCAACACATTCCTTTTCTTAATAAAAATATGTTTTTGAATTATGTCAGTAGAGAAGGTCTTCAAAAGTCCTCCTAATGTTTTAAATTTGAAAATTATGTGAAAAAAGAAGTTTTTATCATTTTTTTTATATTATGTGTACAACTGGAAAAACTTGACATACTTGAACGGATATACACGTCTATATCCGTCAGATTGTTAAAATATTTTTATGGTCATATTGCGAGTTTTGAAGTGGGACATTTCTACAAGACTCAGGAATTATGTTTTATATTTTTTTTACATTAAGTGCACTACTGGAAAAACTTGATATACTTGAACGGATATACACGTCTGTATCCGTCAGGTTGTTAAAATATTTTTATAATCATATTGCGAGTTTTGAAGTGGGAAATTTCTACAAGACTCAGAAACTATGTTTTTATCATTTTTTATATTATGCGTACTAAGGAAAAAACTGGAGATACTTGATCGGATATACACGTTTGTATCCGTCATGTGGTTAAAATATTTTTACGGATATATTTTGAGTTTTTAAGTGGGAAATTTCTACAAGACTCAGGAATTAAATACCATTCATAATTAAGAATATATGTTTAGTTGTATTTGTAATATATTGTTTCGTTTATGTAGTATTTTAACATCACAATGTTGGGCATTAAAACAATTCTTTCAGTATTAAGAATTTTAATGCATACGTAAAAGTTTAAAGTTTTAAAATAAAATAATCTATATAAATATATTCATAATAAAAGTTTACACACTACATAAATAAATTTATTTATTCATAAATAATAAACACTGTCAGAATTGACGCCGTAAAAGTAAGTTCTAAACTTATAAATACAATCAACTATTAGTTTTTTAAAGATCCAAATCGTTGAACTAAACCTGTCCATTATAAAGTGGGATACATACTTCTCTTAAAATAGGACTTATTTACAAAAGTAAACCAATTTTGATTTCAGAAACATTTAGAAGGGTATGCTAAACACGTCGAACGGTCACACTTAAACCTAATTTCGATTTACGGGGAAATCTCGCCGATGAATGCCGTGCTTTTATCGTCGATTCGCGGCATGCATATCGTCTCTTACCGTTAAACATCCCGATCGATGATTTCCAAAATCACATGCTAGAGATAAAAGACTTTTTTACTAACTGTATGTTAACCACAGGATATATTGTTAACAGTTTACAAAGAACGTACATATTTGAAGTTATTGAAAATAGTTTTATAAGTTGCATGCGTTCCCGAAACATTTTTTAATTATATATTCAATTTAAAATTGAATTGGTCAAAGAGATGATTTGACAATATTTAAATCATACAATAACTTTCTGAAACGGTTTATTATTTAATTAGATGTGCATGTCTTTATATTGCATTTGTTAATTTCATTTGTTTAACATTACACGCATTAATTGGAAGAAAATAGTTCAATCAAATATAAGTTAATATGATATTTTGTATAACAAATAATTCTTAGTCTATTGACTTAGTTGTTCTGAAATATATTGTAATATCGCAAACTATAATCTGCAGTCAAACTGCTGCTCTGTAATGGCACAAACTACATGATAATTTAATTTATAAAACAAGTATTTAAACAATTTAAGCATTATGTTTTACTACGCTTGTAATTTTAAAATTGGTTATATTATTTTTTGCAGTATTTAAAAACTATTGAAATATTTTAAAATTGCAATTTCCTAAGAACTTGGATAGTAAAAATTAAATATTCCAATTTCTGTTTGAAAAAGAAATTTAAATATCTTTAATAGTATTTTTATAAAACAGATATTGGAATGTGTCTGTTCAATACATGAAAACTATGATAGTTTTAACTGGCTTACTTTTAAATACTTAAACAGTTAATATAATGAAAAGAGTATATTTACAAAATAATTATGTATTATATAAAAATGTAAAATATACAAATACGTATAATTTGGTATGCTTTATTTGCAAGGTGTTTGCATGCAAAATCAATATTTCTTAATTAGTTTCATAAATATGTTTTTTTGTTTGAATTGAAATACAACTTTAAAATTGTTGTTGAGATAATACTTAAAAAATAATGCATTTTCTTTTATTTTTTTTTATTTAAAACCTATATGATACTCCGAAAATCATTACTTCCTATGAACTTTTCACGTTTTTATTTTAAAGTTTTTAAGCTTCCGAAACTGTATATATTTACATTCAATAAAATATTTTAAAATGTAAAATATTTCTTTCCCTTCCAATCATTAATGTAAAAACCGAATTTCAATTGAAAGTATTTGATGTAATTGCACATACAGTTTTTACTAATATCTTTACACTTAATCAATTACTAAAATCCATAATATTTCCAAATCCTTTTTATAATTGCATCTTTTTTCTAGATGCCCATAAAACATTTAATTACCAAAGCCAAAGAAAACGAAGCCTTAAAATAAATACACCCCTCACCCCACCCACCAGTACACCCTTAAAGAGTACTCCAGGACACAGTTTATTGTGTTACACCATCTCAAGTCCCCCCGTGATAAATGCCCTCCCCCCGACTAGGTGGACACCACCTCCCCTCCACCTCCCGAGCATTTTGTGCGGTCACAAGCGTCCACTGCCCAGAAAGTAAATTGGATAGGAATCTAAACCACCGACTAACATCGTTAAGGCGTGAAGTCCTCTCGTAAGTCGCTCATATATCTTTTTTTCTATCTTATCTTATCTTATCTTTTTTTTTATATTTCGGAGGTGGCTCGGCTATTCTTCCCTTTTTCTAACGAGCCGAGGTCTTATTTCGAGGCCTGGTATAGGTGGAATGGATGTGGGATTTCGTTTTTTTTTTCTTCGCACATGGGTCTTAGGGTGATTACTGGTAATTAACTAGTTAGTGGTTGGAAGATGGGGACTTAGCATTGGAATTAGAGATGGATGGATGGCATTGGGGGTGTAGATATATATTTATGTTCAAGGGAATTGTGATCAATAATTTTCACAAAAAATTATATAGATAAATTGTTTGTATTTATGTTAGACTGTGATGGAGATTAAAGCGAAAGTAGAAAGTAAAACTTTATTTTTTTTATAAGATTACATTGTTCTATATTTAAAAAAAAATCTTGTTAATAATTCTTATTTAAATAATTAAATTTTAACATATGATGGGTCGGTTAACACTTTACTACAAAAAGTTAGATTTTGAGAAAAAATAATTTGAAAGCGTGGAGTAAGGTGCCTTTTCCCCAGATTTTTTTGTTTGTATTTATGTTAGACTGTGATGGAGATTTAAGCGAAAGTAGAAAGTAAAACTTTATTTTTTTTATAAGATTACATTGTTCTATATTTTAAAAAAAATCTTGTTAATAATTCTTATTTAAATAATTAAATTTTAACATATGATGGGTCGGTTAACACTTTACTACAAAAAGTTAGATTTTGAGAAAAAATAATTTGAAAGCGTGGAGTAAGGTGCCTTTTCCCCAGATTTTTTTGTTTGTATTTATGTTAGACTGTGATGGAGATTTAAGCGAAAGTAGAAAGTAAAACTTTATTTTTTTTATAAGATTACATTGTTCTATATTTAAAAAAAATCTTGTTAATAATTCTTATTTAAATAATTAAATTTTAACATATGATGGGTCGGTTAACACTTTACTACAAAAAGTTAGATTTTGAGAAAAAATAATTTGAAAGCGTGGAGTAAGGTGCCTTTTCCCCAGAATACCGAATCTTTGTATTCTTTTAACGGCTTTAATGAATTTCGACTCCAAAAATGAGTGCATTTGACAATAGTGCTGTTTAAAAGCTATAAAAAGGCACCTTTATCACATTTTCGAAAACATTACTGTAAAGTGGTTATACCCATGGACATTTCAAATAATAATTACTTATTGAATAAATCTTATTCAAGCAATAATGTCTAAGATAAATATGAAAATAAGTAATGTTCTCTTCATAGGTGTTGTTAGTTATTTTTGTGTCAATCATCAATTTATATAATAGTGTAATTATTATCTATGATGTCATAAATAAAGACCAAGTTAAACTATTATTCAAAATTGTCGCATATTCTTACATATAGATAAACATTTAACATATTAAAATATTAGACTTAAAATATTCATTCAAACCAATTTGTAATTTGAGTTCATATTAGAATTTAATTAATTAAAAATAGTAATTATGAATAAATAGTTAAATAGTAATTGACATTGAAAGACTTCTGGATTTCTTCGACCCTCTTTTAATATTATACTTTAAAGTTAATAAATTATTGTTTAACATAAATTAATGCGCAACTTAAAAACTAAAAAAGTCAAATTAAATATTTTTTAAAAAATATATATTTGATAAACGAAAATTCTTTTTGTAAATGCTGTCTTCATAATACGCACTTAGATACTAAGTAACTTTCATAAGATAATAAAGTAACTAAGTAATTTCCATACGATGATAAACTAAGTAACTATCATAAGAAAATAAAGTTATTTAATAACTTCCATATGATAATGAAGTAACTCAGTAATTTACATAAGGTAACAAAGAAACTAAGTAACTTCGATTCGAAATTAAATTAACTAAATAACTTCAATAAGATAATAAAGTAACTAAGTAACTTCCATAAGAAAAGAAAATAACTAAGTAACTTACATAAGTTAATAAAGTAACTGAATAACTTCCATAAGTTAATAAAGTAACTGAATAACTTCCATAAAAATTAAAGTAACTAAGTACTTTCCATATGGTAATAAAGTAACTCAGTAATTTACATAAAATAATAATAAAAAAACTAAGTAACTTCAAAATAAAAAATAAAGTAACTAAGTAACTTCTATAAGATTATAAAGTAACTAAGTAACTTCCATAAGAAAAGAAAATAATTAAGTAATTTCCATAAGCAAATAAAGTAACTAAATAACTTCCATAAGAAAATAAAGTAACTCAGTAATTTCAAAAAGATAATAAAGTAACTTACACAGGATAGTGAAGTAACTAAGTAATATCAATTACGTAGTAACTAAAAAATTTTGATAAGATAATGAAGTAACTAAACAAATTCCATAAGATAATGAAGTAACTAAGTAACTTCTATAAGAAAATATAAAGTAACTAAGTAATTTTCACTAGATAATAAAGTAACTGAGTAACTTCCATAAGATAATAAACTAACTAAGTAACTTCCACAAGATAATAAAGAGAAAATATCTCACGAACTCAATAATTCATAGACAAAAATACAAACTCGATAAGAAATCTAAAAAAAAAAATCGAATGGCCTTATCTTATTAATAACTCCATACACGGAATTTGAGGGCTTGATGAATTAGAAATGATGGCGTAGAAGCGAAACTAAAAAAAAAACTTTGATAAAAGTCATTCGTCACAAAATCCTATTTATTTATTTCTTCATTTTCTCTCTCTCTCTCTCTAGATTGAGGATGAGGCAAAAAGATGAAAAAGAAGAGAAAATCTTAAAGAAGAGGGAAAGATAATAAAAAAAAATCTTCCTTAAATTTATCATGGATTTTCCCACCCAAATAAATGAACTGCCACTCCCAATCTGACAAGAGACTCCTAAGTGCGATTTCGAGTCGCGGTACAGAGTAACAAAAATAAATAATACAGCAAAATAACACGGGCCCTGCACGCAAAAATTTTGGTACTGCACACGATTATAAATCTGTCACTGTGTGGTCGGCTAACTTTACTGTGATTGGGAAAACCCAACGATTGTAGTGGTCGGCTACTGCACATAAACTATGGTTTCTATGGAGTATAAAATAAGCAGGAATGGGAGTAGATGTTATCATTTTTTTATATGTTTTTATGTTATTCTTTATTTTGTTAGTGAAGTAGATTCTTACGATGGTATGTTAGAGTGGTGTGTGTGAGATATTACATGTTTGTGTTTTTTTTTAAATAAAAATTTGGATAGAGATTATTATATGTTTTTGTTTTAAATTACGAAATAAATATTTAGTTTTAGTTTTTGAGACTTACTTTAGTGTTCCGTAACTGTGTAATTTTAAATATTGAAATAAAGGGGTTTATGTTACTAAAATCTTGCTAGTTACTGAAAAGTTTGTGCATAAAAATCATATAAAATTAGTTTAAAATAAAAGGTATAAGCAAATTTTTATTTTCTAGCAAATGTTCAATGCCTTAGTGTGTTTAAGTGAATTGGTTAATTATTTAAATTAAATTTAATAATTGTTATTTTAATTGTTTTCTGATTTGTTCATAACACGTGTTAACACATTATTCATATTGTCAAGAAGAATTGTCTACATATTTTAAATTGGTTAAAACTGATACACTGTTAACGGTATTTTTATTCTAATTTAAAAATACAATATTTAAATATGCTTTATTCACATTTAAACAAACACTTGTTCAATTCAGGAATATTTTAAGCATTATTTAAGCAAGATGTTATGTAAAAAAGCAGTACTAAAATTCTTTAAATATAATAATTAACAGAAATAGTCTTAAAATGTTTTACAAAAAAATTCTAAGTTCTTATAATTGAAAATAAATTTTTAAAAATATTCGAAATAATTAGAAATATCACGGCTAATTTTCATGGAAATTTTTAAATGAAAAAACAATGCTTTTTAAATTAAAAAGATTTAACAGTATTTAATAATATAATATTTTTAAACGCAGTAATAAAATATTTTTAAACGCAAACAAAAGTAATATTAAATTAAAAATCCGAAGTAAATTTCAGAAAAGAAAAAATAAACGGCATATTGTTAAAAATTAGCACAGTATAATCACTCATAGAAATCGATCAATAAAAATTTTGATTAACCAACTAAAAACCACACACCCTCTTAACTAATATAAATGTGTAAAATACGAAAAAATCCAAACCCTTACCTTCTACCCAAACGATCAAATCAGCAAGATACCATTCCGTCCCATCGCCTTCCACAAAAACGTTATCGTTTAACTATTTCCAATCGCTAAATGCCCGGATTGTGTTCATCACACACCAAACCCCCCCCCCCCCCCCCTTCGCCTACATAAGTTATTGCCCCTTTCTTCCACCTAAAAAATACGTTGTATCCATTCCTGCGGGGGCATGAGCCACGCGACACACATAAAAAATACTCACCCATCTGGTACAAGGCATATACCAGGGCACTAACTAACTAGTACCACACTGTGCCATAGCTGAATCCCCCCCACCCCAAGGGTCGGCGAACTAGGAAAATGTCACATTTTTTTACCTGAATAGTTGCTACAATAGGGTATGAGTTGTTAGGTAAAAAAAGACACTCGGAGTAGTCTCGTGTATTTTTGTAGGAGGGTAGGTTTTTTTATACATTAAAGAACGTCGGGTAGTTTTTTTACGGGGAAGGGGGGTAGTCAATAAGGAAATGTACGGTTAGTTCAAGGGTTCAGTAAAACTGGGTGAACTCTACAATCCGAGAAAAAGGTTCAGTGGGTTTTCAAAATATTGTTTACAATGCGAAAGCGTTATTTTGAACGGTTCGAGGGGGGTGCAGTGAACTTTTTTATGTGATTTTTAATTAGAAGTTTTTGAAATTTGTGGGTGAGATGTTGTGATTTTTTTTTACCTGAGCTTTTATGGGGGATTTTTTTTGGGGTTGGTGAGGGAGTGGGTGAAAGGTAGCCGGGGGTGTGGGTATTTTTATGACCGTAGAAAAAGAAACGTTGGACGTTTTTTTTTTATGGTCTATAAGGAAATGTACGTTTTTGCAAGGGTTCAGTGAAACTGGGTGAACTTTACAATTCGAACTCGAGAAAAAGGTTTGAGTGGGGTTTTCAATGTATTATTTATGTTTGACATGTTGTCGTTTGGGTTGTTGTATTTTTTACGTTGCCTGGACGGTTGGGTGCAGTGAACCTTTTGTACGCTTTAATTAACGTGTTTGAAATTCGAATTGTGAGTGATTCGAATGGGAATGGGACTTTGGAATCGACTGTTGGTGAGGATTCAGATTGTAGTTGACCGTAAAAGCAGTAACTTGCTTTAGTATGAAAGTCGTACGAACAACCAATTCCTAATTTCGAGAATTTATTTACATTGCGATATTAAATCAGTTAGTGTTTATTAAATTAATATTTTCATTACTGTTTCTTATGACCGTAAGTAGTTCCTATTATTACAAATTATGCAAATATTTTTGTAATAGTTTAAGTTGATTTTTATAGTTTAAGTTTTCTTAAGAAAGACAATAGTATGTGTCAGTTTAGTATCGGTGTTTAGTAATGATTAATTAAATGTGCAAAACTAAAAAATTCTTAAGCTTTGCCTTGGGGTTAATTCTTTAAATATTAAAAATTGTATAAAAAATACTATTTTTTATTAGCATATATTTTTGCCTCAGTTTTGAAATATTCGTGTTTAGTTAATTTCCATATGCATTCTACACAAAAATTACTTTTATAACTTAGGATAAATTACAAAAAAATATTATAAAATTAAATTCCTTTACAAAGTATTTAAAATATATATAAAGTATTAAATTACCATAGGAATTCTTGGGGGGTTGAGTTGATCTGCTTGTGTGAAATATTCATAAAGTATCGCTCTTATGACTGGAATTTTCTTATAATGAAACTTTACAGTTTTAAATATTCTAATACTACTAAACTAGTACACTAAAAACAAAATTTTAGTCCCAAAAAAGAAAAAAAAAATATTCAATTCCTGTTTGTAAAAGTTTTACTAAAGTTGAATATGAAAATCTTATTTGATATAAAATAAAATAAAAAAATTAATTCGAATTAAAAAAAAACAGAAAATAATTGTTTGTAAAACCAGCTACTTTAAGATCATTATAATTTTAAAATACCTATAAAATACATTTGGATAAGAAAACTGAGCTTTTGTTTTGTTTAATTATAGTTGAAGTTAGTTAATTAAAGTTATTTTTTTTTTAAATTTAAAAATATGTAAGAATATAACTATTGATCCAATAACGTATATGAGTCGCTGTATGAACGATTACAATGTTAGAATGCACTCAACATTTATTTTTCTAATTGACATAATTAAAAAAAAATATTTATCAGAAATAAACTTTAACTCACAAATATTTAAAATAAATTTCATTTTCATTTGTCAAAAATTGACAGCAGAAAAGTCCACAACTCCAATATTATTTCAGTGTCCTTATTCAAAAGCACAAAAGCCAAAAAAAATCAAATAAATAATAGAAAAAGTGATTAATCACAAATATATTTTATTCCCTGACAAAGAGTAAGTTAATAAAGGAAGCATAATAAGTCCCTACGCAAATATGATTCATAAGCTGTGTCCACAAAAAGCCCTCCGAACTTAATTTAAAATGCATTATGCCGACGATTCTCTGAGAACTAGAACATTTGAATTGGTATTCCCTGAAACTTGGACGATGCGGTTCGCAAAGTTATGTTAATTTGAAAGCATCTGAAATATAAAATTAGTCACAATATTCAAATAGCTTCTTTGCATCGTTCATTCGTTCCAAAAAAAGATTTTCAGAAATATTCTAAATTGGATATTACTGCTTGAAACCAGACTGACCCTGTTTGTTTAAGTAGCAATTCTTATTCAATTGAATTTGTGTTTTGTTTTAAAACTGAAATAAATTGTTTTAATATAATTCTTCTTTTGATGGTCTCTTGATGGAATTTTACATTTTTGCGTTATGTAATGTTAGGCTTACATCTATGCTAATGAAATGTCAGAGTAAGGTATGGGTTTGTTTTATCATATATCGTATATTAATAATTCAGTTTTAATGAAACGATATAAAATGATAATTATCACTTGAAAGAAGGTTTGAACGCCCAAACTATTTCGATATTTTTATCTGATTTATAGTTTAAAACGCGTTCCTTACGAAGCTTAAATAATATTTCAGCAGATAATTTAAAGAAGTGAGTAATTACAACTTATTTAGCTTGCATTTTTCATATTTTTTATACTTTTTCTATGCTTATCCTAAAGTCATTTTTTACTGGACAACCATTTTTATTTTTTTTTATTTACATAAGATAAAAGTAGTCCAATACCAAATGATATAATTTGTGATAAAAAAAACCTCATAGTTTTTCCAGAAAAAAAATATAATTACGAAATCGACAAACTTCTATTATTATATATTTTTATCTGTATAAGCCTTGTGGCGCTTTTATTTGTGAGCTAAATTGGGATATTGCATAAAAATAAATAATGTTACGGAAAATATGCAGTGATTATAAAAGTATAACATACAATACATGCATCTAAGTATGTGAAGGTTGTTAAGGACAGCTGCTTATGTGATTATATACTTCTGTACTGATAACTAATATTTTTCATAAATATGTTATAGATATAACAAGAAAATACAAAATTGTTCAACTTTCTTCATTAAAAAATTTAATAAAATGTCTTCAAATTTTTTAACATATTGCCTATTTATTAAAACTGTAGAACCCATTTCACCTTTAAATCACGTTCGGTTTAAGAGTGGTAAGTTTACGACATATATATTTATTCTAATTGAATTATTTATTTTCTAAATGAACAACTCGAAAATTAAATTGCGATTTAAAAAGGAAGTTATTATTTCATAAAGATATATTTTTTCAAGATTCAATAAATACTTTTTCAGGCGCATTAAAGCAATTAATAAAATTGATTGAGCTTTGGATTTTTTAAAAAAATTAAACGTTGATACATTTTAAACAATAACAATCGATTCAATTTAAATCAATAACAAAAAAGTATAAATTTCAAAATATAAACTCACTTTTCTAGGTAAACGCTTTTAAACTAAATATTGTTTGGTATTTGTAATATTTGTTCAAACCTAAACCATTAATCAATCAATTTAACTATTATGAATATGGGATGGGTGTCAATTAACTAATTCTAATTAATTATACATCACATATTGGGTACATAGAAAGCAACTTAAAAACACACTGTCTCCAGGCCTATTATACATATCATGCAAAATAATCGATTTATTTATCATTGAAATAATAAACTCTATATTACCACTCTGAAAAACTTATAATATTAAATGTCATAAAAAATGTGATATAAATTTTACATCTCTTATTTTCCCAAATAGTTTAGAATGTAATGGCTCTGTAATAAAAATTTCTTTAAAAATTGCAATGGTTTAAAAAGTTACTCTTTTTATGGTGTCCTTAAAACATTAATTGCCACCCAAAAGATTAAATCACAAAGAATGTCCAGGAGAATCCCCGTAACTTACATATAAAATTAAAAGTTTTCTCCTAAACTATGATAAAAGTAATAAAAAAGAAGTAGCTTTCATAAAGCACAGCTAAGCGACAGAGTTACATTTAATCGTCTTTACTACCATCGTTAATGCTCTTAAACGGCTTTGATGTCCAATATCTTCTAAAGGATAAAACATTTTTTTTACTATTTGCTGTCTTCTTTTGAGTGTGTTCATTTTACACTGAATTCGTATAACAGAAACTGATGCTAGTGCTAAGTGTATAAAATTCATTTTCGGTGAAACGTAGCTAAGTCAGATGTACCAGCTTCAAATTGAAAAATAATTATATTTATCTTTTTTGAGAAAGTTAAAAATTAGTCGTGTATTTTCATTTCGTTGAATTGTTACAAAACATTAGACACTATATCCCGCATAATTAAATTATGTATATAATCGTAAAATAATATGTAATACATCTGAAATATTAAATTTAAAGCCCAGGGATTTAAGCCACTTTCACTTTGAGCAATCGTTGCAACTTTTGTAGTCTACATTCCGGTTTGGAGTCTAAAATCGCCATAGGCTATCCATTACTGCATTGGCTGGCTGTATATAACGACCTGATACCGTGAGTACAGTATTGGGGGTACTTTATTGCCGCTGTAGGTTGTTTTTGAGGCGGGGAGCGACGTCTTTTTGTACGCGGCGTTTTCCAAAAATTGGACATTTATCGGTAAAAACCAGCAAAAGCACAATAAAAATAAAGTAAATAAAGGTAACAGTTCGCTTTTTACAAAAATGCCATTTCAATCCTTTTTTTTTCGGGTCAGGAAATGTGTTTTATTTTGTGTACATGTGTTGTATTTTCAGATCCTCGCTTTCTCTTTCTTAAGCTGGGTCTCGCCTTTTCCACACTTCGAAACCAGTTTATACACTGAGCCTCAAATTGAAAAGTTGCGAATCCAAATAAAATATTTGATTTTCGAGCGAATGAAATAAATGCAATTATGTGGCCTGATCAAAGAATAACACTGGACAGAGACAGGAAATGCTTTTATTGGAAACTATTCTCTAAACAGTTATTGTCTTTGATCATTTCTCGGAAAAGTCTGGTGTCCTTCGAAGAGTCTGCAATCCATCACTTATTTTAGTATTTTGATTTTTTTTTTTAAATTTTCGTTTTTTGTTTCGAAAATTTTCTTTTAGAAAGAATACACTGTCAACTTTCCATTCCCTTCTTTTATTTCTGTTCTTCGTTTTTATCATATTTCAAATTGAACAATCCGCAGCATTGTGGATGTAGTAAATTCGGACATATCGATGCAATACTGAATTGAATTTAAATACATTTTCACCTTATAGTATTTAAAGTCGCAAATAAATTATTAACTTTATTAATTTTACATTATTAAATTTCAATGTCCGCGTTGCTAAATTAGAAAATTTATATAAATTTATTCAAATTTATTTTTTGATTCTGGTACAGATCTTTAGTCATAAGCATTGTCAATGATAAGCCAGAAATAGGCTGTAGTTGCACTACTAGTTACGATTATAGCAGAAAAATTTAAGGGTATTAAGTAACTATTTATTTATAATAAAATCCTTCAAATAAATTAATTTATTTATCCATTAATTAAATTATTTATTCAATATTGATATTTTACAATTTAATTATAGAAATATATTTTAAAGGTACACATTATCGCCATCCTTAAAGAATATATAGTTAGCATATATAATTCATACTTCCAGATTATCAATACCTACTTTTATTTAAATATAATTACTTAGTTATAATTATGTTATGTTCATTCGTGCACTATCTGATTAAGCGGCTGACCTCTGTCTTGAATTTCTGGAAAATTAGGTTCAGGTATTTTAGGGATTGCATCAAAATTCCTCGTAGTTGGAAAAGCATTTTATTCAAGCAAGCTCCAATAAAATAGTAATTCTGAATATCTCCGATAGGTTTAAGAAATAAATATTGTAAAGGAAAATATATTATTTATGATTTTATTGAATTGAAATGTATTGAAATAATTACACATATAACACAAAACAACCCCTTTGTTTTTAAAGGGGGTTGAGGGAGATATTACAACGGATTTTAAAAATAAAATTTGTTTTTAGTCCCAATATTTTAACGTCAGAACTTTAAATACTCTTTGCCAATAAACAATATTGTCATCAAAAGGCAGTAACCAGCGTGAAACTTAAACCATCTTAATTCACTGAAATTGATAATATTGTTATGACTTTTGTTATATTAGTCGTACTATTATCCCTTTAACATTGACTAATAATATGTTAATATGAATAATACAATCAATAAATTCTGAAAGGGTTAAGAAGAAGTTAAGTTAAAACTATGTTGTAATCACACTATTAAATATAGGTATTTCAAAATTAGTAAAACATACCCTGTTTTGATTACATTCGATGTTTACCATGGTTTCAAATGCGTGAGTTTCAATTTTGAAAAAAATATGTACTCAAAAATTAATACAATAATTAAATGCTCCCCTTTATATTCTGCCTTTATAAATTTATATTATTTAAAAAATATCGACAATTGCAACCAAATCTTATAGGAATCGAACCCATATCCTCTGCATCCTAATCCAGTGCCTTATTCGTTAAACTACCTTTAGAAGTTATACACAGAAGAAATGTTAAAAAAGATGTGTCAAAAGAATGGGAAGAAACATAATTAAATACTAATAACTCAGTTTCTATTTAAACAATAGACATCAAATAATGTGGAAAACCATCTTCTGAACTATTATTTTTTAACCCAATAGTGCATAGTGTAGCATTTATGCTACACAACTTTAAAATGACCACTAGTTGCATCTATTGAGTTTCTTGTTTATTATTATAGTATTGTCACGTAGGGAATCATGTACCTGGTTCTTATAACCGGTTTTAGGTCCCTTATCTTTATAAAATTGATTGTAATAGCGGCAATTAGTTGCTTTGAGGTATGTTCTTAACCGGCTGGTGTAGGTAAAGTTTTCGATGGTTCTTTTATTACTTATAAGTATAATCTGGCTCTACAAAAATTCATAGCTATTACCAGCGGTATGTAGATCGTATTTAAGTATACTTACATACTTTTTGAAAAATTATTTAATAATTACACATGAATTTGCATATACGCTACACAACGGTTTCGATTAATTATTTAATTAAATAGGTACTTAGGATTTTTGTGTAAATGTTTTCAGCGGTCCAGAGGCAAAAAGAAAACGAAAAAAATAATTATTTCATTAAAAAAAGTAAAGATCATGCACTAGAGGGTTAAGTTTACCAGGGTACATTAAGATCGCTTAAACAGAAGCTGAGATTATCAATATTAAATCACATTGCTACTTTTGAGAAAGTGCGGTAACTTCCATTTCAGAATGTCATACGCACATTTACGATGCAATTATACTTAAAGAAAAACGAGTAGGTTTAGATACTCATTATAAGCACCATTTTTCACAGTGTGTTCTTATATTTTAAAATTTTTACTGTATATTTTAATGTTTCAAATTTTGATTATATTCTCTTAGTATCAACTTCATTAACCGATTTCAAGTACAAATTTATCTTTGAATTAATAATCAGAAACACATAAAATTCCTATATGTAAAATACAAATTGGTATATAGTATTCTTCTTTTTTTTTAAAAAAAGCGTACGTTTCTTAGTTTTTACAACTGATTGAAAGGACTTTATTTAAGAATAGCCTAAACAATTAAATTGTTTGCAAACACTTTAAAAACTATAAATAATATACATGTTTACATAGTCAAACGCTGCACAGGTAGACATGAAAATCCACGTCCTCAAAATTATCTAATTTAACTTCCAAACAAACTTTTGACTATTTATTATTCCACGTTTGCAGTAAAGAAAACATAGTAAAAAAATACACAATTTAAAGTCCGAAACACCTCATCTCTCGAAGCCAAACTCAATCGTTAATGTGGAACTCCCAGTCCTGATTTCTTTGTTCATTCAACTGAAGCAAAACTTTGAAAAACTTTTCTTCAATATCGCCACGACGAAACAAATTCTTATTATTTCGCCCTCCCAAATATTGTTTCACGAAGGGCAAACATTTCCTTCTTACACTTGTAGTTCACATCTTAACGATTTTGGGAAACTTTCCGAAAGTAATTTCCAAGGGAAAGTTTCTTTTCGCTATCCCACATTTATTTCTTTTCAACTAGCAATATTAAACTTCCGCAACCAAAGGGCGAGGCAGGAATTTGAGACTCTTTTGTGCCTACCATTTCAAGAGGTTGCTGTAGGATTGCTTTGCTGCCTTTGCTGTTGTACATGTAGGGCTTAATACAGAGAGGCATGAACAAAATTCCTCAATTGCCATACTTGTTCTTACGTTTCTAACAACCACTTTTAGTGCTAAAGTAAGCATTGGAGTTTCTTTGAGATATTATTACGAAATACTTTGAACTTTTTTCCTGTTTTACGGGATTTTGAAGTGTTTATACTTTGATAAAGTATACACGCACATTTAAAATAATGCACTGTAAAAAAAGAAGTACTTAAAAATAAGTACCAGAACCTACTCAGTATCAATTTGTATACCAATCAACTCGTGTACCAATTGCATCTTAAATGGGCGATGATGTACTCAAAGATAAATAACCGTACTTTCTCAGAAATGAGTGGTGTGATTTAATATTGCTAATATCAGTTTCTGTTCAAGCCCTTAACAAAGCGACCTGAAAAACTTAAAATAGTTGATCAGTATATGGTTTTCCACATTATTTGATGTCCATTGCTGAATTAGAAAATGAGTTATTACAAATCAATTATCATACTTTTCATTCTTTTGGCCCACCTTTTTAACATTTCTTTTGTTTATAACTTCATCAAATCTCCCTGGTAGTTTAACAGATAATGTACTGGAATAAGGTTCCTGATAATTTTGTTTCAATTCCCGGTAAGTCTTGGCTGTAATATGTATTGAAAGAGATTTGTGAAGGCAGCCTATGTATGGACACATCTGCTCCTTTTTTTTTCATTGTACTCATTTTTGAGTACATGTCTTTTTCAAAAATAAAACTTACGTATTTGAAGCCATGATAAGCATCGAAAGTACTAAAAACTGAGTACAATTTATTTATTTTGAGTACCTATTTTTGACAGTGTGTTAGCTCAAATCTTCTGGCTGTGAAATTTTATGGAATTTTTCAAATGAGTTTATATCAATGTAAAACTATCCAAATGTCTTCAGTTTTAAATAAAAAAATTAACAAATTAACTCCACTATCAGCAAATTTATGCAAGTATTCTTTTAATTCTACAAAAGCAGCCTAAACTTTCCTAATAAAATTCTTTAAAACAAAGGTAATTTTTTGTCAACCCTTATTTTGTATTTGTGCTTGTAAGAAAATATTTCGTAATAACTTCAAACCGTTTTCATGTGAATGTTTTATTGATTTTTTTAATATTGAATTCTTTCATAGAAATGTGCAAAATTGCTTTCAATATAAAATCTTTAAATTAAGGCATTCTTTATCAATTTATAAAAAATAGGAAAATCCAAAAACCTTTGTCGTAAACTCATTAATTACAATTTTTTTTAAAAGGCCTTAACTATTATAAATTTTAAATACTTCTTAACATAACCCAACCTTCTATGTACTTGATGACAGCTGAACAATTTACGAAATCTATTGACGATTTTCACAACTATCTTAACAGTTTTTTTAACGTTTGAATTACAGAAAATTAAAAAAAAAATTTAACCACACTCTGTACAAAAACAAAAACTTTACCATTTATAATTCAAATCAAACAATACGACAGTAATAAAATATCGAGTTCATTTCCGCGCATGTTAAACACCTCAAATCGCTCATATCATCCCAAAACCCAGAAAATCCGATCCAACACACCATCTTCATCTCCATCAATCCCTCGAGAGCAAACATCCCGCATCCTTACATAATAAGACCCTATCTTCATAAAATACATCCTTTCTTTTTTTTATAAAACACCATCTAATAAACCACTCTTCTCTACAAGTACATAAACTCAAACAGCATCCGTACATACTTATCTAAATGGAAAGTTTTATCACATTTTCAGAAACTAGGCCGGCCCCTTTTTAATCCTCTACGGCCGAGGGTAGGCTTTAACGGCCTAGCATTTTACAAGGAACCGTTCTTTGTTTATTCGATATGTCTTGAGGTTAGGTTTGTTCTTGTACTGGCCCGGGCAGGTTTATTCCCTGCTATGTTTTATGACACCCAGGGGGTTGTATTTTTTTTTTCTTTTTGGAAAATGTGTTTCTTGGTTGTTTTTTGTACAGCGTTGGAGAGATTTTAAATTTACAACGCTTTTTAACGCGAAGGAAATTGTATTGGTTTTTAAGATTATGGGAGTAATGGATGGTTCCGCTTGCCTGAATGGGCTTTGAGATTACACCCGGAAGGCATAGATTGTAAAATGAAATATATGCCTCAAGGGGTTGAATTTCTCGTTGAAAAAATTGTTTCGTTAATATGAGTTAAAAATTAGTTTTTAATTCGTTGGGATTCGTTTACAGTCAAGTTTAATTGGGAATTTAAAAGTATCGGTAAATATCCTTGTTACATTATTAAATATTTTAATTATTATAATAATGAAATGTTCATTTCAATCCAAAAAGCGAATAAAATGTATGCTTGTTAGGAAATAATCAAAATACTAATGACTATTACAAATTTATTAAAAACGTTTTAGAAATTTTCTGACATTTAAAAATTGATTCAAAAAGACTTACAAATTTTTTGATAATTATAAATTGATTCAAAAAGATTTACAAATTTTTTGACATTTACAAATTGATTCAAAAAGATTTACAAATGTTTTGACATTTACAATTGGATTCAAAAAGATTTACAAATATTTTGACATTTACAAATTGGTTCAAAAAAATTTACAATTTTTTTGACATTTTCAAATTATTTCAAAAAGATTTTTAAATTTTTTGACATTTACAAATAGATTCAAAAATATTTTCCTTTTTTTTGACATTTACAAATTTATTGAAAAAGATTTGCAATTTTTTTGATATTTACAAATTAATTCAAAGAGATTTACAAATTTTTTAACATTTACAAATTGATTCAAAAAGATTTACAAATTGATTCAAAATGATTTACAATTTTTTTTACATTTACGAATTGATTTAAAAAGATTTTTAAATTTGTTTGATATTTACGAATTCATTCAAAAAAGCTTTACAAATTATTTGATATTTACAAATTGATTAAAAAAATTTACAATTTTTTTGACATTTAAAAATTGATTCAAAAAAGATTTACAATTTCTTTAACATTTACAAATTGATTAAAAAAATTTAAAAAAAAATTTGAAAACCTCTATTTCAGTGAGAAGCGCACATTCAACCGAAAAAACTTTGCCAAGTGGGACAGCTTTATCGGTTTTTGGAAAGATGACATTTGGTAAGTTCTTGAACCGACCAGTAACACGATGTTAATGTATAGGTAAATAAAAGTTTTAAGAAATTTATTGGTTGGTTCAGGAACTTGGCAGGATTCCAAACATCATCTGTTCCAAAATACGACAAACAATTCAGGTTGATGTTATCAGATAAGCAAAATTTTAAAATGTGTTTTTTAATTAAATACCCACACTGTTGATAACTTAATATTTATCACTCGATTTTAATGATATTTATTTTACAAATTATTTACTGATTTCAAATTTGAAACTAAAAATGTACATTATAAATTCTATATTTTACATACAAAATTGAATTTACATGGAAAATTGTAGTTATCGAAGAAAAATGAGCGATAATTTGATATAATATGTTAACCATGTTTAATTTTAAAATATTTGCAGCGTTAATTTTTGTTTTGCATCTTGATAGTTTTAATTTCATTCTTGTTATTTCTCCCCAGTAACTTACCAAAGAAGTCTTAATTTAAAAAAACAATTGAGGAGGAGTAGAGCACATTTTAATTTTTTTCTTAATTTTTCAGAATTCATTTCAATTTCTTCTTCCATATATGTGCGGCAAATCACTTGAACATAATCACAGGTTGAAACATTTAGAAAATGTATAAAAAAAATTAATAACATTTACATAAATGTTACCTGTTTTATTGTTTTATATAATACACAAAAATACGGTTTTTTGTCTGAAAAACCATAATTTTCATTTTTATAAATGAAAGAATATGTTTAACAAATACATATTGTTTACATATTTTTGTTATTTTACATATTTTGTTATGTACAAAAGATTTTTTTTTAAAAATTGAAAAAATCGCTAGTTTTATCTTCAAACTATTTAAAAATATATATATAATCCATATATTACTAATCTCTAAAATCAAATCATAGTACTATATTTGAAAATACACTGAAGCAATTTGGATGCAATTTATTCAAGTATGTATGTTACTTACATAAATTTGAAATTGATCAAACATGATAAAAGACATCAATGACAAAAAAAATTCAAATTAACGTATTTAGGCAACCTTGTACGGAATCCTAATATTGATTCGATAAAGAATTAGTCGTTAGGTTCAAAATATAATGAACTATAATTTAAAGTAATAAAATATTTTCTGATATTTTTGATATTTTCGTGTCCCATATCCCCCCCCCCCTTAACACACACGTTTATTTATGAAATGAGAAAATACTTAACAACCTGACGGATAAACACGTATACATCCGTTTGGGTATCAGTGTCATTTTTCTCAGCAACACATACAATACAACAATATAAAAATCATTCAAAAGTATATATTTAGAAACATTTTCAAAATTTAAAACATTGGGGAGCTTTTGAAACTTTTCGTTACAAAAATATTTTTTTTAAAAAATTGTAAAAAACAGAATGTGTAGGAAATATAAATTTAATATTTTGCGGTGAAAACAAACCTACATTTTTTTATGATTTACCCATCCGTCAGTGGGTTAAAGTGACATTTTTATGCTTATCAAACACTTGTTTTACTTTCATTTACATCAAATGTGTATCGTTTTGATTTTAGATCCTCATAACACAAAACATATGAGGTATGGTACAAAATGGATAAATAACCTCAAAATTCTTCATAATAAGTTTAAAATAAAGATAATCGGAGCATCAAAATATTTTTGATTCCTATATATTATCATAGGTTTAAATAAATCCATCACAGGAATCATCTTAATAAGTTCATAAGTTATTTTTAAAAACAAGTATACGGCTGATATATTTTCCAAGTCATATAAGGGTTTAAAAATTACAATTATCAATCAAGAATTATAAAAAAAATATTTAAACTCCCAAAGTCAGTTTAAAATCAAGACCATCAAAGCCATCATTGGTATCAAAATATTTGTATGCCTATATATCATCATAAGATTAAAAAGAAGCAATCACAGGAATCCTCATAAGAAGTTAATAACTATTTCTTAAAAACAAGTATATACTGATATATTGATTAAGTCACATAAGGGTTTAAAAATTACAATTACAAATCAAGAATAATAAATATTATTTAATCTTCCGAAATTAGTTTAAAATCAAGACCATCACATCCCTCATATTAATAGTTTTTTTTATTCCTATATATCATATAGGGAATAAAAATCCATCACAGGAATCACTTCAAATAGTTCATAAGTAGTTTAAAAAAAACGAGTTATAGCTAATATATTGTCAAAGTCATATGTAAAGGTTTAAGAATTACAATTACCAATCAATAACCAGAAAAGTTATATAAACTGCAGTAAAATTAACTGATAAACATAATCAGCAACATTTTACTTAAGACGCAAACTAGGATTGCACAAAGTAACCATTCACAGAAAATCTCCATTTTTATTTTTTAAATATTGCTTTTTGAACTCTACAAAATATGCTTTCATTACTTATGTTACTTCTTCCAACAACAGCAAAGTCCATAATCCTTTGACAGAAGCAACACCCTTCACATCTAAAAAGCATAAACACGACTGACACTTTAAGATTCTTAACTTGCCCTGCGCGTAAACTGTCAGGCCCTTTGACCGAACCCCTCCTCAAGTCTTATGCACAAAGATAAATCTACGCAGAACGGGCCTGAAAGGATCCCAAAGAGCTCCTGCCCGGCGGCCATTTCCACGAATAAGTACAATCTTGAAATTCTTACAACACATCTTCCGAGAAAGTCCGTGGAAGTCAGCATGTCAACAGCAATTGCTATTTGCAAATATTCCTGTTCGGGGGAGGGCTTATCTGCCTAAAACTTCCCAGTCAGGCATTTTCTTCCGTGAGAAATCCAATATGGCGCCCGTCAACACTTTGTGGAGTTTCGTCAGTGGCGAGTATGGTATTAGACAGCGCCTCTGTCGTGTTTGGGAAAAAAGAGTATTACGTGACTTCGAGGTTTTTTTTTAAGGTGAAGCCTCAATCCTTTCAAGGTACGCGTAAAAATTGTCTTAAAAATTGACGAGTATGTTTTTGAAACATGAAAGATTACATGAAGGCCTAGAGCTTAAAACAGAACTGTGGAGCATAGTGCTTGTCTTAGGATATTTTTAAGTGGACATTTTCTACAAAAATATAAGCAAATTACAAAGCAGTTTAGTTATTTATCTGTCTATTTTAAATTTGTAAACTTACAATTGTTAATGAGTTAACTTTTGATTTATCTGGATCAAGTATTTTTAAAAAATGCTTAATAATTTTTTGTTTTTACAAGTATAATGTAAGACCGACTATAATTTTATAGTTGTTATAAGAATTAAAGTGTAATGAAAATAAATTAGATAATAATATAAATTATATAAAAAAATAAACATTTTTTTTAACATTTTTGTATTTTTAGCTTAACAACAAAGTGACATATTTTACTATTACCAAAAATGACAATAACTTTAAAATGTATAAATGTTTTTATCGGATTATTTAACCATTTTTCCGATACATTTCACTGTCTTGTTAATATATTTAAGTTGTAATTTTTGTTGTTAGACAGCATATTATATTATAGACGGATAAAAAAATATTTCAAAATAAAATAATCAAATATAATCAAAATATAAGCTTTAACTCTCTGACAGATAATCAAAATACAGAATCTGTAGGTTTATTTTCACTGTTAGGATAATTTTATTTATATTTACAACATATTAAATTTTATTTTAAATACTTTTTAAAATTGTTTCAATATACAATGATTTCAAATGTCCTTCCAATGCTTTAAATTAAAAAAAAAACATTCAAAGCAGAGATTTGTTTTTAACTTTTAAATTATGTGTACTACAGGAAAACTGGAGGTACATGAACGAATACACACGTTTGTATTTGTCTAGTGGTTTTGAAAAAAGATACATTTATATATCGTAAAATAATTAATGTTTGCATGTCGAACTACACAATGAGCACTTAAAATAATCTTCTCCATTTTAAATTCTTCATTTACCCTCTGAGGAGAATTTGAAAAAAGGGCAAAATTGTGAAGTTGTTTATTTTGCAACATGGTTTACTTTATATTTCCAATGCATGTATACTAAAAATATTATTTAAATTTTTATTAATTTATTAGATATAGCTTCCAGGATACATCCCAATGCTTTAGATTTAAAAAACATATTTCAACATTGAATAATTCTATGGATTTAAGTTTAAAAGTACTACTAGAAAATCTGGAAATCCATGGGCGACTTAAATCGTTCAGAAAGTTAAAATTACAACTGGAAAATTTTAAAAATCGTCTAAACCAGATATTTGTATTTTAATAGGGTTTTGCTATTAATTTACCAGTTTAAGTGGACTAAATAAAATTTTATTAACTTGTTAAAATTAAATTAAATCTAGAAAATTATTTATGAGCATACTTATTAAAACAATAATTATAACGTTTATTAATTTACATAGTTTTTCTCATTTTTCCTACGGTTAGTTTGAAATCCAAATTGTAATGTAATGTTTTTAATATAATTATTGAAAGTGCTTACAATTCAAATGTGGTTAAAGAAAAACATTGTTTACCTTGAAATAAAAATAACTTGTCGTGTTCATGTTACATATTATAAAAAGGTAAAAGTATTACAGCAATACCTTTAAAAGTATTAGAAATTTACATATGAATAATTCGTAAAAATTCAATATTGTTATTCTTATTATTAAAATATGTCATTAGTTATTATGTTTATTAATCAGAAAACTTGAAAGAAAATATACTTTACTTTTCGAAAAATACTGTTAGAAATTGTTATTTAGATTATTATCAAACTTAACTAATGTAAAATGAACATTGAAATTTGTGTTCCTAGATTCTCCATTTTCTCCCAGCAATATTTCCGATTTTTAACTCATAACTCCATTTTACATTATTCTGAATATGCTTTTTAAAGCAAGATCCAAAAGTGTTTCTTTAAAATACGTGAGCTTTCTCAAAATTATTAAAATAAATATATACTGGACAATTAAATTGCAGTAGAAACAACTTTAGTATTTTGGTAAATCTTTTGTAAGTTACGTGGAAATCGCTTTTTGGATAAATATTCACCTTATTAATAAAACATTCTTTCTCATTCTTGAAATTATTTATCGAGAATATTTTTAGTATAGTTATCATTACTTTCTTTAAGTGTTCATTTCTGATTTTCAAGTTATTTTAAAAATTTGAATAGTTTTTCATACGATTCCCAATTCTGTCAATTTCATCCTGAAATGAAGATTTATACATTCCATCCTCCGCACAGTATCCTCAGCGGAGTAAATTTTTTCCACCAACGTAGATTTGATCCTAAGAACTTTATCTCCATCTTCACTAGGCAAGGGAAAACCGAGCCATGGAGGGAAAAAAAATCCCCAAGAAATGCATGAAAACTTTAAGCCGAAGAGCCTTTCGGAACTGTCGCCGTATACTTGAGTTAAATTATCGCACTTCTCTCCCCCGAAAAATGGCTATTCTTTTTTACCGTCCCACCCCACATTAGGTATGCGCATAAAAAACAGGGGGAAGAGAGAAAACGAGCCCGCCAAGATTAAAGAAAACTAGAGAGGGAAAAACCCCAAGAAATGAAGAAAAAGAAGAGAAAAAAAAAGAGTTGAGAGAGAAGAAAAATCCGCTGACTGGCTGAAACCCTTCTCTTCCCCCGTCAATCCCCGTAAAGCATCTTATTACTATGCAGGGAAAAATCCACCCCGCACTATGGAAAAAAGTGGGCGGATCGAATCCCTTTTCCCCGTAACCCCTTTGCACCAATGCAAGAGCGTTGCCAACTCTCCTCGGTAAAAATTACGCGCAACGCAGATTACGCCGAGAGGGAAGGGTTCCAACCAAACGACTTTCATTCCCGCCAATCAGAGGCTTCCGATCGCACTCCCCCCCTCTTCCCCACACCCCTTCCACATAAAATATGGAAGGAGAGGGTGAGGGGATCATTAGAGGAGAGGGATACCTTTAAAATCTCTCCCCAAAGGCGCCAAAGTGATAAGGATGGAGGTATTTAAGCCATTAGGAGGATGGAGATAAGATAATGCTGGACCATTTCTCCTCATCTATAGCCTAATAAAAATTCCAAGGAGTGATGATGAATGGATCATTGAGGAGGGATCCCGTGTAGAGAGGGAGGATGCAAATGCATCCCAGGAGGGGAGGATGGGGAGCAGATGCGCGATTTTCACGTGGCCACTAAAAGTGCGCATGGGTGGTTTTTATGTTCGGAATCGAAATGACTATTCAAACATTGACTCACGGAAGGGATTATTTAAATGTATTTACTGAATCGGGTTTTTGTAAGTAACTAGGTTAACGAGGCTATTGAAACTCTGTTATACAAATGGGGCAGATTTGTGATTTTCACATAATCACTAAAAGTACGCACGGATGCCTTTAGGTTTTAAATTTAATTCCCAAGTCAAATGTTAAAATTAGAAATTTAAAAGAGATACGAATTTGATGTGTAATTTATTAGATATACTAGCTTTAACAAAATTATAGTTTTTAATTATGCGCATTGTAAGATAAAAAGCAAGCAATTATGCACTTCAATTAAAACGTACAAATGAGAGATTTCTATAAATAAGTATAAAAAATGGTGTGTGTACGTAATCGCGATATTTTATACATTGCAATTTTAATAGTTGAAATGTATAAAACCAATAACCAAATATATAAGTAATTTAATTAAATTATCTAAAATGTGTTTATAGTGCAATGAAATATAAATTTGTTACAAAAAGCAAATTAAATGTAAAGTAAATATATTATGATATAAATAATCGAATTATATTTTATTTGAAAATAGATCTTTAAATAATTAAAAACACTAAACATTATAATCCGTATTGGAAATGAAATGCAATTACTATGCGCTATTATTTATATTTAAAATCAATGGGAATATATTAAATTAAACCTTTTAAATTTAAAAAAAAATATTTTAGGAATTCCACAAAAATGTTTTAAACAGAGGGGATTCGTAGCATGAACTTTTGGTATTATTGAAAATACTTCTTAAATAGTAAAATGTGCAAACTCATTTGGATAAAAATAACTTGCAATTAAAATATTTCGAAATAAACTAAGAGTCCTTTGAATTTTCAGACATAAAACTTCTAATTCAGTGGGTTAGAATACACCAACATACACATTTTTTGTATAATATCGAAAGTAATATTGTTCAAATATAGAAACCAAATCTGAAACTGATTTCCTACCTAAGATACTTTTACAAGGAATCACATTAGGAAATAAAATGAAAATTGCATTAGCGATATTATTCGCTGTACTTTAAAATTATTTCATTTGATTTTGAGATTTGAGTTGAGTAATAGATATATTCAGATCGCCCTGGAATATCAAGGATTGCTAAAGACCTCCAGGTGTAGTTACCTCATGACAAACACACGTAAAACAAATTCAAGCATTACCAAAACGTGCAACTTACTATTGAAAACTGTGATGCATTTTAAATTAAATCATATTTTTTTTTTTAGTGTTTTATAGAAAATCGAAGTTTTACATGAAAATTCTTGACCCAAAGTACAGCAATACAACGGATATCAAAGGCGGCAATTTAAAAATACGCAACGCCTTACCACCAACGCGAGCCGAAAATTTAACTACAGAGGGAAAATATGAAAGAGAAGTCCAATGTCTTACCTTCTCCCCCGCAAAAACCAAGATGGCGGGAGTATCAATAAAGACAAAAGATGAACCCGTGAAGACCAGAAGCATGTGAAGCTAGAGAAAGTGGATTCAAGATTATGGTGATGAACCGTACGTACGATGGCATATGCAAAAAAGAAATACACCTACCAGTAAAAAAGGGAAGCCAAAGAGGGAAAAAAAGGGAAAAGAGAGGGGGCCATAGAGAAGGAGGAATAGCCGGGGTAGCCAACGGCCATTACCACCGCTCCGTCGCCGTGGTCAAATTTACATGGCGGGCATAAAATAAAAAAGAAAATATTCCCAATCGATATAATCGATTTTGTGTGCCTTGTTTTTTTATTTCTCAACTTATTTTTCTCTCTTCTCCCACCTTGGCAACAGGGGCCGGCAGCTGAGAATGCTCTCAGCTCTCCCTCTCGGTTGAGAGAGGGGGGGGGGGGGTCAGAAATTCGACGGGGGGAGGGTGTTGGTCACGTGATGTTGGACGACTGATGACCTGAGAGGATGGAGATGGGAGGGGGGGGGAGGAAGAAAAGGATCGGATCTATCAGAAGGCTACATCTTCTCCATATAACCATCATATTTCTCTTTATTTTGTAGGGATTTTTTTTCCTCTTCGATTTTTTTCCCTATCCCTTGATGAAAGGTAGGGAAAAGTAGTAATGATAAATAAATAAAAGTGCCTCAATCACGATTCGATTCTTAATAAAGCAGGGGAGGGAGTTTCTTCCTATTCGGTTGATTGATGGGGTTTGTCGGGGGTGGGATGAAATGGACACTCGTTTCGTGTTGAGTTGAGTTGTTTATTTGCTGATTCCAGTTCCTGGGAGTTGTAACATATACAGATACGCTAATGCGAGGTGGTCGATAAGGATCTACATATGCATATGCGGAGGGGAAAAGGGATAATGTGTTGTTTATGTAAATTTTATTGAAATGTATGTGTAAAAAAGTTTACTACTGAGAATTGCATAATTCAAGTGAAGATGCAAAAGTATAAAATCAATTCTGGTGGAATAAGTTTGGGTGGAAAAGTTGTTGGTTTTAAAAAGATATAATCAAGAAAACTTAATCTGAATTTTAATATAATATTTAAATTTTAAGTGTTCATCGTTTCACAATTACACCAATTTCATTTAATAACAAATGAATTCATAATCGTTTATAAGAAATCTGCGTAGAAACGCGGCATTAGTAATTTAGAAAAGTACTTTTCTAAATATATTAAAAATAGTATAACTTTTAATTGCACTTCATTTAGAAGTGTTTAAAAATCGATATATTGGACTAATTCTATGCGTAACTTACACTGCATTTAACAATTTATACCACATTGAGCGCATAATTAAAAAAAGTAATTTGTGTTTGAAAAAAACTTTTTGATGTCAATTGATATACCAGACTTATATTCTACTTTTTGACAATGTAAACTTTTTTCATTTAATTTTACTTTATTTTTTAAAAATAAAAATGTTACAATGTGACTAACACTACAAGAAAGGACAAGATGTTTTGGATATCATTTCAATTTATGCTTTCTGCCTCATGCTTTGTTACAAAAAAAGTATGTTATGCCAGTTTTGTTGTACAGGGTTTGAAGTTTAATCAGGTAAAAAATATATTTCTAAATGCGTTTTCAAATTATTTTAATTTAAATTAATCTGTGTGACTTACACTACAACTGAAACGTGACTTACACTGCTCTCACCCGAAACACTTGGGAAAATGATATAAATAAAATTAATTTAAAAGTTACATAACTTAAAAAATTATAATGTGAAAAACTGTAATAGAATTTACAATCAAAGTTTCGCTCAGGCATTTATTTTTATTTTTTCAACAGTTATAACATCTGCGGCACCTGCGTTTTCTGGTCAATGTAAATTATTCCTTGTGCATTGCAAAAAACCACTTTTATTGTAGAGCCTTCTTTAGAAACGAATTGTCTAGGAAATATTTTCACTTTTCTTCTTCTTACAAATGAAACCTATACCCTATTGGCACCTTTAAGTTCTTCTCGATCGTTATTTTTTTTCTTAGGTCTTCTCCTTTTTTGTGAAAATCCTTGATTCCAGGAGAATTATATGCCTCTTCATAAAAATCTTTATCATAGATTTTATTTCATTGATTAGTGTAGTAATTCGTGAATGTTGAGCAAGCAGGTTGAACTATCTCTGGTGTAAACTGATGTGCTACTTTCTTTACAATGGCCTTACATTTATTTGGGCTTTCAGGAGACTTTTCTTGACTTTTGCAATATCTTTACAAAATGAGCTACAATTTTGATAGGCCTTTTTAGGAGAAACTACTTAATTTGGGTAAGAAATGATTGGTTCATTTAAAGCGGCTGCAGAAATTATTTTTTTGCCTTTGATCAACTTGTATTGTAATTTCCATTTTCTTACACCTTTCCCTTTGCTTTCTGTATTAATTATCTTTAACTGCTTGAAATATTAAATTTTTCTTTTTTTTTCTCTGATCTCTTTCTTTTATTTTGCCACTTTTTTCCCCAATTACAGTTAAAATAAGAAATGTATAATAAATAACAATATTTAAAAATAAGACCATTTGTGATATTATTTTTAAATATTTTTACTGTACATTTTGTAATCATTGTTGCTCTACAAACACAGCATATAGTTGTGACTTACTCTACTCTGTGACTTACCCTACAGTTTTATTTTATTTCATATTCACTAAAAAATTTCATTCTTTTAAAAATCAAAATTGCAGTCTGATAAAGATTAGTATAGAGAAGGAAATTACTGATTTTTTTTTTAATTGTGGCTTAATTTAGAAAAATTAGAAGATTTTTTGTTATTTTTTGTGATTTACACCAAAACTGAAAAATCCTTATTTAATTTGGTTCTAAATCAATAATTAAATAAAAATATTTTTTATAAAATAAGAAGTTTGATTGTACACTAGTTGTATTTTTCAAACCCATACTCAAAATCTTCAGAAAATGTAACTTATCTTAGGAATCAAGGAATACAAATAATGCAAATGCAAGAAAGTTCAATTTCATTACATAACAGCCATTTTAAATTTGCACCATTGTCACAAAATATGCGCAACATTTCTATTAATACAAAATATAATAAATTCAATTATTTTTCTATTAAATATAAAAATTTCAACTTTGTAAAAAAAAAAATCACTTTTAGGACACATTTACGTGGAATTACCCATTGGTATTTATTATTTTGTGAAAAATAAATTACTTTTGTTACTCTTATAGAGTTAATACTTCATAGATGATAAGGGCAGAATACATTTGAATATCTTTAAATATGGTTCCCTCGTAAATTACCCTATTCATATCCCCATTTCACAAAAATTAAATAATATAATTAAAGATACATAAATAAAATATTCTTAAAATAAATATATATCTCACCTTCAATAGCCAAATTAAAATTTTAAGATATCACTTGAAAATGTCATTCTAAAATGTTTGTCATTTAACTTTTGTTAAAATTAACTAATTCAATCTATTAAAAAAATATTGTTATCTAAAATAGAATTACTTAAAATATAATATCTGCAAGTACTTATGTTTCAATTTTGAAATGGGACCTTACTTACTTTTAAATACTTAAGACAAAACAAAGTTTTGCTACATCTCATGGATTTACAATGATGTAGTCATTATAGTCTAACATGTCGACTCTGATAATATTACTTTCGGTTATTCATAGCACGTATAAAGTATTCAATTTTCCTATAACGAAGTTACTAAGTACATTATACACTTAAGTCAATATATGGAACACATAATCTTCAAATATATTTTATTGCTTTAAAATATCGTTTATTTTATTTTGAATCTAACCACACAAAACTTATATTTCTATGTAATTATTTTTTTGTAAATAATTATAAAGCTTTAAAACAAGTTTGCCTGAATACGTAACTTTAAACAAATTTTTCATTTTATTACTTTTTCATGTTTAATCAAGTTTAAATTGGTATAAGTTTAAATATATTTGTAGAAACTGTTCCAAATTTCCTACAGTGTATTTTCAAACAAATTACTTTTATTGTCTTTAGGTATTAGTAATATATACACTTCGAGCATGGATGGACTGTAGTAGAGCGAATATGACGTCATCATCGTGATGCAAAACGGCTCAGACCTGATAGCACCAGACACGTGACTTCCTTTCAAAATTTATGAATGAAAAAACGTTCGCGATTGACTTGTGATTTGGAAATAATAGTAAATGTGTTACTTCATGAAGTACAGGATATTTTTATGAATGAACTAGAAAAAAATTATGAATGGATGACGTAGTAAACCACGTGTCTGAGGCCATACATGTTGGCCTCACTCTGATGTTAGCGAGATTATAACCTTATGATTTCTCTACTATGAGGGATCCATGCTCGAAGTAAGTAAATTATAGTTTTTGTAATGTTTTTTTTAATATAGTTTGACCAATGAAATTAGTGATTTTTTTCCAATTATTTTTCATTTTTTTTTACAAATAACGAACCTTTGTAAAGATAGTTTGTTAAACACATTCTTTTGTTAATAAAAATGTGAAAAATATGGTGTATGATTAATTATTTTCTTGTAATATAAAAACAAATAAGAAAGTTCACTAACTTTTTTGTTAATTTTTATTTTTATAAAAAAAGTTATAATTTTTTTATTATTCAATATGCGATTATGTTAACATGCCTAGCACACATATGTGAAAAAAAAATTATAAGAATATATCCAAATTTAAATCCAAATTTCCTTAACTGTGTTAACTGTATGAAAAACTGAAAATATTAGTAAAGAAGGGAGTAAATGTTAAAGATTCTTAATTATTTACTGTTTCCTAATCTTATGGTGAATCAATAAAACAAGAATCGATTAATATAATATAAATATGTGCAATCATTTTGCTTTTAAAGATTTTTTTATGATTTATTTATAAATAAATTATAATTTAGTAATCATTTTAAAATCTATCTAAATATATTCACATGGGTGGCCCATGGATATGGTGGTTTTTAATATACTTGGGGTTTTATGCAAAATACTGTATATTTATTATTATTTTTGAGTTTACTTGTATTACTACCATCAGTATCTTCATACTTACAAGTGTGAATTCATTTCTCGACGTATCTGAAACGTGTCACCTGGAGTCAATATGTAATGAAGTAAGGCATAATTATTACAGATTGTCACCATTTACCATTTGTCAACATTTTTATCATCTAACCTATAAATTTTCTAAAGGAGTTTCTCTTTGATCACTTTTAGCATAATTTTCAAAAATTAAATAATATTAACTCAGATTTTTTTTTTTAATTTACTTCATTACACATTGATTTTAGATGAACATGCGTCAAGCAATAAATTTTAACGTTAGTAATAATTAGTAAATATATCGATGGCTATAAATATAATTTATTAATTTTTAAGGAATTCTTTATTAGCTTATTAATTCCACTATGCCTTGTAAAATGATTTGAAAAATTATATTTTACTTAAAAATGTTGAACACTAAAAACATAAGAATTCTCTAAAATATTTTTTACTGTAGATAATCTAAGAGTCTGATTGCTTTACAAGTTTTATCAAACTATGACACCAATATCACCATATAATTGTCCTTTTTAAATCATATTTATTTTTACTTAACTAGGTGAAATGGACACTGCTTTTATGTACGTACCTTTTCAATATATGCATATATTACCTGCATGTCTTCGTTTATTAAACAATTATATTCTTAAAAATACAAGTGTTTTAAATTATAATTTTAATGTAAATAAAGATTGATATTGTAATATTTTTATTCAGTAAAATACATTTACACAATTAATAAACTACATTATTTTTATATTGTGTTGCATAATAAAAGTTTTGGGTCTTTTCATTTAACTTGTTTTTTCACTTTTGTGTCTTTTCACTTGCCAATGCGAGTTGCAAACTTAAACTATCTTATATCGAACATATTTGGACCTATAGCATTTGACAGTCAAATATTCCATATATCATATTTTAATTTTTAAATAAATTACTTTAACCTCATTTTAAAATAACTAACTTTTTTTGCTGTAGGTATTTTGAGAGGATTTACAATGCCAAATCATTTTTGTTATTAAAACTAATTAAATTGAATGTTTAGTAATTGTCCAAAATATTAAACTAAAATAATCTTTGACTTGAAATATTGATTTATTTATAATAAATAATTTTCAAAAAGGAGTATAAGTATAGTCACAATTTGTAATGCAATTATTAAAAAAACATTTGCAAAATTCACATATTAAAAGTAATTTAGTTCACATGATAATTTAGTAATATGTAAGAAAGAATCTTGAAAATTTGTAAAATACTAAACATTACTTCTTGAAATTTCTTTTAAACAAATTTACTTTATTTACAAATTTACTTACACATTTTATAAAATTTACTTAATTTTACTTTAAGATTTGTATCTAAATTTTCATATTTTTTAAAATTGATTTTATTTAACTATAAGATTTGCACCTTAATTTTCACAATTTTTTTAAAATTTTGTTAGTTTCTAAAATTTAGTTTACCTTGTGAAAAACCATTTTCTTTTAATTTCCATTTCAAAAGAGATCATAAACGTAATTATAAGATGATGTTGGCAATAAAATTATTTTAAAAAATCTGGTGTTAAAAGTATTAAACTAGTAGTTATGGGAACAGTAAACCACGTGATCTAAAAAAAAGTTGAAATTTACATAAACCAGAACTTCGAGTATGAATGGACTGTATTAGAGCGAAGATGACGTCATCATCGTGATGCAAACATCTCAGACCTGATGGCACCAGACACGTGACTTCCTTTCAAAATTTATGAATGAAAAAAAGTTCGCGATTGACTTGTGATTTGGAAAAAATAGTAAATGTGTTACTTCATGAAGTACAAATTATTTTTATAAATGAACTAGAAAAAAGTTATGAATGGATGACGTAGTAAACCACGTGTCTGAGACCATACATGTTGGCCTCACTTTGGTGTTAGCGAGATTACAACCTTATGATTTATCTACTATGAGGGATCCATGCTCGAAGAACCGGAACCATTATAATGGCCACCATCTTTAAACGAAATTTAAAAAACAACAAGAATTGCCACACGGAGTTGAACAAATAAAGTCCGCGATCAGATCAGCTCCGTGATTGCAAGGTCGAAGTATATGGCACCGCTGTGTTACGCTTTTGTCTTCACCACACTCTCGTGATAGGAGCCCCAGTTGCTCAGTTGGTAAGGCGTTCAGCTACTAATCAGAGGATTGGTGGTTCGAATCCGGGAAATGGACTTGACATAGAAAAGTAAAAAGTAGTGATCTTGCGATCGGAGGGTTGCCAGCTTCACTACAAAAATACTAGAAAGTCGTCCAGAATATCCAACAAATTATACTGGCGTGTATACGGGACTGGTGCACGATAAATCTGATCGGGGTCCAAAGTCCCGACGTCTATTGAAGGCGTTGGGTGCCAGTTCAGGTGTGTCCTCGTTATCTGACCATGGTTCTAAAATAACGAGGTGCATGTATGAATGTGTGTATGAATGTGTGTGTGAATGTGTATGTGTTCCCGGGTCTATCCTTCGAGATTGACCTCGAACCGTCGCCAATAGCCCACTGTGCAGCTCTAGTGCGACATTAATTAACAAACCAACCAACCAACCTCTCGTGATAGTCGGTTAGGTTTGGTTAAAAACGCCGCAATAGAGCTGCACGTTAGGATTGTGGCAGTTCAAGGCCTATCCCGAAGGAAAGACCCGGGAATAATTTTTCGCATTTTTGAACATTTGAGCTGGCACCAAACACAACCTCAAAAGGCGTCAGGATATTGGACCCTTATCAATTCTATCGTGCACCAGTGCTTTATACACGTCGGTATAATTTGTTGGATGTTCTGGACGATATTCTAGTATTTTTATAGCAAACCTGGAAACCCTCCGATCGCAAGATAATTACTTTTTACTTTACTATGTCGAGTCCATCGCACGGACTCGAACTAGCAATCCTCTGATTACTAGCTGAAAGTCTTTATCTACTGGGAAGTCCTCCGTGGCCGAGTGCAGAAGGCGTCAGCTCGGAATCGAAGGGTTCCCTGTTCGAACCTGTGCGACAGACTAGACTAAGAATAGTAAAAAAGTAGTGATATTGCCTTCGGAGGGTTTACCAAATTAGCTACCAAAATATTAGAATGTCGTCCGGAACATCTACAAAAAGTTAAGGCGTGTATAAGGGACAGGTGCACGATAAATCTGATCGGGGTCCAAAGTCCCGACGTCTATTCAAGGCGTTGGGTGCCAGTTCAGGTGTTTCCTCGTCATCTGACCATGGTTCTAAAATAACGAGGAGCAGGTATGAATGAATGTGTGTGTGAACGTGTATGTGTTCCCGGGTCTTTCCTTCGAGATAGACGCCGAACCGTCGCCAATAGAACACTGAGCAGCTCTAGTGCGACGTTAATTAACCAAAACAAACCAAACGGGACTGGTGCACGATAAATCTGATCGGGGTCCAAAGTCCCGACGTCTATCGAAGGCGCTGGATGCCAGCTCAGGTGTCGTCCTCGTCATCTGACCACAGTTCAAAAATACGAGGCATCGTTCCCGGGTCTTTCCTTCGAGATAGGCCAAAAACCGGCGCCAATAGCCCACTGTGCAGCTCTAGTGCGACGTTATTTAACCAAAACCAAACCAAAATTATCCACTGGGCAACTGGAGCCCCGGTGGCCTGGTCGGGTGCTCTGTGGTAGACGATCGCTTCGTAATCACCATACCCCCGTGATGGCCTGGATGGATCAAGGTTAGCGCCTTGACGGCTGAAGGCTGGCTGTCGTGGTCACCACAGTGTTTCTGGACATTAATTCCAAATATGATTCTTAATTTAAACATAGATTTAATTTTGCACAATGCACATGTAAACAATGAGTAAAAATATCCACGTGAACCCTAGTGACAAGAGGGAGTATTTGTGAATGACAAGAGGGAGTATTGTTTGCCTGAGGCACATTTGATTAATTCATAAATAATATATTATGAAATGAAATATTTTTATTACACTATAAATAATAGTTAAAAAATGGGCGAAACCTGTAAGAAATTTATTGATTTCCTTAGATTTTCTGTTTTCCAGCAATGCAAATAAACTTAAAATTAAAAAATATATATTAAATATTAAAACATTTTTTTAACGTAATGGATTGTTTTTTATAAATTATATGTCTATATAATTTTTTTAAATAAAAAAATTATTGAGAAAACAACGTTAACTGTTTTAAAGATAAAACAACTTTACAATTTTGTAGTCTTTCTAATCCTTCAGAAGGGTTAATGCGTTAATTTTTCCACAAAATGCAACAAGTTTATCCTTAAATAAAATGTAGACAGCAGTTAACTAAGCTTGGGCAATTACACTATAATTTTACTGAGAAATATTTCTGGAATATATTTAGATTTGAAATATTTCTATATTCCAATTAGAGTAACATTAATGTTGAAATTAATATTTTTTTTAATTTATTTTTTATTAAAAAAACATTAAGAATATTTTAGAAAATAGAAAAGTAATTACCCACATCATCAAAACTCACCACTCCGTAGTGGATATCAGAAGATTCTCAGAACAAAAAATGCCATCAGAAGATATTTAAAATAAACTCATGCGTTGCATAACAAGAGAGCATTTCTTCGGTTTCTTAACTCCTAACCTTCTTTAATAGATATCAAAAAAAATATTTTTTGGTCGATTTTCCATACCTTGTAAGATAATTCCTTACAAAAATTATTTAGCTTATAAATAATAAAAATACTAAAAAAATGTGTTTAGTAACGTTCAAATGATTTATTTCATATGTTGCTGTTGCGTAATTAATATTGTGTTAAATAAATAAATAATGATTGTTCAATTAAAATAGGTTTCAATGGGATATGAGCCCGCAACCTTTACAATAGGGAAATCAAGGACTACTTGATGTCGCCTTACAATACTAAGCCATGGAGACCTTAACCAAAACCTTTATGTTTCAGACTCACATGCATACTATAGTAATGCAAAAAAATTAATCTAAATGTTTTAGATTAATGTGAGGAAATAATTTATTTATGACAATACAATAGTAATTATCTAATTTAATTTCTTCATAATGCCGCAAGGCCCTTAAAAATATGAAAACGCAATCAAAATTATCAAAGGCAAGAGAATATTGTTCGTAGAAAAACATTTTCATTTTTATTTGATAAATTGTAAAATCAAAATATTGAAATATTAGATATAAATTTAGAAAATATATATTTATATATTACTCTCATTTTTAAAGTTGATAATTTTTGTTTCTTAATATATATTAACTATTTTGAAAATTATATTATAACAGATTTATTGTTTAAATTATCATAATTGGTTAGCATATTCGGATATTTTAAAGATAAAACAAAAAAAAATCAAAGTTAGTGTAAGCTATTCAAATAAAAGTTAAATATAATATAAGTATAGTTCACAGATATAATTAGTAATAGCAAGTAATATAATATATATTATAGTAATTATAGTTTTAAGAATAGTTTCTTAGCCGAATAAAATATTTTATGTCCAAGACTTTTTTTTCAATAAAGTTTAATTTAAAAACTTTTATTATAGATGTTTATTATTTAACTTATTGCAAATTTTATACTTTATTTAAAAATTCAATTTCATCGCAATTATTCATTCTTATAATTTACGAAAAAAAGTTCTACTTTTAATTAACAAAGCTCTGTAGTAAATTTTATTTTTTTAAAAATTATGTAGCCGTTACCAATATCCCATTTATGTAGCTCTAGTGTGACATTAATTTAACAAAGCAACCTAAATCGTTATATAGAAATACTATAAAGCATAAGTTGTGGATTATTAAGGACATTTTTAATTACATCTCTATAAAACATTTATAAGTTCAAAGCACTTTTTAATAGCATTGTAAATTTATTAGAGGGAAATGTGTCCACAAGCCAATTACCATATTTTCACCTGCTATATAACTAGTGAAATGTAAAATATGTTAACATATATATTCTATTTTCCTTAGAGCATATTCTGAGCTATAAGATCAAATAATGTTGATCTAAAAATAATTATCAAAGAGCAAAACATATTCAGGCGGGAAGTCTTGCAAATGACATAAGTCACAAAAATCCGCATTTTACAAACCATAGACCATTTTCAATTATATTGTCAGGATTAAAAAGAAAATAAATACCAAAAAAATGGCAAAATTACTTTTTGTATTCTTAAGTATCTATCCCATCTTAGAAATGGCGATTCGATTATGTCATTAGATGTCATATAGATTTTTTTGGTGGATTTTTTAACGGTTGACAAATTTTTTGTTAATTGTTTGATAGAAAACTAAGCGTCAATGCATACAAAATCTTCAAAATTTCCTCTTAGAGAAGTCGTTTGGGGCTACTCATACCCTTAGAGTTAACATATTTGGCACAGGGAAAAGGCACATTGCTTGAAAGAAAAGTGGATAACCTCCTTCGAGCAGTCATTTGGGGCTATTCATCCCTTACGAGCAATCGGTTTTGGTACCCAGCAATTGCAAATTCTCTTAAGAAACAGCAGATAACTCATTCGGTGCCCGAACCGAACGCTCAAAGGGAAAATTTTCAGGAATTTACACGCATCTGTGTATAAATTGAGAATTTTTATTAAAAATTTGTCATTCGTTAACCCTCTAGTGCATAGTGTAGGATATATGCTACACAACTTTAAAATGACCGCTAGTTCCATCTATTAAGTTTTATGTTAATTATTATAGTATTGTCACGTGGGGAACCATATGGCTTGTTCTCTTATAACTGCCGCAAGGTCCCTTATCTTTATAAATATGATTGTGATAAAGGAATTCAGTTGCTTAGATGTCTGTTGTTCTAAAACTGGCTCGTGAAGGTGAAATTTTAGAAGATTGTTTTATTACTTGTAAGTATAAATAATATGCCCCCACAAAAAATTCTAGCTAATACCAGAGGTGTGTAGATTGTATTTAACTATATTTTTATACTTTTTGAAAATTATTTTAGTAATTATACACGATATTGCATATACGCTACACAGCGGTTTTATTAATAACTAGCAATATGGCCCGGCGTTGCTCGTGGTCACTTTGCGCAATGAGAGCTGCGCGATTTTGTCTTGTTAGCATAGCCATCGCATATCACTCTCTGTGCACTGTGAAAAATAAATTTTATCCAAATACAGATTTATTAAATTAGTTTGAGTATTTTTTGAGATACTTAAATCTATTTCTATGTTCACGACTTTACATGCTATTGCGACTACTATTTAAACTGATTTTTTTGTAAAATGTTTCTTTTTGTGAAATAAATATTCCTGAATTTTTTTCATTGCATATTTTTTTTATAAAAATTTACCATTTAGTGACAATAAACCCATGTAGTAAACTGCACATTCATTAGTTTTAATATTGGCGACGCAATAATATATCAAAGTAAAAATATTGCATTCTTCCAAATCGAAATAATGTATCGTATTTGGTGAAGTTTTTTTTCTTCTTTTGTGCCAATTGGCGACCGGAGTCTATATAGACGTCTTTCAACATAACTTCATACGGGTCAATATTTACGGATAATATTTCTTATAAAAAATTAATTATCAAATATTCATTTTTGAATACTAATAATATGTTTTTGTGGTGATAATTAAAAATAAGATACATGGAGGTATAAATATAGAAAACCTTAAGTTAAACTTTTAGGGTGGACCATTTCAACACCATAGTAATATTCCACTCCGTAACAAATAGCACTATTGTCATAAAGTTAAGTTGTTTGGAACATGAATACACATGGCGTCAGTCGAAAGGGCTGGTTTATCTTCCTCCTTCAGTTGGCGAGGTTTTTATTAACGACATTAATTTTGTTATTTATACCCTAATTTCGCCATTGTGATGATAGTTTTAAATATAGGACCTCTATTTTAGCTCATTTGGCAACATTTTTATTCAATTGGAGAACATTTGTATTCATTTGGCGACATTTTTAATTTATTTGGCAACATTTTTAATTCATTTGGCAATATTTGGCGATATTTTTAATTCATTTGGCAATATTTTTAATTCATTTGGCGATATTTGACGACATTTTAAATTTATTTGGTGATATTTTTAATTCATCAGGCGACATTTTTAATTCATTTGGCAACATTTTTAATTTATTTGGCAATATTTGGCGAATTTTTAATTCTTTTGGCGATATTTTTAATTCATATGGCGACATTTTTAATTAATTTCGCAACATTTTTAATTCATTTGGCAATATTTGGCGTCATTTTTAATTTATTTGGCGATATTTTTAATTCATCTGGCGACATTTTTAATTCATTTCGCAACATTTTTAATTCATTTGGCGATATTTTTAATTCATCTGGCGACATTTTTAATTCATTTCGCAACATTTTTAATTCATTTAGCAATATTTGGCGTCATTTTTAATTTATTTGGCGATATTTTTAATTCATCTGGCGACATTTTTAATTCATTTCGCAACATTTTTAATTCATTTGGCAATATTTTTAATTCATTTGGCGATATTTTTAATTTATCTGGCGACATTTTTAATTCATTTGGCGATATTTTTAATTCATCTAGCGACATTTTTAATTCATCTGGCGACATTTTTTATTCATTTCGCAACATTTTTAATTCATTTTGGCAATATTTGGCGACATTTTTAATTTATTTGGCGATATTTTTTATTCACAGGGCGACATTCTTAATTCATTTCGCAATATTTTTAATTCATTTGGAAATATTTTTAATTCATTTGGCAATATTTGGCGATATTTTTAATTCATTTGGCAATATTTTAATTAATTTGGCAATATTTGGCGACATTTTTTGGTGATATTTTTAATTCATCTGGCGACATTTTTAACTCATTTAACAACATATTTAATTCATTTGGCAATATTTGGCGACATTTTTAATTCATTTGGCGATATTTTTAATTCATCTGGTGACATTTTTTATTCATTTGGCGACATATTTAATTCATTTGGCAATATTTTTAATTCATTTGGCGATATTTTTAATTCATCTGGCGACATTTACTCATCAGCCAATCAAAATGAATCGTTTATCCCAGTATTGTCTAAAAATATTTTTGGTCGCCCCAAGGTGATTTTTAACAATAATGTTATGAAGGGAAGATCGAGATGTAAATTTCCCATAGGCGTAATGTTAGAGAAAATGGAAAAAGTTCTATAACTTTTGAATGGTTACAGATATCCACATGAAACAAAGTGCAGATTTTAAACTAAGAAAAGTTTGTTCACATGGTGCAAGTTTCAGAAAAATCCGTGCAGTAGTTTTTGAGTTAAATCCGGACAAACAGACAGACAGACAGACTGACAGACAAAAAAAATTTAAATGTGATTTTCGAAATCAGCGTATTCTAATTCGTGGAGAAAACTCAAAATGAGGGGTTTTGTTCGATTCCACTGACAGACACTCCATTCTTATATATAAGTATTGATTTAATTAAATAGGCACTTGGGACTTTTCTTGTATATTTTTTCAGAGGTCCAGGGTCAAAAAGAAAACGAAAAAAAATATTTTTTTAAAAAAGAAAAAATCCTGCACAAGAGGGTTAAAAATGTTCATTTCAATCGTACTATTAACTATTTCATAGGAGTTATATTGTCGGAATTTAGCATTCTAACTGCAGAAATAGAGGTTTATATAATAATTTCAAGCTTCAATAATCGTATTTCATACTTTGAAAAAATAGCATTAAGCAATCTTTAGAAAGCAGTGAATGAATGACATTGTTCGCTGTTTCAATTTTATTTTATTTTAAAATTTTGTTTTTATCACTCCTTTTTTTTACTTTTGTTGCTGTAAACTAAAAAAATTCCCTTTTCATTTTGAAAATTATTTACTATTTTTATCCAGCTGATATTTAATAATTTTTTAAGAAGGAAATCTAACGACTTAAATTATGGATAAATTCACTGTACAATTAAATGTGCTTAAAATGAGTACATGAACGTATTTTCAGTACAATTGCATCGTCAATGACCGAAGACGTACTTAAATTTAAGTAACCGTACCTTCGCAAAAATGAGCAGTGTAATTTAATATTGTTAATCTCAGCTTCTGTTCATGTCATATTAACAAAGCGACATGGCAAATATTTGTTCAGAAGATGGTTTTCCACATTATTTGATGTCGATTGCTAAACTGGAAACTGAAATATTACAACTCAGTTATCTTACTTCCCAGTCTTTTGGCACACTTCTTTAACATTAATTCTGTTTATAACTTCTTCGCGTCGCTCTGGAAGCTTAACGAATAAGGCTCTGGACAGCGGTGCCTCTGCGTTCGATTCCCGGTCTGTCTTGGTTGTAATTGTCGATATTTATTGAAATTGCTTTATGAAGGCAGTCTATGTAGGCTAGCATATGCTTTTTTTATTCATGTTTACCCATTATACTGATTTTTAAGTATATGTATTTTTCAAAATAAAAACTTATGTATTCGGAGCCGTGAAAAGAATCGAATGTACTCAAAAATGAGTACATTTTTTTTAATACCTATTTTCAAAAATACTATTACATAAAGTACTATTTCAAAGTACTATTACATAAGTATAACTTAATAGGGTTTCGAAGTTCCAGTTAAAATTTGTGGGTTATTGAATAAAAACTTTACCAAATATATATATAGTTTTTTCTCAAAAATTTGATTTTTGGATTTACCCCCTTCTTAAACCTGACGTGACGATTCAATTAGCTAGATATATATTTTTCCCATGTGGATCGTACTTGAATAGACTGCTAAAGAATGAGTTCAAAGGTAAATCATTTAAGGTATACACTGTCCATACACTAGAAAATGCGATTGCTATAAATTTTCCGAAAACTTTATTATGTGTATGGTGTTGTAATACGGCCATATTGGTAATGCGAATATGTTTTGTAAACTTTCCACTCACTATACGAATAAATGTATTTTTATCATATTCATCATTCCAAACATGATAACTCAAGTTTCCGAAATATTTAAAAATAAATATTTTTCAATTCAGCTGTATATTAGTTGTGGGATGTTATAGACCTGAATTATAAAGATCCGTCAAAAAAAATTATTTTTAATAAAATTTCGGAAATTTGAAAAAAAAATTAAACTTTATAAGCAATTTTAAAAAAATGTATATGCAACAAACTTTTTGCAGGTATCATGACATTACGAAAAATATTACAATTAATTTTCAATAATAAAAATTATGGTTCTAAATCAATTGCAACTTAAGCAATCGTGTTTGAAAAAACTTGCTAATTTGCTAATAAAATTCAATATATCTAATTAACATTTATCTTTATGCAAATTGTTTTTATGAATCATCATTGATATTCAAGTGCTTTCATACATTAAAAAAATATACTTTTAAAACTATATTTTTAAAACAATAGTTTTAAAAAAATGCAAGTGTGTACGTGCCGTACACCTTAACAACATTGCAAAAGATAAGTTACAAATTCTAAAGGATCTTGGACCTTGGTTTTTATACATACACCACTTGTCAGAAAACCCGCTTATTTACTGAAAAACCAGATAACTTATTATGGAAAAAATTTATATTTGTAAAAACAAACTTGGAACGATACAAACCATGGAATGGAATTTTTTTCCACAATTAAAAATACATACAGGTATATGAAGACGATTTCAACCAAACTTAAAAATTTCAAGAAGTTTCTTTCGCATACTTCGACAACTACTGCACAAATTTTTTTAGGATAGGTACAATTTTTAATTAAATAAATGTTATAATCTAGTCTTTCAAGAATGGAATAGTTTGTAGTTTTTTTTTAATTAATTTTCGGATTAATCTTAGGAAAAATTCGTTTAGATGTGTTTCTTGGAAACATTGTTTATAAAAAAAAATATTTGGATCTTGGACGATAAAATAAAAGAAAAAACTATGTCTTTAGTTCAATGGTTCTCAAATTTTTTTCTCTCACGTACCCTATGATAAAACTTTTCATTTATGAGTACCCCTTGTCTAAAAAACCCTTCTCACTCATCCCTCTACACTAAAAAAGTTTGTTTTTGTTAAATAGTAATGATTTTTGTTGAGCTGCCAAATTAATCAAACGACACAAATTGTTGACTTATGTGCTTTTATTTTAGATTTTAGTTATCTTATTACATTTATTTATTTGAGGTGTTCCTCCGTTATTAATATTATTTATTTTAGCTGTTCCACTATTATTAATATTATTTATTTTAGCTGTTCCGCCATTATTAATATTATTTATTTTAGCTGTTCCGCCATTATTAATATTATTTATTTTAGCTGTTCCACCATTATTAATATTATTTATTTTAGCTGTTCCACCATTATTAATAGTATTTATTTTAGCTATTCCGATATTATTAATATTATTTATGTTAGCTGTTCCGTCATTATTAATATTATTTATTTTAGCTCTTCTGTCATTATTAATATTATTTATTTTAGCTCTTCCGTCATTATTAATATTATTTTAGCTGTTCCACAATTATTATTATTATTTATTTTAGCTGTTCCGTCATTATTAATATTATTTATTTTAGCTCTTCCGTCATTATTAATATTATTTATTTTAGCTCTTCCGTCATTATTAATATTATTTATTTTAGCTGTTCCACAATAATTAATATTATTTATTTTAGCTGTTCCGTCATTATTAATATTATTTATTTTAGGTGTTCCTCCGTTATTAATATTATTTATTTTAGCTGTTCAGCCATTATTAATATTATTTATTTTAGCTGTTCCATCATTATTAATATTATTAATAGTACCAGGGGACCGAGCCCAGCTCGCTTTCATATTTTTTACTTAATAATAGTTTTAATGAATCAAATTAAATGCAAATGCTTTGAAATGTCCATATCAACGGTTAGACGTTTCGTGATATTTTTAAATCGTCTAACGTATTTTTATCGAAATATCCTTAAGTTCTTAGAAATATGCTCATAAAACTGGTTAAACGCGTCAAGGTTGAAACGATACCGTATAAATTCTGCAAAAGTAACTTAAATTAATATTATTAGCGATTCTGAGCGACTAATACAACCATTCGCACAATTGTAGTACATACATTTCATTTGCATGATAAAACGGGACAACATTCTTGTTGTTCAGTATTTTAGTAACCTTTTGAAATGATGTTTGCTTCAGTCTAACTCTTGAGTAACTGAATGGACTTTTAAATACTATGCAAAGTAGCTTTGTTATTAAGAAGATTAGGATAATGGAGATCAAATTATTTTTTTGCTACTGCAAAATTATTTCGGTATTTTTTTTTCTTCAACCTGCATACACAAATAATCAGGAACGAACAATGTTTTATATTCTTATTAAACGTGTAATCAATAATAAAGATATTTACTTATTTCGAATAATTTTATGTGTAATTCGGAATTAATCGTAGTGACGAAAATGAACGAAAATAAAGTTTTATAATTAATTCAGTGTAAAATAATATAATTTGAACCAATACCGATGCCGGTATATTTCATTATAACGGCATCGAAAATCAACCTTCTATAAAATTAAACTTTTTCTATAATCTAAATATAAGAGTTTTTATTATATAATAGTAGTTACGAATAAACTAATATTAATCTATAATATGTTTTAAATCGTCTATATTTTTCTGTTAAATAGATTTTTTTAATGATGAAGCTGCCGTTCTCGACTTTTCAATACACATATATTATTTTATTTAGCCTAATGTTTGAAAATGACACGTGTTGAAATTTGCGACAGTTGTTAGGAATAGTTCATAATTATGTTCCTAAGAAAAGGTTACAGAATATAAAATAAGAGTTGGTAGCTTGCAGTCTGGGTCTTGAAAACAATATAGTTACTTTGAACACATTTTTATTAACAAAATACTTATTTGAAGTAACATGATAAAAATAATTAAAAACACATTTACGGTAAATGTAAAATTTATTTTTAAAAAGAGTTTTAAATTTGCTGAAATTAATTTCTCTGTTTGTATGTGAAAACTTTTTTTTTCAAGCGTTTAAATTACTATGTACGTTTTAATTAAAAACTCCTTTTCCTTTGTTATATTGTATAAAGTTTCGTTACTCATTTAATTATCTGCTTGAAACTAAACATATTAACGTAATACGAGAACATTATTCAGTATTTTGTTATTACTATCTAATGCAATTTAATATCGACAATAATTTCATATTTAATTAGGCAGGTGCAAGGTTATTTCGGACAAACCTTTAAATAAAGAAGAAACTTATTTGAAGTAATAAAGTAAATAAATTTTAAAACACGTTTATAGTAAATTATGTGAAATTTCTATTTACAAATAATTTTAAGTTTGTTAATAAAAAATTTAAACTCCTTTTCCGTTGTTCTATTGTAAAATCTCATTACTCATTTTCAATCACTCTCTAAACTAAACTTACTTACGTAATTCGAGAAACAGTTCATTATTAAATTGTACAAAATATCATAGAAATGTTGCTTTTACGTTAAGAATTTTATATGACAAATTTGCTGGTATCAGTTATATAGAGAAAATAAATATCATTTAAAACAATTTAATGTTTTCATTAATTATTTACTCATTAGAAAGTGGAATTAATAAATACCAAACCATTTTTATAGACACTATGCATGACATGGTCCCGATATTAAAATTTTGACGGAATAACAAAAACGCATGGTCGATTAGCCTTTGTGATTGGTGAATAACAAACCACGTGGTTACCATCAACCAATAAAAAATGCGCGTGAAGTAACTTATATCTTGATATGGCATCATGTAATTTACACACAAAGCAGCGCAAAGTGTCCATGGTAAACAAATGTTAACTTTTGGAAACACTTCCTTTTTTCACAATTTCCAAAACATATCTTGAAAACTGGAAAACTCAGAATTTTTCTTTATTTCTTGTTTAATACTATCAGAAATAAGTGTATCTATGAACAATTGGTAAAATAAAAGCTATAAATAATAGAAGAAAATAGTTTATTAAATGTATAAAATTATATTTTTACCTTTATAAATATTACTTAAAATTAATTTAATAAAACTTCTTTTATTTATATCCATTAGCATATAAATTCTAAAAAAAATATTTATTAACAATTGCTAAAATAAAACTTATCAAATAAAAATTTATAACAAAGTTAAATTTTAAATGTAAATAAATATATATTTTATAAACAACATTGTTACATTAATTTAATAAAAACTTATTCAATTGATTTCATTGGAATATAAATACTTAACAAAACAAACGCAATTGCTTCTAATTTTTGTTTTGAAAATTCCATATTCTATTTACGGAAATACATAATCCATTTTACATGGAATAAAAAAATCTACTTGTTTATCCAAACGATATTTTTTTATATGGAATTTTAAAAATTTCTCTTGTGAATTCCACTTATGACGTCACGTGCAGAAACAGTAAAAAATCGCAGGATTAAATTTGTTTAAACTTTGATTATTTTAAATGCAAACGATTTTGTTCAAGTTCTTTTAAATATTTATTAGAAAATTTATAGCATTTAGTAGACGAAATAGTCACGTGATTAGAATGTGTATTTTGTTTATTTAAAAACGCAAACGATTTTTCAATTTTAATTTACTGATGTTTCTTTCGTTTATTTATGAGAAAAAAATACTTTATTTTAAAATAAAAACTATAATGAAAATACATCATCACAATATTTTGCATGTTTTAAATTAAAATAACATATGAAGAATTAAATAACTTTTAACTGCTATTGGCATATAACCTATTTACTCATACGCGATGAATAATTTGCAATGGAAAGCGTTAAATGGAACTTTTAATCTACTTATTTCACCCTCTAAATGAAATTTTTCGAAGATGAAACCTATCCCAATCGAATTTTTACCGCGAAAATTGGTAGTACATCAATTTTCGTGAAAATCGTTAGAGCGGATTTGGAGATTGTGCAAACAAACAAACGAACAAACGAACAAACAAATATAGTGACATTGCTCGTTTAATAGTATTAGATAGATAGATAGATTAGATTAGATTAGATAGATAGATTAGACGTTCCGCCATTATTAATATTATTTATATTAGCTGTTCCACCATTATTAATGTTATTTATATTAGGTGTTCCGCCATTATTAATATTATTTATATTAGCTGTTCCACCATTATTAATATTATTTATATTAGCTGTTCCACCATTATTAATATTATTTATTTTAGCTGTTCCACCATTATTAATATGATTTATTTTAGCTGTCAGCCATTATTAATATTATTTATTTTAGCTGTTCCGTCATTATTAATACTAGGCGTCTAATAGGTTCCAAAGAGTCAAATGCCACAAATTGCTTATATTCCTTTTGTTGTAGAAGTTTTCCCTTGGTGACCTAACTGACTATTACTCCGTGACAAATAGCACGAAAGACATAAATGTGGTCTCATTCGATAGAAAATATTAAGTCAAATGCAAACGCGTGTAAAATCTTAAAATTAAGCAAAACTCGCACGAGTCATTAATAGATGTCCATGGCGTCAAACATAACAGCTTCTGTACAATCAGATAATGAAGGTATTTGCTGGTGGCCAATTCTATTTTTATAATCTGCTAGAATTACGTTTCACGTACACTGTAAAGAAAATAAAGTACTTAAAAATGAGTACCTGAACCTACTTGTTTTTCTTTGAGTACAATTGGATCCCAAAAGAGCTATGACGTACTCAAATTTAAGTAACCGTACTTTCTCAAAAATGAGCGATTTATTTTTGCTAATATCAGCTTCTGTTTAAGCCATCTTCACAAAGCGACCTGGCAAACTTAAAATAGTTGTTCAGAAAATGGTTTTCCACATTATTTGATGTCGATTGCTTAAATGGAAGCTTAGTTATTACAATTCAATTATTTCCCATTCTTTTGGCGCATCTTTTTAACATTTCATCTGATTATAATTTCTTGAAGTCGGTCAATTTAGTTTAACGGATAAGGCTCTAAGCTGAGGTGCCTGGGATCGATTCCTGAAAAGTCTATGTGGTAATTGCCGATATTTATTGAAATTGATTTATGAAGGCAGCCTATGTAGGCTAGCATCTGATCTTGTTTACTCATTGTACTCATTTTTGAGTGCATGTCTTTTTCAAAATTAACTTATGTATTCGTAGCCATGATAAGCATCGAATGTACTCAAAAATGAGTACATTTTACTTATTTTTGAGTATCATTTTTTAACAGTATAGAATCCTACTGGCCTTGTTCTGAAACTTCAACTCCCGGGATTTTTTTATTTTATTATTATAAATATACTTCGCTTAATTGTACAAGTGTACTCACACTTGTACAATAACTATTCAAATTTTTCATTTACTCGCATCAATCTTTATTTGCTCACCAACTCGAGCAAAGACTACGTCATCAACCGAACATATCCATCTCCATCAATGTACAGATTCATTTATCTTCTATTTTTTTTAAAAAAGAAAAAAAATGTGTATCGTGAAACAGTTTTGCCGGTTGGCCGCAGTTACAAGAAGAGCAATTTATCTCTAGAAATAGATAGTTTTTCCTCGCGATCCGTCCCGAAGCCACAGAGAAACGCTCCCGAGTCCCCCCTATCAAGGAGGTTTACCTGAGCGGCGTTTTGGGGTTAAGATCAGGTAAAACGCCTCGTTATATCACTTAGCTGCGTTCTGATACGTCCAATCGGCTGATAAAGCAGCTATCTGTTTTTTTGTTGTGGCCCGGTGTTTGTTCTTTATCTCGGGTTTTGTGTCCCTGTAGCACCACTGTGCAGTTTTATTTCGCGGTTGTACACGTCAGAGAGAAGGGGGGAGGGTGTATTGGCTTTGTGGAATAGTCAGTGATTTTTTTTTTGTCTCTCTTTATACCTTCAAGCGGAATGCCTTGTTGGTGATGGATACGTCTGAATGCGGATAAAGCGGTTTGCCCCCTTCATCTTTCTGAGAGAGTTGATGACCTTTTCATCGTGTATATAATGCTTTGGATTATAGACAGTGAAATGGGGGGGGGGGGTGTATTTAACTTGAATTAAAATAATATAGATACAACACAATTTTACATACTTTTCAAATAATAATTTTCTTTCGTAGATAGTTGATGACCTTTTCAACATGTATATACAGCTTTAGATTTAAACTGAATTAAAAAAATTTAAAATTTTAGATTTAAATTGAATTAAAAAAATTTGAAATTTTGGATTTAAATTTAATTAAAAAAAATTAAAATTTTGGATTTAAATTTAATTAAAAATATATACATAAAACACATTTTTACATACTTTACAAATAATAATTTTCTTTCGTAGAGAGTTGATGATTTTTTCAACATGTATATAAAGCTTTGGATTATTGACGTTGAAATGTGGAAAATGGATTTAAATTGAATTAAAATAATATAGTTAAAACACAATTTTACATACTTTACAAATAAAATTTTTCTTTCTTAGAGAGTTGATGACCTTTTCATCGTGTATATAATGCTTTCGATTATAGACAGTGAAATGGGGGGGGGGGGTGCATTTCAATTGAATTAAAATAATATAGATAAAACACAAGTTTACATACTTTGCAAATAATAATTGTCTTTCGTAGATAGTTGATGACCTTTTCAACATGCATATTAAGCTTTCGATTATAGACAGTGAAATGGGGGGTGTATTTAAATTGAATTAAAATAATATAGATACAACACAATTTTACATACTTTGCAAACAATAATTTTCTTTCGTAGAGAGTTGATGACCCTTTCATCGTGTATATAAAGCTTTGGATTATAGACAGTGAAATGGGGGGGAATGTATTTAAATTGAATTAATATAGATAAAACACAATTTTACATACCTTACAAATAATAATTTTCTTTGGTAGAGAGTTGATAATCCTTTCTTCATGTGTATAAAGCTTTGGATTATTGACAGTGAAATGTGGAAACTGAATTTAAATTGAATTAAAAAAATATAGATAAAACACAGTTTTACATACTTTGCAAATAATAATTGTCTTACGTAGAGAATTGATGACATTTTCAACATGCATATAAAGCTTTCGATTATTTACATTGAAATGGGGGGGAATGTATTTCAATTGAATCAAAATAACATAGATAAAACATAATTTTACATACTTTGAAAATAGTAATTTTTTTTTGGTAGAGAGTTGATGACTTTTTCATCGTGTATATAAAGCTTTGGATTATAGCAAGTAAAATGGGGGGGGGAAGATGTATTTAAATCAAATTAAAATAATATAGATAAAATACAATTTTAAGTACTTTAAAAATATAAATTTTCAATCAAAGAAAATATTTGAGTAAATTATCATTATTAATAGACGAAATGTGTAGCGCAATCTTCATTCTATTACCCGGCATAGTACCCAGGATGTTATGCAAGATACTCTAACAATTTAAACATCGGAAAAAGAGTTAAGTACTCGAGCCCTAGGGAAATATCCAGTATTTAAGGGGAGATAGTAGTTTTCAAAGGTGAAATTGGCTGGTATTTGACAATTATTTCGAACTTGAATAAAATAATAGGTTTTGCATATTTATAATTAAAATTTTTGGAACCTAAACTATTGAATGTTGGCTTTATTAAAATATTATTATAAATTAAATCTATTTCTTGGTTGTTTTTTAAAAAAATATTTTGAAATAGAGTTCACCGTCCGCAAGATTACTTATTATTTAAAGACACTAGAAACAAATTTATTTTTAAAAAGTGAAGCTATATAATGCTTCTATACTCCAAACCAAAAAAAAAATTAAATATTTAATGAAAAGTATTTTTAAAAAAAAATCAAAATTATAATTTTTGAAAATTTGTTTTTTAATGATATAAAAATATTTTTTTATTGAAAAATATTGTGTTAAAAAACCTTTTTTTAGGTTTAGTGCATGCATATTTGATAGTTGAACATGTATAATAAATTTAAAGTGAATTGAAAGAAAACTTTTTTTGTAATCATGCGGATCGACATAAAAATGTGAAACTGAGAAAAAGAGGTTTAAAGATAGAATTGTATATAATTACTCATATTTCTTTACTTTCTTTTTCATCGCTGTGTGTTTCATTTTTTTCCAATTTTAAAGCGGTTTGGCTTAAATAAATCCTAATAAATCATATTATTTTTTAAAAATAATTTTAAAAGATCTTTTTTTGAAAGTTCAAAACTACTATCTCCCCTTAAAGTATCCACCGTAATCAGTACCCCCTCCTCAGTAAGTCAGACAGGGGAACGAATGAAGGTTACTCGTGAAGCGTATCACGTGGGTGAAGATAAGGAAGTTACTGGGAATACTGTTTTATGGTAGAGCTGTGTTCATGCCGGATCACCGGACTTGTGGATGCTACACTAATGCGTTAACCCGTTAGAAAGTATCGGGTATATGAAGTGGCCACCACAAATGTATGTATATTAAAAAAATATTTATACATTGATTAAATTAGAAAAAGTTAAGTAATTAATTTTCAGTGATTTTCAAACAGATATTCATTGTGTTTATATTAGTTACAAACATAAAATTTTACTGCATTTTGATTATTTGCTGTAAAAATTATGTAATATATAATTTAACTCCCTAACGCCAATGGACGTGACGTCCAGGAATCTCCAGGGTTTTCGAAAATGTACCCAATTTTTAAATTTATAAAATTACTCTATTTTACACGGTACAACATGAAAGCTATGTATTTACAATAAAACATTTGATAAAAAAATAAAAGTGTATGCACAGGAAAATATTACATAAACTTCTAATTAGTAAAAATAACATTACAATTGCAAAAACTACGGACTAATAAAGAAAACACCTAAAAAAATAAAAACAACGTTATTTTGAAAAAAGTCAATTTTTTGTATTTAGTAAGAACCTAAATCAATTATAAAATTAAGATTATTTTATTCAAATAACTTCAATTATTATTAAAACCATAAATTGAAAATTTGATATTTATAATTCAATAAATGCAATTACTACACATAATCAAAACGCAATAAAATTTCATGCATGCACCTGAAATAAAAACAACGAACATCTGTTTTAAAATTACTTCCTTCCCAACTTAAAATTACTTCAGAAAAAAATCAATATCGAAACATTCTTCAAATATCGATTTTTGCTCTAAATGAAAAACAAGAAGAAAAAAATCTGACAGGGACAAAGGACCAAACGAACGATACATTTAAAAAAAAGAACAAACGAAACAAAAAAATTATAACTATATATATAAAAAGAAAACACTTGAAAGTGAGCATGCCGTTAGCACAGGCATTCTCTACCCTAGAGTAATGGCCCAGACTTGTACGTAACAGGTTGAACACTGTACATAATGATTGGTGCATCCCCCCTCCTCCCCTTTATAGTACAGATCTCGCAGACGATTGAAAAGAAGCAGGGGTGGGGCGTGTAGGAAATCTTTTCCCGTCATTATAGCACATACGACAGATGGAACCTTAAAAAAAGGAAATGATGAGGCTTTGAAAATGAAAGAAAAAAATATATATAAAGAGACGAAGATGCAGTTAAGTACCATAACTTTCGACAACCCTCCCAACTAAAAGTATATAAAGGAAGTACGAAATCATTAAGTAAAGTTGTCCTTTGGGTCTGCTCCGTCATTATCTTTTCGTTAAAAGAAGTAAAAAGTGTATTTTTCTTTTTAGAAAAAAAAAGTTTAAATACAGTGCAATCAGAAGATGTGGAGTGAAAGGTCCTTTAGAGCAATGCTATAAAACCAACAACATGTGTTGCTAATGACTAACTGTAATTTATCTGTGTTATGGTTGACCCTGTGTTATATGAGAAAGTCGTAACCGTAATGTCACTGAAACTCTCTCGTTTAGAGAGAATAATGTAACACTTTAAGGGGACACAGTACCGTACAAATTATCAAAACATCGATTTTTTTTATTAGCTTAAATTACCTTTCCAATATTTCTATACATGTATGAAAATTTTCAGTGTTTAATTTAAAATATTTAAGAAGTTATTTGCATTTATATTGGGTGACAGCAGGCTAAATGTGCTTACAAAGCTGAAGGATTAAAAAAAAATTTAATTTTTTTTTTTAAAACTTTTTTTTTAAACTTTTAAATGGTGAGTTCTTAAATGTACTTTCATGTAAATGAATAGAAAACTCCAAAATTAAACAGAAAGAGCTTGTACTTATGGAGTTATATATATTTTAATGTTATATTAAAAAATGCATTGAAGTTTAAGTTGAAAGACAGTTCTTTCAAAATTAAAAAAATGACCAAGTATAAAAGTATTTGTTAATAAATATACTTATAATGATGCAAAGTATGATATATTTTGATAACAGTATGATACATTTACCATAAATACTTTTTTTTTACATTTGAAAACTTTAAATCACTTTTTCTCAGTGTTCATTTTTAACGCATTTTACTGCATATGAAATGCTAAGGCTTTTTTTGTAATAGAGATAGAGATTCAATTTTTTTAATGAATATTATCAGATATGTGTTTGACATAATTGGGTATGGAATAAGCCCTAGGACACATAGTTTTATTTTTAAAAATAATTCAAACAGAAAATTTTAGATTTTTCAGGTTTTTTTGGCTTTTGAGAAGAAAAAAAATTATATAAAATCTAATTTTAGTACTATTTAATATTCAATACCCAGTTTTGTTTATTATATTTCAAGAAATACAAAAACAAAATTTAGTGATAAAAAATTAAAAACTAAAAAAGTAGTAGGAAATTTAAAAAACAGCAAAAAAAATTTAAAAAATTTAATTTTGAATTTATTAAAAAACTTTTATGAAATTTTTTTAACAATTTTGTCATTAATTATATATTAAAGTATTTTGCAATCAAAAAATAAAAATATATAGTGAAAATAAAAAAAAAAATGTGAAAGGGTACCGTGTCCCCTTAACACATAGGATATATAAGTATTTATTTATTATAAAACACCATATAATCATATATAGTTTGTTAAGTTCATCTAAACTTAGTGTTAAAGAGACTGTGCAGTTGCAAAATTTCAAAAATTCTGATTTTCAGTTAATGGCTTATGGGGTTTATAATGTCATTACAAACAGTTTGATATTAAGTTTTATATAACATAATAACATATAACATATTTTGCATATTTTTATATTTCAATCAATATAAATTGTTTGAAGCTTGGGTGTATTTTAATTTTGTAAATCTCTTTGTAACAATAGTAGAATTCAGTTTATATATGATTACACTTCCTTTACATATTTTTTAGATTTACTTTAGAAGTAAACTCATTAATTCTTACAATTGAAAAACAATTAACATATTATGTTATATAAAATTTTAAATTAAAATTTTATCAAAATTGGACACCTCTTTTTGTAAGAAGTCACTAATTGAAAATATTAAAATTTAATTACTTAAAATAAAGACAATATATCGTGCATTCACTGATTCTACATACCTGAAAAATATTTGTAGGCTAAAACTAAAAATAAATTTTAGAATTATCAGGGATTTTACGTTTTATAGTTTTTAAAAAATGATCTTATTTCTCACATTCAATATATTTATTTCAATAACACTTAAATATGACATGTGTTGCTATCATACATGACATATTCATTTCATTCATGGAGCACATTTAAGTATGTTTATAAGATAGTTGCTAACTCTTTATAATTAGATAATTTAATAGCAAATAGTTAAAATGTTAAAAAACGGAAAAAATATATAAAATAATAAACTTTAGATTGTTACGTTAAAATTATTTTCCTTAAAAATCCTACATTTAATTTTTTACTAAAATATAATAAAACATATTTAATACAATTGAATGTTTTTTTTTAAAAATATTTTTTTTACTAAATCATTTATCACTGACTTATAAGATAAACAGCCAAAAACCACTAACTTATATAAAAATATAGAAAATAATTTTATTTTTGGATACGTGAATTATTTTAATGGTAAGTAATTCTTAAATAATTGACCTGTTACTATATTTTTAAAACATAAATTTGTTCTTGATTTTATTGCAGAGTTTTTAAATATAAATGTAATTTTTAATTGTATCTTTTTATCATTTATATATTAAAAAGTATTTTATCAGTCTACTACAAACCCTAAATAAAAGAATATAACACTGATCATTTTCTACTTCCATTTCTTCAAAAAATATTTTTTTAAATAAAAATTTCATGAATAATCCGCTTATCTCTTAAGTACTTTTAGTTTTTATACATCCAATTCAAAACCACACACGCATTTCTATTTACCACTTTCCCAAAAAGAAGCCAAAAACGACGCCAAAATCCGCTCCTTCGCGTGATGGCCCCTCACCAACATTCCAAATAAGTGAGATGGAACCGAGAGTTACAACTCCACTAATAGACCATTAAAAAGACCTTCCAATCTCACAAGCCACACACACACACAGAAATCATAAGAAAACTCCCATTAAAAGTTAAACAATCACGCAGAAGCATCAGAACTCCCAAGATTGCATGGCCGAACCTCTTCTTTTAGCTTTTAAAACATCCGTTCTCGGAGGCAAATATCATTAACAGCCGTACACGCTCTTCCCTGTGCATTATTCATATTTACTTTAAGTTCTAACAGTTGCAGTTTTTTCTGTTTATTGCGCGTTGAGCTAATGGCGTAATGGCCTTTTCTTAAACTAATTTTCCTGTTTCATGAAACAACTAGAGAGAAATATGTTGATGTTGTTCTCATCCTTTTTTTTAACTCATCCGAGGGGGGGGGGGGGGTATTAAATGGGGGAGCGCTACTTAGCACGCGATTTTTAGATTAATGTGCAGCGCGGAAATTTTCTATTTGTTAGGTATTCATATGTGGGGAAACAGATGTAATTTTGGGTACATTATGATTTGGGTAATTTGTGCAAGTAGCAAGAAATAATAACCTTGTGCATAAGTAATATTGGTTCTTTAATGTGGGATAGATAGTATATGTTTTGCAAACAATAAATGTGTAATAAGAATCTATTGTGAAAATATATTAAATATTTGGACTGAAATGATAGAGTACTTTTATTTTTGCTAGTCTTTTAATATTATATTGTTATTTCTTATTTACTTAAAGGATTTTTATGTGAGATATCTTTTTTAAATCGATTTATGCATTACTAATAAATACTGTACCTTAATTTAGAAATAATTATTTATTGAATAAATTTAATTAATAACCTAAAAACTAAAAATATAAATATAAATTAATATTAAATTTTAATTGAAAATGTCACATTTAAATAAAAACAATATGCACAAAATTGCATATTGATTAAAAGCTCCTTTTTTCATAAAGCATTATTTAAATTCAAATAAGTACATGAGTATTTCTTAAAAAATATTTTTTTTATTGTATAATATAATTTCTTTTTTATTTTTAATACTTAGGTTCTTAAAAAAGGATTGCCAAATTTATAAAAAAATATTGCCAAAAACTTTCATTTTAAATGGTTAATCAAAAAATATTTTTGATAGAAAAATAAAAAATACTGTTTTTAATTCAATATTAAACTTGTATAAAGTGATAAACTTACACAGAAATTCACAAAAATTAACTCTGTCAACGTGGATAACATATTAAAATATAATATGGATAACATATTATATTTTAATTTATTGCAATTTGATGAAAAAACAAATTTGTGTATCAAAATTTTATAATTGCATTGCAGTGATTTGAATACTGTAAAACAAATGCGGCAAGTTTCTAAACAAATCCAAAGACAAATGGTAAATCTTTAAAATAATTTGACAAACAATTATTTGACCTAATTAATTCCCTTTTTACAAATATACTTTAAATTTATGTTTTGATTACTATTTTTCTTGTGTATTTACATTTATTTCTTATAAATAATATACACTTGATAATTCAGTTAAGAGCAATTACACAAAAGTATTTTTTTAACTCTACTTTACAGCAACACGAAAATCTGTTAAATCTACAAATATACAAAATTGCATTGGATTATTGAGAAGAAGGTTATCTGACAATTTGAAATATATATTAACAGACATGACTTTTCTTTTATAATTCAATAACTGTATAACCAACCAATTTCGATTTAGCATTATCCAATATTCTATTCTGTTTGTCACTTTTTATATTTAACTTTTCTTTATATATCAAAGTTTCTTTTTTTGTTTTGTATCGTATCATTATTTTTTTTAATTATAAAAATAAATTTTAGGTGTTTATTATAACCATTAAAAAAAAAAGGAAAAATCGCAATTTTAAAAAAAATTAAAAATTAAATTTTAATTTCTAGCGATATTTTTACTTTTAATGTAATAAAAATAGCTCTTTAATTGCACTGTAATTTTTTTTTATGAAACACAGAAGTTGGAGATAAATAATTATTTTATCATTAATCTAAAAAGACAAAATTTAGGGTTACTAAATTCTTATATCAGTTGTGTATAATTTTATGTATTTATAATATTTAAAATTTATTTTAACTATCAGAAACTACAATACATTAAACTTCATTAATTTAAAACATTTAGCATAACAACAACTAGACAATTAGAAAAGTGACTATGTGAAAATATAGCTTAAATTAAAGCACAAATTTAAATGAAATATAATGAAATGGATTTTTGATTTTCATTGTAAAACATATTTACTAACATAATATTTTACAGATTAGTTTGATTTTTTTTTTGTAAATACGTTATTTAACGAGTCTAAGTCGACAATACACTAAAATAGATAGATCATAAGAAAAAATATTATTTCAAATTAAAAAAAAACATAAATGCTAAAAAATATTTAACTAAATTTAATTTAAATAAATAATGTTTAAGTTTCAATCTGATAAATAAAAGAATATTAATATTTTTATTTTCAAAACAATTATGAAACATTTCTAGTGAGCTTCAAAATACGTTTGTTTAATAACAATTATTTTGTATTTTTTACTTAACATAGTAAGTATAATAACACCTGAAATTAAACAAAATCACACACGATTATGATGGAACGTTTAATTTGATCTCTTAAAGGAAACCCGAGTCCCAAATTCCAAAACAATTGCTTATTTTTTTCCATAAAACAATGCTACACATATGTAAGAAGGGGTGTACAAAATTTCAAAACAGTAGAAAAAAGTAAACATATGATTTTTACATGTTTACATATCATTTATCATCAATTTACCTACTTTACGCCTGCAACCTTTGTCATTTACTCAAAATATTTTTTTTGTTTACGTTTAAAATTCTAAGGCTTTATAAAAAACTTACTTAATTCTAAACTGTTAATAGTTTTTTAAGGTTTAATATTTTTTATATACACATATGAATATCTTATATAAATTAAGTTATAAATGAATATTTTTACAAATTAATAACCATAAAAATTTGAATATTTCTTAGGTTATGAACTTCAAATAATTTTTTGAAAATTTTGAATAATTTTGTTTAACATTATTATTATTATTATTTATTAGAAAGAGTTTTCTAATAATACAAAAAATGTTATTTTTGAATTCATTAATAAGTCTCCCTTAAAACCTAGTTTGAGATTCATGTGTTATAAGTGTTTTCACAATAATCGTGGTTTAGAATATTAGTTGAAAGTTTTTTGATGGAATTTTGAACACATATTAAAATTGCATATATTTTTTAATTTTATGTGTTCTTGTATGTGCTCAGGAAAAGCTAACCGAAATAAATTAATCAAAAAAATAAACAACTTCAATAAACTGTAAAATATACTCACAATGCCAGTTTCTATTTTAATAGCAATTTTTTATCAGCATTTATACACCAAATAAGCATATCTTTCAAATTTTTCATACATGTGTGAATTAGTTAAAATGTCAAAAAACTTTTTTTTTAAATATTTCAAGCCATATACAAAACATTTGAAATAATTTACAATTTTTTTCTCTAAAAATATAATATTATTTTAGATTGAACATTCAGCTATAATATTGTTAAGAGTATTATGAAAATATACAGGTGTATTGTATATGCTACAAAAAATAGAAGTGTAAAATTAGTCCGGATACAGATAATTTATAACTACTTAAAATAATAGCTTGTTATTTTACAATTGATTAGATCTTATAGATATTTTGCTGATAGTATGATATTTATAAAAAATATATAAATATTAAATCCCTGTAGAAATATTTATCGTTACACATTCATATGAGTACACAAATAAAAAAAGAATTTAAACTTTTTTACTTGGTTTTCTACTGTTGAATAAAATTACTAATTATTATTACACAGCAAAAAAATGTCCACTCATTAAAAAATAAATTTGGCAAAAATATTAGTTGAAATTGTAGCAGTACATTGAAAGGACAAATTGCAATACATTACAAACAATAAGTGATTTTTTTGTATGTTATTCTGAATATAATAGAAATTATTATTATATTTATATTTAGAAATTATTATGAATTAAATCATGCATATAAAATACTAAAGCGCTGGTTTCGTAAGTTAAAATATAAGTACTTAATATATGTTTATAATTAACTTATAAAATAGTTAAATGTATGAAATCGTTGCTTAAAAAATAATATAAATTGCATATTTTTATATTTCAATCAATATAAATTGTTTGAAGCTTGGGTGTATCTTAATTTTGTAAATCTCTTTGTAACAATAGTAGAATTCAGTTTATATATGATTACACTTCCTTTACATATTTTTTAGATTTACTTTAGAAGTAAACTCATTAATTCTTACAATTGAAAAACTAAATTTTATGCATCATTCAATAACAAGTTTTACATAATTTAATCGCTTTATTTACACTTATTTAAGTTAAGACTATACGAAGAAAATAAACCTTCTGTTTGTATTCCTAAATGGCTTCGTAATCTAATAAAACAGCAGAGGAGCGAGCGTCGTCAAAAGCTGTCATTAGATGGCGCTGCATTGCTGAGTTATTTTATACCTGTGTCAGAACCGACATCTTTCTATTTTGACAAATGGATACTTACATTTTACTCTCTGCGAGTTTAAAAGAAGGCGCCTTTCAAAAGAACAACCTACTGTTCTTTATTTAATATTTATATGTTGTATTTTCAAAAGTAATATTTTGGAAAGGAATAATTTAAAGTTTGTTTTAAAATCTAGTTACTTAAATTATTTCGTTATTCGAATTTTTAGTATTTATAATACAGGTTGAAGGTTTAAATCGTAATAAATAACAACAACAATATTACTAAGAAAAAATAACAGTTAATTATTGTTCCTCTATTATTTAATAAGTCGTATTTTTAAAGTATTCTGATTGAACCGTAAACTATTAAAAATATTTTTTTTTTAATTCTTGTTTACTTAATTTTTTTTCCTTCAAATTATTGATTGAGACATTTAATTGTGAAACCAAAAACAAAATAGTAAATGATTAATCATCAATTTATATCAAATCAATTCTACATCAAAATTTTAAAATAAGTATATATCATAAACTCGTCTTTAAGAAGAATTTTATATCATTGTATCATAATACATTTGCCATTATTCAGATAAAAAAATCGAAGGTTCAAACATTTTAACAAAAGTAATGAATACATTATTAATTATTTATAAGCTAAAAATTTTACATTTTTAGTTCAATGAATTATAAATATTTTGGTTAAATTATGTATTAAAATGTTTACCTTTAGTCCAATTTTATGCTATTCTTTTTCGGAATGTTTTATGTGAAATATTATTTTCAATGTTAGCATTGTTAACTAACGTGCTGCAACTAAATCATTTTCAATATTTATTTAAAATTACGCATTTTTATTTTTAAAAAAAAGCATTGTTTTCTGTTTTGGAAAGTAAATGTTTATTTAATTTGGTAGAAAAATCTTTTAAAATTATGTTCATTAATTAGTAAAATTTAAAATATATATAAAATATATCTTTTTTAATAAATATTTGTCAATGTTTGAAACTGAATTGAAGAAAATATAGTATATCCACTATTATTCAATAACACCTACTACAGAAAATGTTTTCAAATGCATATGCTAAAAATAAACATGAAACCTTATTCCCAATGCATTTCCAATCCAAAATCCAAACCGGACACGTCCGGCATTTTTCCTCATGGCAATTTATACGCAAATTCTTTCAATCCAAGATTGTGTCCGGCAATCCTAGAAGAAGAAAAAAAAAGACCCCCCCCCTCCCCCTCCATTTACCTTTCTCCTCCAACCATCGGACTCAAATTTACATTTTTTCCAATCTCGGACCTCATTCGTTCCTCAAGAATTCAAATATGACTCCACCGAACACTACAGAGGAGCTTGTTTATCCCCAGCACAAATCCGGCACCGGCCCAGCACACACTCAAGAATAAACATTTCCCCGGGCCGTAAGACCATGCAGATATGCAGGCGCTTATCCGGTGCGTCCACACAAAAGCTACGGGCAGAGAGATGCAGTACATACATCGAAGTAGATATTTCGAATATCGATTTACGTATACAAATAAACTGGACTGTACTCTTTTACATTAGACATAATAAGAACAGAGTGGGAGGCTAGGAAGATCTACTTTTTTTTTGTGCTTCGATCTCCCTCTCCCAATCTTCTCTTGCGCTTCCGCATCCTTTTCTCCATCCTTGCCAGTGGACCAGGGGTATGTCCGTAAGATACATCCATACATCCAATAGCTTGTTTGCGTAAATATCCTTTATCCTTAGGGTTGGACGTCTTATTGGAAATAAGCTTTGGACGAGACCATTATAAAAGGAAGTTGGCGAAAAAAAAATAAGATGGGGGGGGGGGAGGATGGTTGGATGCAAAGCTCTTCTCTGAATTGAATTATTTATGCATTTTTATCTTGGTTACTATCGGACTTAGAGATTTGTAACGTATTGAAAGAAATGGGAAATAAAGAATTGAGTTAATGTATTTTTTATCCCTCTCATCCCTTTTGGTGATGCATGTGTGGAAGTTCCGAATAATCTGCAATTTATTTTCGAGATACTTTAAATGTGATATGTTGAGTTATTATTCTACGAAAATATTCTATTTTTAAACATATAACATTGCATTTTGTGAAATTAAGACAGACGCTGTTTTAAGCCTCTGACGCTATTGGACGTGAAATCACGTCTAGAGATCTCCAGTTTTTCCATCAATTCACCCTGTTTTTGAACTCATAAAAATACTCAATTTTACAATATGTTTAAAATTTAATTTATTTTGGTATAACATAAAAGCTTAAAATTTCGGTAAAAATCTCAAAGTGCACGCCTAGGAAAAATATTTAGACTTTTAAACAGTGAAAACCACTTTCCAATTGCTAAAATTGCGTGAATGTCAGTGGGTGAAAACTTTACCGTCTAGTGCATAGTGTAGCATATATGCTACACAATTTTAAAATGGCCGATAGTTGCATCTATTGAGTTTTATATTAACTATTATATGATTGTCACGTAGGCAACCATGTACCTAGTTCTTATAATCGCTTTTAAGTCCTTTATTTTTATAAAATGATTGTGATAAAGGGAATCAGTTGCTTCGAGGTATGTTGTTTTAAAACTAGCTCGTGAAAGGGAAATTTTCGAAGATTGTTTTATTGCTAATAAATATAAACTGGCCCTACAAAAAATCCTAGCTAATACCAGAGGTGTGTAGATTGTATTGAACTATATTTTCACACTTTTTGAAAGTTATTTAAATAATTACACATAATTTTGCAAATATTCTACACGACGGTTTGAATCAATTATTTAATAATATAAGGTATTTGGATGTTTTAGTATATTTTTTCAGCGATCCAGGGGCAAAAAAATAGCGAAAAAAATTATTTCATTAAAAACAAATCATGCAATTGGGTTAACATTATTTTTTTCAATGATCCATTAATTTAATATGTTTTCAAAGAAAAGGGTGTTGGATATCTCAAGAATGGTATAAATAAAAGAACCACACATTATTTTAGATTCAAATAAGATTTCATATTATATTTAAAGCGTTTGTTTAGTATTCTTGATTGCTTGCAAATATTTTAATATGCATTATACAATTATATATATATGGCTTGGAACAGGACGGATCAACGTAGCATTGGATTAACATTAAACATTGGTCCTTATTGATTTCAAGCCACATATATATATATACTGATTTATATGTTGCTTAATCTTTCTTGATAACAAATAAAACACAACATAATATAGTTTTTCATTATCTTTATTAATAAAAAGAATTACAGTAGGTGTCATTTCGTCAGAAAATCAACAAAATTAAGAGAATTAAATTTTAAATTTAAATGTAGTGAATGCAAAGGCAGTTGAAATCATAGACCATCATGAGAAAATTGTTGCATATCTGGAAAAAAAGTAAACATTTATTAACACATGTAAAATAATTGTAAATGTAAATAACATTTGAATAACAGTCATTGTAATCATTATAATTATAAAAAAAAAATTTGAAGAATTAGTTTTCAATTCAATGCAACACAAATTAAATTCCTTTATTTCTAGTGTTACATAGCAGAAGACGCATTAATAATATATTAAACTTTAATATTTTTTAAATGAACTATTTAATTTTTTCTAAACGATTTATGTTTACTTATTTCCAAAACATGCTATATTATCAAGTTTTCTAAACTAATTATAATAAACAAGCAATTTGCTGTTAGAACTGCATCAAAGACCGTTTATAATTGTGAATTTTAATACAAAATAATGCAGATATATACACACTACTTCAATGTTAAAAATAGGCACTTGAAAAAAAGAAAATTGTATACTTTTTCTATTACATTCGATGCTTATCATGGCTCCGAATACATAAGTTTTAATTTAAAAAAAGACATGCACTCAAAAAGGAGCCCAATGAGTAGATGCTTGCCTGCATAGGTTTCCCTTCAAAATAACTTTCAATAAATATCTAAAATTACAACCAAGTCTTACCACTAATCGAACCCCGAACCTCAGCACTGCAGTCGAATGCTTTACCTTGACATTACCAGGGCGACATTTAAAAGTTATAAACAGAATAAATGTCAAAAAAGGTATGCCGAACGAATGGGAAGTAAAAGAATTTAATTGTAATAACTCAGTTTCTATTTAATTAATCGACATCAAATAAAATGGAACAGCATGTTATGAACTAGTATTGTAAGTTTTTCAAGTTCCATGAAGATTGCATGAACATAAACTGAGATTAGAAATATTAAACCACATTGCTACTTTTTGAGAAAGTACAGTTACTTGTATTTGAGTACTTCATCGCTCATTGACGATGCAATTGTACTCGAAAAAAACGAGTACATTCATGTACTCATTTTAGGCACACTTTATTTTACGCACGTTTATGATGGAGTTATACTTTAAGAAAAACGAGTAGGTGTAAATATTCGATTTTAAGTACATTTTTCCCCGTCTGTTTTCAATCACATTAACTTGTATGGATTGACACACATGGACACAAATACATAAGAATCTGTCTTCGAATTATTTTATTTTGAAATATCATTTAAAAACAAATACATTAACAAAATTCATTTTAAAATGACTTTGAACTTTTCCACAGCACGACCCCTTACAAATTATTTTACAAGAAACACACACCCAAAAATTCATTTTAAAATGACTTTGAACTTTTCCACAGCACGACCCCTTACAAATTATTTTACAGAAAAAACACACCCAAAAATTTATTTTAAAATGACTTTGAACTTTTCCACAGCACGACCCCTAACAAATTATTTTACAGGAAACACCACCAGTTTTGTTACACCCAACAAAACAAAATTCGGACTGAACTCGCGAAAAGAGGGCAAAAAGCAGAAAGAGCATCAAAAAAACAAAACAAAACGAAAATAATTTTAAAACATTACTTTTCGCTCAGCGAAAACACTTTTTCGATATTTCAGATCCTAGTTTTTAGATATCCCAAAGCGCCTATAAAAATGAGAATTTATTTCATTCGCCGGTATCTAACGATAATGGGGAGGGGGCTACAAAAAATCCTGTATTTTTTTTCTTCCCCTCTCTACGTGAAACACTGCGTATTGGCATGTCGTACAGGCTGATCTATTTCTTACAAGCCGGTGCGCTTTCTCATTTATTTTTTTGTTTTATTTTGGTGTGCCCATTGGCATTGCTCGTTATTTAAAAATATGAGCACTGCTGAGCTTTGGCTTGAAACTTTTCCTTTTTTCTTGTTGTATTCTTTCATTTCGTGGAATCCGGTTTATTAGACCATACATTACGATAGAGTTTGAATCTTGTCATGGAGAGAAATGGGAGTTTGAAGCGAATTTTTTTTTTTTTTTTTTGTGAACTGATCGATGCCGGACGTGTCTAATGCTCAAATGTAAAATGTGTCTGAAAAGAGATGTGTTTATATATTGAGTTGAATTCTTTCGTTCCTTCACTGACATGTATTAAAATAATAAATTTAGTTACATTATTCGGAAAATGTTGTTATTTAGTTATAAGATGTTACTTCTTTGTGCACAGATAAGCAGTCACACTTATAACTTGGTTGTCAACATTTTCATATACATGTACTTTTCTGTACATGCAAACCAAAGTAGTTAAATATGTTAAATTTCTAAATAAAATAATCGTTATCATTGTAACGTTAAATTTAAATTTATGTTGTAAATTTAGGGAGTAACTTCAATATTCAAATAAAAAAAATGGTATTTTTTTACAAAATAATTCATTACATTTTAATTTTCATACGATATTACGTTTAATGAGCAATTCATAATTAAAACTTAATATATATAGATAACATTCTATCTACATTTAATATTTAAAGGACATACATTATTGGACCTTTTCTTTTTATATAAGTCATAACAATTTATCTCTAGTGCGACGTTAATTAAACAAACCAAACCAAAAACCATAACAATTTACCAAAATATAATTTATAATTTCATCAAAACTGAAATAAAAATAAGTAACAATCATAAAAATAAGTAACAGTCATAAAAATAAATAACAGTCATAAAAATAATTATCAATCATAAAAATAAGTAACAGTCATGAAAATAAGTAATTGTCATAAAAATAAGTAACTGTCATAAAAATAAGTAACAGTCATAAAAATATATATCAATCATAAAAATAAGTAACAGTTATGAAAATAAGTAACAATTATGAAAATAAGTAACAGTTATGAAAATAATTGACAGTCATAAAAATAAGCAACTGTCATAAAAATTAGTAACAGTTATGAATATGATTAACAGCCATAAAAATAAGCAATATTAAAAAAATAAGCAACATTCATAAAAATAAGTAATAGTCAAAAAAATAAGTAATGGTCATAAAAATAAGTGACAATCATAAAAATAAGTAACAGTCATAAAAATAAGTAACAGTCATAAAAATAAGTAACAGTCATAAAAATAAGTAACAGTCATAAAATTAAGTAACACTAATAAAAATAAATAATCAGGAAAATAAGTAACAGTCATTAAAGTAAGCAATAAATTTATAGCCTATTTCTGAGTGTAAAATATTTAAACATGAGAAATAATCATACATTTATAATTAAGTATTGAAACGAATTTAGAATGTTACACAGCTTATCTTAATTGTATGAAGTGTTATATGAATTCCCAAATAGTAAGAAATAGTTAAAAAATGAAAAATAAAGTTAAACAATTTGGAAATGCACAAAATAGATCTTTGGAAAAATTTCAAATATAAAAAATTGTTTTATGTACACTATTCCTTATAATTGACAAACTCATTTATTGACAGATGACGGCGAATACAATATTTAATATAAATTATCAATCCCATCCAGAACAGCAACCCATTAAAAACCCCCTGATGGACAGGTCGGAGCCCAAAGCATCCCTCATCCCTTCCGAGATCTCCCTGAAATCAACGAAGCAGAAGAAGGAAGAGGAGGGATGAGGAAGAGTGCATCTTCCCCAAAAGGAGAAGCTCGTGTGAAAATTGGAAAAGGTGAGTTTGCGGAGGCGAAACTTTACTCTGCCATAAATGTCGAGCAGGAAATTACGCCATTTCTAGACATCATCGCGACGACACAACATTTCGCATGACAGCTGAAGGGGAGGGACCTTCCATAAACCTCCTCCCATGGGAGATCGCGTCTATCCTCTCTCTCTGAAACATTGTGACTGCATGGCTTTTTGAAGTTTCTGGTCAGTTACATTGTAACTGTTGTACATTGTTACATTGTAACTGTGTGTCTTGTGGTTTGGGACATGTATAATGAGTCTGTGGAGAAGTTGTAGCCCGTGAGAGGGTTTGGAGTTATCATTGGAGCTATTGTCTAATCACCAAAACGTTTTTTGATATTTGTTTAAAAGGCATTTTGCAATGACAATCCATAAAACATACTACTACATGACTAGCAATTTATGACTGTAACTTATTTTCAAGACTGTTAATTATTTTTATGATTGTTGCTTATTTTATGACTGTTACTTATTTTTGTGACTTACTTATTTTTAAGATTGTTACATATTTTCATGACTGTTACTTATTTTTTATAATTGTTACTTATTTTCATAAATGTTACTTATTTTTACTTATTTTCATAAATGTTACTTATTTTTATGATTGTTACTTATTTTTATAAATGTTAATTATTTTCATGACTTACTTATTTTTATGATTGTTACTTATTTTTATAAATGTTAATTATTTTCATGACTTACTTATGTTTATGATTGTTAATTATTTTCATGACTTACTTATGTTTATGATTGTTACTTATTTTGTATGACTGTTACTTATTTTCATGACTGTTACTTATTTTTATGATTGTTACTTATCTTTAAGACTATTATTTATTTTAATGAGTGTTACTTATTTTTATGACGGTTAATTATTTTCATGATTGTTACTTATTTTTATGACTGTTACTTATTTTCATAAGTATTACTTATTTTTATAATTTTTACTTATTTTTATGACTAGTACGTATTTTCATGAATGTTACTTATTTTTATGATTGTTATTTATTTTTATGACTGTTACTTAATTTTGTGATTGTTACTTATGTTTATGAATGTTGCTTATTTTAATGAATATAATGAATAAGTAAAATTCATATTTTCTTATTTTAATAATAATTCTTATTTTTATAACTAAACAAAATTCATATATGCATTGAAAATCTATTTTTCTATTTTCATATCCTTACTTACATTGATCTACAGAACTCATGTTGCAAAAAGGACACTACTAAAAATCATTGTATTTCAGAAAATGCAAAAAAAACTGTTTTTGAAGATTTGATTTAGACGACAATTACGAGCGACATAGCTGCACTCTACAATTAAATGCAAACAAGTATAATATCATAGTGGTCAAAACAATAGGATTTGCAATACGTGGTCCGTTCATTAAAAAATATTTATACGTTGTTATATATTATTAAACAGTAAACTTACATAAGAAACCGTACATTTCGAAATAAGTCCCATTTCCCTATGTCTCGGACTTGCAGAGTTTATCGTCCCCTGCCTGTATATGCCCCCTCAAGAGAAAAACGCTGGAGCTGCGAGTCATCATAATTCAGGCGTGTTTAGGATGGCACAAGGATTTTCGCAAGAGACTACAAGAGCCGATATGGGTCACGTGATACACGGGCACATACTCCCCCCCCCCTTTTTTTCCTTCTTCTTCCATGTAAAATCTAAATCTATCCCGTGCATTAAGGATAATGATGCCCCCCCTCCACCAACCGTACTTTCTTGACAGATGTTTTTGATAACTTGTTATTTCAACAGCTTCTCCCATCTCTCTCTCTCTCTCTCTCTTCCTCGAAGGAGTTTGGCTGCTCTCTATTATTTGCCGAGTCTTCCTTTCCACGCTGAAAGGGATCTCTTATTCGACGCGGATGAGGAGGAGGAGGGATCTGCGTCTTATCTCGAGTCATCTTCCGCATCCTATTTGGAGAAGAGTTTCTTCCCTTTTTTTTGTAATTTGAATTCAAGTTTAAGATTTGATGGAAATCTTACAACAAATTTAACATATATGATAAAAAATTATAATAAAACACTGTATTTATAAAGAGCATTTGTGAAAAAGAAATAATATACTGAGTGTTCAATTTTAAAAACAAAATTTTAAACTTATTAATATTTAAATTAAAAAAAGTGCTATTTGTATAATCTAAAATTGTTGCATGTAACTTTTAAGAATAATATTCTAAAGTTTTAGTGTTTATTGTTATTAATAAAAAATAAAATAATATATAATAAAAATATAATACATAATATAATATAAAATAATATAACATAACATAACATAATATTTTAAAGTATATAAATAAAATTCATTAACATACAATTAAAAATAGCGAATTATATTATGAGTTTTTTTTAACTATTTAGGTCATAATTTATTCTTCAATCCTTATTATTTAAATAACGTTCTAAAAAAAGCCAACAGGGATAACGACATGTATATGCACACTATATTGTCAAAGTTTCCCTGAATAGTCATCATTATTTAATTGGTAAACATACTATATTTTGAAATAATTTGTTAAATTTATTTCCTAAATTTTTATTTCATAAAATTAATTTATTTTTAAATAATTTGGCAAATTTATTTCGTAATTAATTTTTAAATTCATAAAAATGTAATTGTCATTTTTTGAAAAAACCTGCATTGGGAATATTTTGAAAGCCAAAACTACTAGAACAAATATTTTTTTTTTTTTTTTTTTTTTTAAACAAATTAGCAAATTCGAAATTTGGTTAAAGGGTTAAAATACAATAAATTTTATTGAATAAAATTAATGATTTTAATAATTAAATTTGTTTATGAAATGTGTGCAAATACATATTCATTAATATAATGTAACAATATAGTTTGTTTGCTTTTAAATAAAATTGACATTTATTGAAAACTAAAAATACTACTGTCATTACTAATAAACATATAATTATGCTGTCACAAATTTTACTTAAAATTTTATCTACTTAGACAAAAGACAATTGCAATTTTTTCAAAATGTTAATTGGTTTCATTTCAAATACAAAGTTAATAAACACTTGGACTAATTAAATTAATGCCGTAAGCTTCATGAATAAAAATCTACTGAATTGTCAGAATTATCATTACTTTTACCACACATTTAGCATTATTTTTCTATTGATGATTCAATTTTTTTTTATTATAAAATCATTAGAAATATTGTATATTATTGTTTTTGAGAATAGCCCCCAAATCCATCCCCAATTTAAAATGCTACAATGTACATCGCAAAACTCGCTTATCATTTACAAGTTTTCTTGCATCAACAATTCCGATGCCTGCTTAAACAAAAATGATTCCTCCGTCAGCTTTCCTAGGAGCAAAACTCACAAAAAATACCTATCAAGAAGAAAGTAAAGTCCTAAACTTGCACCACTACTTCCAGGAAAAGGATCACATTCGAACAAATACCTGATTTTTCAGCAACGGCAAAAATACAGGCGCACTGACGCAAAAGAAAGGTTGAAAAAAGAACTCGCTGGACCATTTGAGCAAAATGTAAAGCGTTTTCTGAAGCATGAACGTTGAATTTTCCGAAATTCACGAGCCTTTTGTAAATGCGAATGGTATAGAGAGAAAAAAATGGGATTTGTGCGTACATAACTTACATTCAAAAGCAGAGTTTGGAGTCCTGGCCTGAATGGAGCGCCGCCCAGGATGAAATGTTACTTAAGGTAAAGAAAGAGAAAGTTTGGGATTTGGAGTTTGATAGTAACACAGAGACGGAATGTTCTTTTTTTGGAAATGTTAGATTTGTTTGTCGCTGTTCGAATCATACATAGAACCAAAACCAAATGTGGGTGTATTTTGTGTTAAAGTTATGTAGCATTCAGGTAAAATATAGTCGTTTAAAATTTCAAAATTTCATTGCATATACTTAGTTCCTTACCTCATACAATAATAAAATTTTCAGTATATTAATAACAAATTAACTGTAATGAAATCAAGTTGGTATCAAAGTAAAAAAACAGTTTTAATCACATTTGAATTTAACGATTTATCACTAAGCTAATCTACGACTAAGTATTTGAAATTTAGATAGTAATTTTTCCATAGTCATTTGTCTTGTGTACATAACCATTTCAATTTTAAGAGAAATATCATATTTTATTAATTTGGAGCACAATTGAAAACGTGGGGGTGAGAACAAGGCAGCTCCAATTTTCAAAATTGTCCAAAAAGGACGAAAAACAATGAATGTTTCTTCCACCGTATAATGCAAAACTAGAACTCCTTGTACTTTATATCTCTATAGCCATTGCTTTGAGATGTCTGGTTCTTGCACGAATCGATAGAGAATTATTATAGTAATAAGAGAAAAAGTATAAGTTAGAAAAAAGTATAAGTCAGAAAAAAGTATAAGTCAGAAAAAAGTATAAGTCAGAAAAAAGTATTAAGTCAAAAAAAGTATACGTCACAAAAAAGTATAAGTCACAAAAAAGTATAAGTCACAAAAAAAGTATATATCACAAAAAAGTATAAGTCACAAAAAAGTATAAGTTACAAAAAAGTATAAGTCACAAAAAGTATAAGTCACAAAAAAGTATTAGTCAGAAAAAAGTAAAAGTCAGAAAAAAGTAAAAGTCAGAAAAAAGTAAAAGTCAGAAAAAAGTAAAAGTCAGAAAAAGTATAAGTCAGAAAAAAGTATTAATTCAGGATAAAGTATTTAGTCAGAAAAAGTATACGTCAGAGAAAAGTATAAGTCAGAAAAAGTATAAATCAGAAAAAAGTATAAGTCAGAAAAAGTATTAAGTCAGAAAAAAGTATTAAGACAGAAAAAATAGAGCTGCTTTCTATCCACGTCTTCAATTGCATTTAAACTAAAATGTGTATTTTCAGATATTAATTTGCAAGTTAATTGGTAAAAATGTTTTCTATCTTAAATTAAAAACTTGACTTACTTACTTTTATTTTGAAATAAAAGCGCAAAATATATTAATAATAAAGTAATTACAACCATTAAATAATTGTAATAAAACAATATATTACTTTAAAACGTTCAATAGAGATATTTTGATTAAATTATACAAACTATTTTACTTGCTATTAGAAAAAATTACCCAAACTAATTTCATATCGAATATGAAGTTTCACGTAGAAATATAAGTATCAGGAGCTATTATAATTTGCAAAATTACTCAAATACAATGTAATCGCCCAAGCGTTAACGATGTCTCTTTTTTTAATTCGACCTTTTGGAATTTCGTCTGTTTGCAAATGTGTTTGTTATGCAGTTACGACGGCAATAAACCAAGGATTTGCAGTTCGGATCTCACTTAACATCACGCAACATCGACCCCCAATCTTTGGCTGAGCCAAGATCTTGAATTCGGCCGAGTCACCGTGTCAAGATCAAGACACCCGAAGTTCAAGTTCCGTGCTTCTTTGTCGAAAGAAGGAAGCACCGTTCAAAGTCAAGGATCCTGGAGAAGGGATGTCGAATGGAGCAACGACCCTACTTGGGGAGTAAGGGGGGCTGTGACCCCCCACCCCCTGTTGCAATTCTGTATGTTATTGTTCGGAAGGGGGAGTCCGTTGAACATCTGTTAATCAGGGAGGTATATGGGTCAGCGTTTCAAATACCTTTTCTGTATTCCGGTTTCTGTGTTTCCTCTGTTGCGCAATATCGAACATGGTAATCTGGTAATCCGGTTCGGATTTTAAATAAGTCATACGACTTTTGAGGTAAAAATCGAAGGATGCAGAATATTTTTTTAATATTTTTTTTTTGTTTAGTAAATAATATTTTTAATTTTTTACTAATATGTGGGATATATGTTTGTTATATGGGGGGGGGGGGGTACACGAAAAACAATTTCATTGCATGAAAATGTATTGCGAACAAAACCGAAATATAAAGTGTAACAATGAAGGCAATGAATGAAAGGCATGACAAATCAAATATTCAATTTTACTTTTGAGTGCAATGATAAGTTTTTTCACCAATAAGGGCGGGATATTCATAATCTACACATTAAAATCCAACGGATCGTACACTCAGCTCATTTCCAACCAAATATGAAATGACTGGATGTTCTCCCTGTTCATTTCATCTGTAAGTTAAGCATCAGTTTTAGCAACTGATTTGTTTTTAAGTGAAAAAAATACATTTTTGATGTATCAATCCGCAAAAATGGTTTGAAAGGAAATACATATAACCCTTTAAAGATAAATTGATAAGCTTGTACTATGTTTTACATTTAGAAATTGGAAATTTGGTTTATTTTAACCTGGCAGCACGAGTGCTACTCGGACAAATACGGGAGCCCGCAGTGGAGTGTTACATAACCCAGTATTTAATTTCTTTTTTAAAAAACAAAAACAACTTTTATAATTAAAATTACGTTCATTTGTGGGTTCTTCATATATAGAACCTTTTTTCAGTAATGATTCTAATCGTTTGATCCCCTTGTTGTAAGTCAAATAAGGCGACATACCAAGCAGAAATACATATAACATAACATACAAAACGATACGAGGAAACATAATTGGTGTCTTACACTCTTCAATAGATTAGTAGTCTCAAATTATACTAAACTGCCACAGGAATTTACAAAATAAACCTTTCCCCATTACAAGGTGACCTTGGAAGCAATTGCACCGGGTGTGGCCTATTTAAATAAGGGAAATTAGGAAATTTGTGCAATCAAATTCCTTGGGTGTAAAACATTCCCGTGTCCGTGTTCGTGAGTTAAGCCATACAATTAAAATAAATTTTGTTTTGCATATTTAAAAATTTATGGTCGTCACAAACGTATTTTTGCGTTTTTGTATCTCCAGTTTTTCCAGCAATACACACAATTTTTAAATTAAAAAAATTATTTTCTAACATTTTCTAAACTTTTTTTATTGGGGTATAAATTTAAAGCCCCTTTTCTTTAAGAATAAGCAAGTTTTTCTTAAAAAGTTTCAGATAAATTTACTAAAATAGCATTTAAACTCTCTAACAGAGAAAACAACTGTACAATTTGGTTAATTTTCTAAACGGTCAGAGGGTTAATTTTTTGTAAATTTATTAAAAAATTAAATTGCTAAGAAGTAACGAATTGAAATATAAGTGAACACTGATCATTTTTTTTAAAAAAGTATATATTTTTTATTAGTTAACTGAAAAAAATTATTATGCATTTATATAGTTGAAATATTGTCCTTCTCAATATATTTGCGATATATTTAATACGCTCACACATTACAGAGTTACTTAAATAGCTATCTAAATTCCCTTAAACTATTTTGAAATATATATAACCTTTCAATACCCATCATACACCCCAGAAACTCAATTATAAACTCGTTAGAAACTCACCCATCGCGAATCACTACAGAATCAAAGGATATTTTATGATGGACTGCTCTCCCAACTTCCCAAAAGAAACGTCATTTGCGTGATCGAAATAGCCAATTTAAAAGTCTTCATCTAAGTCCCCCCCCTCAAAAAAATCAAATAAAAAAGTGGAAGAAATCTGCAAAAGAAAGAAGCCCCCCTTTTAGATCTTTAAAAATGAAATAAAAAAAGGGTGGACTGATGATCCCCAAATCACGTTTATCTAAGGGTGCCACATCAACACTCTACCCCCCGACGTTAAAAGAAATGGGAGATTTCTTTCACAGCACCCCCCTCCAAACAAAAAATCCGCACTGGCGATTTCAAAATAAAAGACGAAATAAAAGAAAAAGTCTTTGGATATTAACGACTAATGGCTATCTATCGAAAGAACGACATGCAGCCCATTTGAGCCAGCTAGGTCGGTGACCAGGAGTGATGGGGGGGGTTTGGTAACAGGAAAAGTGGTGTGGGTGGGGGAGTGCTAAAATTTGGTAATCTCGGCTCGTCAAGTTACATTCAATTTAAAATCATGTAAGGGACGATGCAAATATAAAATATTTTAAATGGGTTTCACTTCAATACAATTTAACTGATACATTTTCAACAAGGGGCTTTTGAAAAAAATCCGTTTATTATTATTATTATAAAGAAAGCTTTTAAAACATACCACAATGCTTTTTATTTGAAAATGGTTTCAAAATTGAAAAATTCTATGAATTTTAAATTTATGTATATTATTCAATTGCATAAATAATATATTAAAATTCCTACATGTTCAAATTGGGAAAACTGTCAAACAAAAGGACGCACAAATACGGTTGTAATGTCAGAAGGTTATATGCGGATTCAGGCAGGTTATCAGAAAGTTATATGTGGTTTAAAAAAAGCTTATCAGATCGTTATTGGTGGTTTAAAAAGCTTATCAGAAGATTATAGGTGATTAAAAAAAGCTTATCAAAGTATTAGAGGTGGTAAAAAAGCTTATTAGAAGGTAATAGGTTGTTTAAAAAACTTATTAGAAGATTATAGGTGGTTTTTAAAAACGCTCATCAGAAGGTTATAAGTGGTTTAAAAAAGCTTATCAAAACGTTATTGGTGGTTTCAAAAAGCTTATCAGAAGGCTATAGGTGGTTTAAAAAGCTTACCAAAGGGTTATAGATGGTCAAAAAAGCTTATTAGAAGCTTATAAATGGTTTAAAACAGCTTACCAGAAGGTTATAGGTGGTTTAAAAAAGCTTATCAGAAGGTTAAATAGGTGATTTCAGAAAGCTTATAGGTGTTAAAAAAGCTTATTAATTAGTTATAGGTGATTTAAAATAGATTATATTGTATTGACCAAAATATAATTCGCAGATAATAGAATACAGCGTGTAATACAAACGCTCAAAACAATTTTAAGATTATATTTTTCTAAGATATTTAACTAAATTTGTATTGCTATTTAATTAAAAAAAATTTAATTGTTATGTAATCTGAACTTTTGTAAATCTGTACACTTTGATAAATAAATAAATATAAATATTATTTGACTATAAAGGGAGATATAGTAGACCTCTAGTTGTCCGGATCAATTGGAACCAGATCACATACAGCTAATTGAATAATTCACGAATAAAGGTTATTTCTTAGTACTATAAAAAATTTTGCTTTAGTTTGAAATGTAATTTAATGACTACATCATTCACCGATAAGAAACTTTGAAAATTTGTATTTTGCTGATTTGTTTTCTCAAAGCGATCCGGTTCCGGATAACTGGCGATCCGCTATGTTTGATCCGTATAACTGGAGTTCGAATTATTATAATTCTACTGTACTGTACCCTTTGAGCATGAATGGACTGTGGTAGAGCTAATATGACGTCACCATCGTGATGCAAACTTCTCAGACCTGATGGCACAAGACACGTGAATTCCTTTCAAAATTTATGAATGAAAAACTTTGCGACTGACTTGTGATTTGGAAATAGTAGTAAATGTGTTACTTCATGAAGTACATGATATTTTTATGAATGAGCTAGAGAAAATTTATGAATGTATGACGTACTAAACCACGTATCTGAGGCCATATATGTTGGCTTCACTTTGATGTTAGCGATATTATAACCTTATGATTTTTCTACTATGAGGAATCCATGCTCGAAGACTGTACCAGTTGAATTAATAATTTTTTCATATAAGATTAACACAACCTTAAAATATAAAATTTATAAACATAGAATATCAGTGGCATTTTAATAAAGACCATAAGAATAACATTTATAAAAAAAATCAATTACGTTAATATTGTGTGTTTTTTTTAATCAGTGATACACTGTGTTACAGTATTACTGCAACATTAAAACATTTTTTTTATATCAATAAAAAGATCGATACCTAAAATCATTTGGATGATTAGGCCTTAAATTCTTTAACCATAAGTTTCTATTGTACATTTGGTTAAATCATAAATTTTGAGCTTATGAATTCGAGGCCTTCATTACAAGTTACCTTGGCCGGAAGGTTTTATACTTCATTGTTTTACAAAGTTTGTTTAAAACTTTAGCTAATAGATTTTTTCAATATTAAAATGTATGTAATGATTAACTTATTGGAGCTTTTTGACACAATTTAGTAATTACAAATTGTAACGAACTATTTCTGTGGCGTCGTAATTTTCTTATATTGATTATTGATTTTGAAGCTTAAATCCCATAAATAATATTTTTAGAGTTAAAAGTTTATTTTCGTAAAATATGAAATTGAAGTCAATAATAACTTGTAGCTTAGTTTTATATTTTCATTAATTAACTGAAATAATAAATGTTATTCGAAGTGTATTTTTATACTCTATTGAATAGTTCTCTTTACACGTTTATTAATACTCCGATTACTTTAATTTATCAAATTACATATTTATTCAAATAAAATATTTAGAATTGACATTATATGCGACTTTTAAAATTTATTAAATTATTTGAATTTCAAATATATCGGACTTGAGTAGGCAAGGGGCCCCAAATTCCGAAAAAATATGTTATTATTTTTTCATAAAACGATGCTATATATACTCAGGAAGGTGTTCACAAAATCTCAAAACAATAAAACAAAGAGAACATATGTGTTTTCAGATGTTTATATGCCATTTATCATCTTTCTATATACTTTTTGTCTGCAATATTCGTCACTTAAAATATTATTTTAAATTCTGATCACGTATAAAAGGCAAAGGCTTTGTAAACAATTAACTTAAAACTAAACTGTTAATAGTGTTTAAAGTTTTAATATTTGTTTTATAAACGTATAAATAAATAGCTTTTTTTTAAATTAAGTTATAAACTATTTTTTTACGAATTATTAAAAATTAAAATGTGAATATGTGTTAGGTTGTGAAATTAAAATAAGTTTTTTAAAACAATTAAAACCAAAACCTGCAAAAGTCTGTTCTTACGCCTGTAGTATATATTTTGACGTTATTTAATCAATTAAAAAATATTTAAAACTTTAAAATTTGAAAGAGGAGTCATGTTTTTTTTAAAAAAATAGTCTAATTAAGTTTACAAAACGTAAATAAAACAAAAAAAAATTAAAATATTATTCGTGCTTTTTATTATTGTTCGGAAAAAAGATGTTCTAATAATAAAAAAACAATGATACTTCTGAATTCGTTAATAAAAACATTACGATTTCGGGCTCCGGTCTCCCTAAGTGTTCCTTAAATAGACTGTAAAACCATGGAACTCGTTAAATATAATAAGAGAATATTTTTGGTTGTTATTGGCTGTTATATCAGTCAAACGTTCATTTTTCAAGTAAGTATTAGTTGCGAAAACACAATTATATGCGAAATATATCATATGACAAATATTGATAATTATACATTCGACTTGAACGGTATAAAACCGATATATTGTTATATGTTTGATAATTATATATAATGGTTTTCAATTATATATAGCGTTGCTTAATTATATATAGTTGTCTAATTATATACAGTTGTCTAATTATATAAAGCGTTGTCGAATTACATATAGATGTCTAATTATATAAATTGTCATAGTTGAGCAGCTTATATGCAAAGACGGTCATATAGTACAAAAAAAATCGAAATTCAAGATTTTGGAATTATTTGCTAATTTATTACTTTGACTTCAATTTCGAGCTTACAACGGTATTGAAACTAGTTATTTTGTAAAACGGTTTTCTACGGATTTCGAAATTTTTTTAAAAGACGTATTACTGCTTCTGTATCTGGGCTGGCTTGTTAGCTAAGCAATTTCCAGCAACTGTTATTAAAAATAATTTAATTTGTATAAAACTGTACATGGCACACAACAGATATTTCAGATAGTGCGGTGCTTTATACACTGGATTAAAATATTTTAATGTTATTTAATTATACACTTGTGTAAAAATATTTTAATGTTATTTAATTATACACTTGTGTAAAAATATTTTAATGTTATTTAATTATACACTTGTGTAAAAATATTTTAATATTTAGTTAACATAATTTTTTCATTTTATATTTAAACAACTATTTAATTATAAAAGTATATTTAATTTATTTCAAACTTTCATATATTTGGGTTAAAAACATTATTTTTATAATTAAATTGGATTAATAAACCTTTATTACAATTCAAATAATAAGTTTGAATATTATACATACGTCTCAACTTCCAATTCGAACTCACAAATTCAAAGCTTCTTTATCTATTTAACTCGAGTTTCTTTTTAATATATAAATTTGTTTTATTAAGTATATATAAAGGTGTCTAATTATATATGTTGTGTTGTTTAATTATGTAGACTTGTCTAAATATATATAGCGTTGTCTAATTGTATATAGTGAATTCTAATTATGCATATGGCGTTCTCTAATTATATATAGTGGTTTCTAATTATGCAGTATGGAGTTGTCTAATTATATGTATAGTTGTCTTATTATATATAACGTTATTTAAATTTATATAGTTGTCTAATTATATATAACGTTATTTAATTATATTATATATAACGTTACTTAATTATATTATAAATAACGTTATTTAATTATATTATATATATATCATTATTATATAATCTAATTATATATATCATTCTTTAATTATGTATAGCGTCATCCAATTAGATATAGTTGCCTAATTTTATATATATAGTTGTGCAATTATATATAGCGTTATCTAAATATATATCATTGTTTAATTTTATATAGCGTTGTCTAATTATATATAGTTGTCTAATTATATATAGCGTTGTCTAATTATACATAGCGTTGTCTAATTATACATAGCGTTGTCTAATTGTACATAGCGTTGTCTAATTATCTATAGTTGCTAATTATATATAGCATTGTCTAATTATATATAGTTGTCTAATAAATATAGCGTTCTCTAATTATTATAAAGCAGCGTCTTCTTCACAAATATATAATATTTTAATCTGAGCGTAAAATTGGACATTTTTAATGGACATTTTTATAAAGTTACTATTTCAAAAAAAAAAAAAAAAGTTCCTGTTTAATAAGAATTTAGGTCCTATATTTAAAGGATTCAGGTCCTATATTTAGAGGAACGCTCTTGCATCGTTAGTGGTCAGAGGGGGACATTCTAACTTACGCCACTGGTGTTCGCACTGGTTCAGATAAAGAATTTAAGGCAAAAGGGGGCCACAGATGAAGAGTGGAGGGGATGGGGGGAGGGGGCTTCAAAATCTTAATGCCTCCCTTCTCGAGAGTCGTCATGGAAACGATTGATGACGTCACGGGGTGGCCGTTTGTCATCCGGGTTACGGTTCGGTGACAGTAATCGCGCACGCCCGGCTGCCTGATGGCCAACCGGCAAGATGCCGTGACACCTTGCGCTTTGAATAATGCCGACTGCCCCCTCAAAAACTTCTTCTTTCGATAACTTTTTGGACCGGGGGGAGAGAGAAAAAGGATATATTTTTGTATTATTATTTCTATACCGTATATACATTTCTTTCTTTAAAAACTTTTTTATTTTGTGTTTTTTTGTCGCAAGGAGAGAGAGGGGGGGGGGGGGGGTGGCTTGATGTCCAAGAAATTGATGCCGGGGACAGTTATTACGGTTTTTATTTCAATTTTTATTTTTGTGTTTTATTTTATACAGAAATGGGTTCTTTCTCGTCTGTAATGATTTTGGGGTGTTATTTATGTCCCTCGGCCACACCGTGTGTGTGTGGGGGGGGGGCATTCAAATGACGGTGGCATGAATTTTAAGATCATTACTTCTTGTGATGGGGGGGGGGGTGATGGAAATGTGTGGGGGTTCCGAAGCAGGGCTTGTGACACGTTTGGGTCGTTTGTCATAGAATTATCGCGTCATTTACTCGATTTTCTAGAGCGAGAGCCGTAGAAAGTCGGGCGACAATTAAATAAAGATATCGTTGTCGTGGTGTTTCTGAAATGGTAGGTTTTATTGATGGTTTTCAATCGTGTGATCATTCATGCAACGTACACTGCTAAAAATAAGTTTTCAAAAATAAGTCAAATGTACTCATTTTTGAATATAATCGATGCTCATCATGTCTCCGAATGCATAAGTTTCAATTTTGAAAAACCATGTACTAAAAATGAGTGCAATGGGTAAAAATGAATAAAAAGAGCAGATGCTAGCCTACATAGGCTGCCTACATAAATCCTTGTCAATAAATATCGACAATTACAACCAAGGCTTTCTGGTAATCGAACCCAGATCTGCAGGCACCGATTTACAGGGACTTATCCGTTGTACTACCAGGGCGAAATGAATAAGTTATAAACAGAAGAAACGTTAAACATTAAAGATGTGTGCCAAAACAATGGTAAGTAAGATAATTGAGGTGTAATAACTCAGTTTCCATTTAAACAATCGACATCAAATAATGTGTAAAACCATCATCTGAACTATTTTAAGTTTTTTCAGGTCGTTTTATTAAGATGGCTTGAACAAAAGCTGAGATTAGCAATATTAAATCACACGGCTCCTTTTTGTGAAAGTACGTTTACTTAAATTTCAGTACGTCATCCCTCATTTATGATGCAATTGTACTAAAAAAAACTAGTACGTTCATGCACTCATTTTTAAGCACCTTTTTTTTACTTTATACGTGTTGTAGCAATTGTATTTCAAGAAGATATCGTAAATATGCTGAAAAAATATCACAATACAAAAAAATTAAATATATTATTTTTAAAGGGAGATTTAATTTTTTTTCCAGTTCGTAACTTAGGGTATTTAAAAATATGTATTCGTAATTACTGGAGAGATGGAGAATCACGCTTATAGATTTACGACAACGTTTCCAGGATGACTTGATCCCTTGTATAAAAAAACGAAACATGAGTTCATGACTTATCTTAATATTTTTTGTATTATTTTTGCGTAATAATTGTTTATAATTATTAATTATGTGAAAATCAAAAGACTTAAATGATTATCTAGAAATCGTCCTCTTTTCTGTTTAAAAATACTTCAAATATATTTTTTAAAAACGCTTTTTTTATATTAAGGATACATTCAAAAACAAATAAAATAAATTTAGAGAAACGCCATACATTCACACACTAAGACTTTCCATGTTTCAATTTTTACATTTAATTTTTTAAGTATATTAGACCATTAACAAATTATCGCAAATAATATCAATCTTGAGTAATGAGATGGAATAAATTTAAATAAATAAAGTTAAAAAATTTATTTATTAACAAAATTATTTTTCTAAAAAAGTTGCTAAACTTAAAAAAGGAATACTAGTTTAAAAATAAGAAACGTGTTTCTTCCTCGATAAAATACATTTATTATTATTCAAATAATCGAATTTTTTAGTCTTACATCATATTTTCGGAAACAAACCAATGTGGTTTTAACCATATATAATTCAGGGAAGAAATGTGAAAAAAGTTATTATTAAATAAAAGTTTAAAGGTTAATACTTCATTATATAATATAAAACTAAATGTATAAATTTAAATAAGATACATAAATTATCTTTTAATAAAATTCCTTTTACAAAAGGTTTCAAAACTTACAAAATGAATACTTGTTTAAAATAATATTATACTATAAAAAATTATTATTAAATTTTCCTGAAAGTGCCTTATGTAACGAAATAAAAATATAGAAGTAACTTTCTCAATATTTCATTTGTGTAACAATAACTTTAACTAAAATGACTTTATAATAAATTTGCAATGGATTTTTTTTATAGAAATATTTCGCAAAACTGTAAAATGTATTTATAAAATTAATAAAAATATTTCATACCACTTAAACCAAAATTATCAAAGTTACCGAATTTCCTATAAACTTGAATAAAAATCCTCCTTTTAAAGTCTACAATAAAATTAGGCAAAAAGGGACATTAAATTCACTGTTTTTTTAACGTGTTTTCTATAATAAAATGACAAAAAATATTTTAAATTTTAAATTATTTTTAACACTTTGTCCCTACGATTATTTTAAATACCAGCTTTAATACTATACAGTTGGATAGTAAAATTTTCATTCACAAACATAAATTTGAACGAAATAAAACTTACACTAGAATCAAATACGAAAACTCGTCTTCCTATATTTAGTAAAGTGCCGTAACACAACACGGAAACTGCAGCAGACAATCGGAAATAACGAACAACTCCAACACTGAGCATTCAACGGTCACTCCAGTTCCATGCCACCCAACAGCAGACCTAAGCTTTCTCAAGGTTTTTACTACTACGCGCAGAAATTCCCCAAAGGATAGAAGGGAAAAAAATCGGCCTTCAGAGTCCGCCGAGAATAGCCACTACCCTAGAGAAGAAGAAAGAGAAAAAAACATATAAAAAGACGCAAAAGAAGAAGAAAAAAAATGGTCTATATATATAAGTTTAGGCCAGTAGTAGACGAAAAAACCGAAGAAGGGAGACAGAAAAAAAAATGGGAAAAGGGAAGGCCAGCAGACGTATCTGTGGGTCAAGGTCGGGGTCAGCAAAAGAAAAAAAGAGGTCAAGAAAGGGAGGTCAATGGCACCAGGAAAAAGAGAGAAAGTGTGGTCGGGGAAATAGAAGTAAGAAAGATGGCAAAGAAAAGGAAGAGTGATAGAGACATGGTGTCGTGGGGAGATAGGGTCTGGTGTGTTGTTGTCCAGTGGGAGGTTGTATTGATGGTCAGTTTGGAACCCGCTGAGTGGGTGTGGGATGGGATATCCCGGGATGTTGAGTGGGGGATGGAGTAGGTTGTTGATCCTAAATGAGATCTCTGAGGATGTAGGGATGATGGTCTTTATGAGAGAACGCTGTTTTAAGGTGATAGGATCAAACTGATTTTGTTATGTTCGGTACCATTTTGTGTACCAAATCAAAAAAAAATTAAATTATTAAGAAAAAAAATATCAAACCAAATAAATTAACAAAGTATAAACTAAAGTAAGATCTTAAATTAAAATTAAGATCTACATCAATATCTTACATTAAAATTAAGATCTACATCAATACCTTTATTTAAAATTAACATATACATCAATATCTTAAATTAAAACTAATATCTACATCAATATAAAATTAAAATTAACATTTACATCAATATTAAAATACAAATACAACGTTAAAATACGCAATAAAAATCCGTATAATCCGGATTATACTGATTTTTATTGCGTATTTTAACGTTGTATTTGTATTTTAATATTCTTAACGCAATGTTCTATAAGACGAGTTTTTATCTTATCTACATCAATACCTTAAATTAAAATTAACATCTACATCAATATCTAAAATTAAGATCGATCAACATCAATACCTTAAATTAAAATTAAGTTCTACATCAATATCTTGATTAAAATTAACAGCTACATCAATATCTTAAATTAAAATTAAGATAAACGTCAATATCTTAAATTAAAATTAAGATCTACATCAATACCTTAAATTAAAATGGACATCTACGTCAATTTCTTAAATATTAAAATTAAGCTTTAAAAAAAATGCTTTAAATTAAAATTAACATCTACATCAATATTTTAAATTAAAATTAAGATCAACATAAATATCCTAAATTAAAATTAACATCTACATCATTATATTAAATTAAAATTAACATCTACACCCGAATCTTAAATTAAATGAGGGTTTGGATTTTATATATTATACTCTAAATGGGATGTTATTGATAGTCCCAACTTTGCCTGTGGAATGGATCACGTAGATGCTCTACGTGGGTCTGTGTTTAAATCTCAGACAAAATATGGATGTATATATGTGTATCCCTGTTAGGGGCGACGGTGGTTCGTTAATCATGAGCCTCTTTTACAAAATGCATCTACTATTACCAGCATGTTATGAGCAAATCTTGTCAGTTTGGCACACGCCTGAGTAACATGTTTAATAGTAATTATTTGTGGAGGAAATGTTGTTGTGTCATAACATGCTGATAATAGAGGTGTGGCCAAATTTAAGGGGCCATAGTTGTCAATTAGTGCATAAAAGCTCATTACAATTTAGTATTATTAATTATGGGTACGGTATTAATTACTGATAGTTACAATAATATAATAGACTTATTTCGTATGAAACCGTATATAGAGAGGGTGAATCGACACTGTTTTTTGGTGATCAAATTAAACCAATATTAGCCAATTTTGTGTATCGGACTTAATACTTAAAATGAGACTTTGGTTGTTTTTTTATATTGACTTTTTATATTGAATTTTTATGTTAATTGTTATTGTATGGGAGGGAGGTATTTCTCTATAGTTTATTGAAGTGCGACAAAAAGTTTGGGGAAATAATTATCGTTGACGTATATGAAACAAAATATGCAAGAAAGGTAAAAAATATGAAGATCTGGTATAGTATTTTTCCTTTATGTGGTAATCGGCTACAGGCTACAGACGAATTACGTATAAAACCATATTGAAACTCATATTTTTTTTATAACATCTTAGTTTATACAGGTATATTTGTATATAAATAATAATTATTACATACTTTTATTTTTTGGTTAGAATAACAATTTTCAGAATATTTTTTAATTTAATCAAAACTTGGTTCTAGAGCAGTAACAACAAAATTTGAATTAGTTCAAGATTATCAAAAATTACTCATATCTACATTTAATAAACAACAAAAGTTAAATTAACTAAAATACATCTGAATAATTTACTCTAATTTTATATCCGTTATTAAATAATTAACTATTAAAAAATTTAAGAAACTCCAATATATATTTAATTATGGGGCAGGATTGTAAATTTCCGATTCACTCTAAATCCTGAGTGATACGTCTTCCGCCTCTAATAAAACCCCCGTAAAAACCCAGCCTTCGAAGAAGTTAGTGTACTTTTTTTCCCCAATCCTTCCCCGACAACGCGTTAAATTTTAAAAGTCCCCCAGTCCTGCAAAAGCTACAATCTGGAGAACTTTTCCACCCGGTAATGCGATACCCAAGTTAAGAGTTCAGCCATTTCAAGGAAATGTCCGTATACTCTTTATCCAGGGTCTTGGTTGCGAAGGCGATCACGGTAAGTAAATTCCAGCTTTTAAAGTCCCCAAGGCTTCCTAGTTCGTTACCTTTTTTCATTTCTTTTTAAAAGCACACTATTTATTTGTTTGTTTATTTTCTCCTTTTCTGTGTGCCGGAAACGCAATTTCTCGGATTGAAAAGTTTAAAATTTGTCTTCTCTTGCCTCCCTTAGCAATCAAGCCAGCAGAATGCATTCGTCAAAGAAAGTGATTTCTTTCCTACTCTTTTTTTTTCTTCCTTTTTTGCACTTATTCCTGCCCGCACGTGTGTACCATGTACTAGTGCAGGAGAAGAGGGGGAGGGAGGGGGTTAAAAACTAAAACAATATTAGTAAAAGGCGCTTTTGATAGTGAAGAACCCTGAAGGTTGGTAATTCCATTGGATTGATTTTTATTATTTCTTTCTCCCTCTTATCTGGGAGAAAGGGAAAAAAAGTCGCTTCTGTGTTTATTTCGTGAAATTCGATTGGATTCCGAGTCACATTTAATTTTATGGCTTTTCCAGAATTTTAAACTGACTTTTTTCTCCTTAAACCGAAAGGAGTCATCATCGGCGAGATTACTTTTCAGTTTGCGAGGTAATATGTGGTGTACACGCGGGAAAGCTTATTTTAGAGTAAAACATTTACTTATATTATTATTACTTTTAGTTTAATTTTGCAATTAATATGCTTAAATTTATAATAGTTTGAATGCATATAAAATGAAATTGAATATGTACACTCAAACCTGTTTTTGTGCGGTGGATAGGGACCGCATAAAAAAACGCATAAAAAATCGCACATAACTTTACAAACAGCTATAAAAAATAGTTTTCGCAACACAATTAAAAAATATTTTTTTATGCGGTGAATAGGGACCGCATAAAAAAAGTCCCACATAGAAAATAACTCAAAACCTTACAAAATAACTAAGAATTGCTTTTTTAAACGAAATCAAGACACGAGGCTTGACAGCTACTTGGAATCTCGTCAAACCATTTGGAATCTGATTTAGAAAATACATATGCGAACATTTATAAATATTTTATTTACATGTGTACTTATTTTACACATACAAAACTTTTCAAAACGTATAACCATTATCCTTCGTAGTCTGACAATACGCGAACATTTTTATTCAAATCGCTTTTGCCACTTGAAGATACTACCTCGCACACGTTTAGAGTTGACTTTTTTTCAGTTATCATGTAGTGAATGATCAGTTTTTGCGACGACTGTTGTTTCACTAGACGCTTGTATATGTCTCGGTAGCCAAATAATCAATTATATTCCAATTTGATTGAAATTTTCATATACCGCACAAACCGCACAAAACAAATCGCACAAAAAAAGACCGCACAAAAACAGATTTGAGTGAACTTAATTAACTTTTTGCGGTGGCTCTATTAAAAAAAAGCTGTACGTGCTGCGGGCTCATTCCTAAACGGGGATAAATTTTCATTTTGGGAGGCAGGACAGATAGTTCTCAAAGCACTGTCAAAGGACGGCTTGCCTTACAATAAGAGGCGTGTAATTCTCTGACGGACGGATCGTTAACAATTCTTCATCAAATCAGGCAGATATAAAGGTAGCAGTAGGGTCACTTGTGGGGTTGAAATACCGAAAATCTCAGCTGAAGACGATCTTTAGAAACCATTAGTCAATCGCCACCATGTCCTACACGATGTAATTACAGGTTTAACGTTTTTCTATGTGTCTGTAAGCCTAATAGAATTATATAGAATTATGGATTAATATATGACTATTTACGTCCATAGAATGTCTTTGTAATTTCTATGTTTAAATAAAGCCTTGAAACATTGTTTTCGTTTTGCAAAATGTCCCGTTCTAATGAATAGTAACTTTTCTAGTATATTTGCTATATTTAATTTCTGTAAAGGCTTCTTTAATATAATCAAAATATTTTAGTGATCCAAATCAGTCTTAAACCAATATCTTGCAGGAGTTTTAAGAACATTTTTATTTAAAATGTAATTAATTTTCTGCAATTAACTAGACTAGCTTCTGCAGTAACTAGATATGCTTTACAAGTTTGATCACGCTGACAAGTTTGATTAGTTTTTAAGTTTAATTTCTTTAATGTTTTTTATGTACATTTACAGATGTTTGGAGAAACCACCCTACATCTTGTTATAATGCACAAATATTTTACGTTGTTATTCATTGAACGAGTAGTTCAAAATCATACTATTTGTTAGAAGTATAGTGACCATCATGTATAATATTTCTAATCTATGTCATTGCAACTGATATCCGTATATCTCAAGGGATAGGTCGGGTTAAATAAATATATATTATTACAAGTTTGATAATGATACCTATGGTTATTTATATAAATTAACATACACTTCCAAAAAAAAAATCTAGATATAAAAAATATATAAATTTATTCGTTAATAAATGTCAGAAAATATCCATAACTTAGTCAGTCATTGAGTAATTTTTAATCTTTTAAAATGGTAATCTACAAAACCCTCCTACAAGTAATAAAATGCGAGAAACTGCAATCAAACCACAAAAACTATTTACCCGTATATACTCCATGTAACTAATGAACATGTAATCAATACAAGTCCAACTTAAAGTTAAAAAACATAAATATTTTGATTCCGAAACAGTGATATCTCAAAGTGGTTTATTTTATCACATTTTCCCCCATCTTTACGACATTTTCTTTCTATTTCGCCACCCATCCCTCCCCTCCTCGTACAATATTTTTTTTTCTCTCTTTCTTCTAAGTGTTGCCAGCCGAGAATCGCAATTTCTCGTCGATGACTGGCGGTTGAAACAAACAAAGAAGGAGATAACTAGATGTAATTCTGAAAGCAATTTTCCTGAATCGCCCTTGTCTTCAATTTCTGGGAGGTTGATGTGTTGCGCTAAGTCAACAACAGAGGGGGCTGTCTATATATGAGGCGATTGGTTGGGGTGGTGTGGATTTTAATCTAAAATGTGTGTTTTTGCGATTGCGTTTATTCTGAGGGCAATATCTTCATATATTTCCCGTTTTGCTGTACAACCTTGTAAACATAACAAAGATCAAATATAAGTTTTTTTTGGCAATTTCTTTACAAACAACGAATCTATTTTAATATATGACGTCTATAATACTTCTGATTTAAGAGGGAGTTGGAACTACAAATTCTTCAAAATACCGTTTTTGAGAGTTTTATATATTTCATTCCCCAATTAACTACCTTTAAATGACATGTTACTTTTTTGAGAGTTTTACATATTTTGAGAGTTTTACATATTTTTTCCCCATTTAACTACCTTTAAAATGCCATGTTACTTTTTTTAATGTTTTACATATTTTGAGAGTTTTACATATTTTTCCTCCATTAACTACCTTTAAAATGCCATGTTACTTTTTTGAATGTTTTACATATTTTGAGAGTTTTACATATTTTTTCCCCATTTAACTACCTTTAAAATACCATGTTACTTTTTTGAATGTTTTACATATTTTGAGAGTTTTACATATTTTTTCCCCATTTAACTACCTTTAAAATACCATGTTACTTTTTTTAATGATTTACATATTTTGAGAGTTTTACATATTTTTTCATATTTAACTACCTTTAAAATGACATGTTACTTTTTTGAGAGTTTTACCTATTTTGAGAGTTTTACATATTTTGAGAGTTTTACATATTTTTCCCCCATTTAACTACCTTTAAAATTGCATGTTACTTTTGTATTTAATCCAGTTAAAAAGTACTAAAATGTAATAACATATATCTTTTACTGTATTTAGAAAGTAATATTCATTTCCTTCACATCCATTTTCTTGAGTTTTTTATGTTCGATGCACCTTTGATGCACAGTAATTTTCTATTATATATGTGCAATTTTTTTATATATATGACCAATGGATACCTGAGATTATACTGTTGTGAGCCTTTAAAGATTATTGTTTAATATATTTATTTTCTAAAAGAATGGATTTTTTAACCAATTGAAATAAAATTCATTTAAAAATATATTTTATATTTTTAAAACATATAATGTTTTTATTTTAAACCTCATTTAAGTAAATTAACAAGTGTCATTAGTTTACTATTAAAAAATTCAATTTTGTATCACATTCTGCGAAAAAGTCTATCGACAAAATTGCACATTTAACTTTGGAAGTATGTAGTATCAGCTCCTCTTAATATATTAAAACTTAGCCTAACACCCGAAAACGAAAATCTACTGATTCAAATGCTACAGTTCATATAACAACACGTTAAAGCCCAAGTTTAAAGATGTTTAGTGTAATGTTCAGAAAATAACTTTTAATTAAACACTGTAAAAAAGTACTTAAAATGAGTATAAGAACATACTCGTTTTTCTTTGAGTAGAATTGCATCGTAAATGAGCGATGACGTACTCAAATTTAACTAATCGTGCTTTCGCAAAAATGAGCAGTGTGATTTAATATTGCTAAACTCAGCTTCTGTTCAAGCCATCTTAACAAAGCGACCGTGCAACATTAAAATATTTGTTCAAAGATGGTTTTCCACATTATTAATGTAGATTGCTTAAATGGAAACTGAGTTTTACTTCCCTTTCTTTTGATTTGACACATTAGATTTAACACCTTCCCACTTAACTTTCCAGCAGTCCCGCTTTCTAAACTTTTACTCCCAAAAGAACATATAACTTTCCTGCAGCACATCATAACATCTCTCTTAGACAAGATGGGTATCTAAAGTAAACTTAGCTCTAGGAACTTCAACATTTCGTAGAGGTCACGAACTTTTTGATCCTCAGACAATTAACGTTGCGTAGTTCACTGGATCACCCGGCAGTTATTGGTACGCCAAATGCCCATGATGAGATATGAACGCTACAGAAAGCCTACCTCAACGATTGTGTTTCAATTATCTGCCATGGGTTTTTTGCTATTATTTTTTTAAATTTTTATATCTTTCTTTTATTTATTTACTTATTTATTTTTACTTTTACATAATTTGTGAGGGGAATGTTCCCCATATAGAGAAAACACTTGTATATTGTAACATCTCAAAATTTGTCTAAACCTCTGAGTGTGGTGCTCAAAAAATTATTATTCTGTCAGATAATAAGAAGTACAAAATGTATGAAGAAAATTCTACTGTAAACTCACAAACTGTAAACTTCTGTAAAGCATGCATATTATGGAAAATAATAAAGTTGGCGTTTGGTGGTGGTTCCGTGGGGGGTGGCTTTGCTCTGCTGGCCGAACCTGCGGTTCCACATACCCGTATATCCTTCGGGAGATGTCGGGTACATACGTCTATACATTCCCTTTCTTTTGACACACCTTTTTAACGTTTATTCGGTTTATAACTTCTTCACGTCAGCCTGGTAGCTTAACGGATAATGCCTTGGACAGCCATGCCTGCAGATGTGAGTTCAATTTCCGGTAAATCTAGGTTAAAATTGTTGATATTTATTGAACATGATTTATGAAGACAGCCTAATGTAGGCAAGCAACTTCTCTTTTTATTCAGTTTGAGTACATGGCTTTTTCAAAATGAAACTTATGTATTCGGAGTAATAATAAGCATTGAATGTACTCAACAATGAGAATGATTTACTTATTTTTGAATACCTGTTTTTAACATTGATGTCAAAAAAATATAAACTAAATTTGAATATAAAATTGTTTTTTTATGTAGTACTGATTATTTAGTAAGAACACTGACAAAATTTATTTTATTAGTATCATTTAGTTAGTTACAAGTCAATGAAGCTTTATTGAAACACTTCTTTTTGAATAATTGTAGTATTAACTAATTTCATTTACCAGTCTTACTATAGGAATCTATGAATACTATTTGTTTTTTAATTACAATTTAATTAATTTAAATATTTTTGTTGTCCTTCTATCAAAGAGGAAATAATCTTTAAAACATGAGATCACTAAATTATCTTAATTTCACTTTTAAAATATGTAATTAATTATACTACTACAAAACTGTATACTATGTGAAAATGTGGTCAACAAAGATTATTTCGTTAAAATTTAACTAGAATATATCTTTGTACTAACTTGTTTAATTAGAATATATCATTGAAAAACTACGGTTACTTATCATCACTCATTTACGATGCAATTGTTCTATAAAAACCGAGTATGTTCAAGTACTCATTTTTAAGTATATTTTTTTACAGTGTAATTCTTGGTGAAAGAACGATATTTTTAATTCCGAAGATTCCTAAAGTATTCCAAACTATTTAAAAGTTTATTAAAAACACAAATTCAGCAAACATTTTATAATTAAAAATCCCCCCAATCAGCGCAGCACCCAAACCACTATCCTAAAACGACACTCAAGTTTTTTATAACCGATCCCCGGTGTAACCTTTTAAGAAAAGCCGTGCTTCTTCCACTTAGTAGTGGTCGGTCTACGTGTCAGTTGTAACAATGACACCACGTATATATATCCTTCCATCGCCCTCCCCCCCCCCCCTCCCATCACACATTGCGTTAACAGGGGGTGCGTCAATTCTAACCGACCCCCCCCCCTCCCTCCTCATAATTTTAGCGCCTTTCTTCTGCGTCTGTCCCCCCACTTTCAGACCGAAACGATTTCGAGTGTTCGCCGCTTTTAAGTATTTTGATGGCATGCTCTCTCTCCCTCCCTTTTTTTCCCAAAGACATAACACAAAGATTGTAAAAGGGCTGGCCAAATGGGTTTGGGAGATTTTTTTTATTTTTTTTTAAATTGGGATGTTTTTTTTTTTTTTTTGGTAACTGGAAAAGTTGGGATTTGTTTTGGGTTTTTATTGTGGTTTGGTTTGTAATTAATTAGACGTGGTTTTGCGTTACTGTAAGTAATTAATGTCAATTTGTTTGTTTTTAACTTTCTTAAGATGTGAGGTACTTTGGATTTGATATTGATAAAGTTATCAAATATTTATATTTTAGCTCTTATTGTGTTATAAGTCTGTTTGAACCAATAAAAGTGTGCAATTTATCTCAATGTCTATGAGTAAATATGTTGTAAATTTAAACGGGTATGTACAAGAATGTCATTTTATTAGAGGGTTGGGGAGGGGATGAAGATATCACAAAAAAATACCTTGCAGAAATCAATTGTGTGTCTATGCGCCTTGAAAGCTATTATTTTGTGTGATATTATCCAGTACACTTTTCTATCTAAAAATATTATTTCTTATCCTATTAGTGTTTCAACTGGAATCAAACTTATTAAATAAAAAATCTATTAAAATATAAATAACTTTCGAAAGCTTATACTTAAATGTCGATAACTTTAAGAGAAACGTTTGAAATAATATTTAAATGTGCTTATTTCTAGAATTTTTATAGTAAAGTGCTTAAATATCTAAGTTAAATATTCGCAAATATTGAATACCAATAATGAATAATGAACACCAATAATGGATAATGAATACTAATAACAAATAATGAACACCAATAATGAATACCAATAATGAATAATGGACACCAATAACGAATAATGAATACCAATAACGAATAATGAATACCAATAACGAATAATGAGTACCAATAATGATTAAAAATAGAGGTTTTTAAATTTTATACCATAGCAAAAACAATTAAAACTAAAGTCTCCTTTTGAGGCAAAAATAAAAACTATCTGTTTGATCCACATTACTGGGGAACCAATGGCGATAGATGTGAGTAGCCGTGTAGGGACTCAAACCCGCTAATTATTATGACGCAATCCCGCGCGATTTCGACTACACTATACAAAGGCACATTCTAATTAATGCTTATATTTATAAAAAGAACGCATAACTCGTCAGTGCTCCGAGAAATTATCTTTCTTTTGAAACCTCACTAGTTAATATTCGAGTAAGATATAAAAGGTACCTATAATAAAAAAATAATACATGCGATAGGTTATTTTACTGAAAACCACAAGTTAATTATAAGACCATTTATTTCGGTACATTGTAGTTTTTCGGATTGTAATAATGTTTTGGTGCTAGAAATATAATAACTAAAACATACAAAACTATACAACATATTGGGAATATCAGAGGTTGTTATTGTAAGAAAAGTACCTCTATTACAAGAGATAGTTGTAAGGAAAATGAATATATGCAACGAATTTAAATAAAAGACAAAAAACAAATTTAAAAGTCATTTAATAAGACAACTTTAAGCTTCTTCGTCATTCAATCTCAATCCAATATACCAAAACAAGACGCATCCCTCGAAGATAAAAATCCAATTTAAAATTGCAGCATGCTAAAAAGAAAGAACGAAACAATTTCCTTCCCATCCGTAATCTTAATATATTTTTTTACATAAATAACACAAAAAAGTGGGCGGTAATACGTTGCCTTATCTTCCCAGAAATCGGAAGAAAGAAATTGAATGAAAGATGTAACAGAAAAAAAGAATACTCCCCGAATCTTCTTTTTCCCCTGGAATTAATTTTATCTTCTGAAGAATAGAAACTGCATGCATTAGATATTTCTACACAGAGCCCATGCATGTCCTTTAGACATATTGGCTCAACTTTCAATCCGAGGCGCAATAAAATAAAAATGGCTGCCAATAGGAAACGCGGGAAAGAAAGGCGAGTACAAAGATATTAAAAATCATGTCGCGTCGCCGGAGTGGAGTTGTCTCCCTCCTGCTTGACAGAGGAGTGTTTCTTAAGGAGGCGAGGACCCGGTTCTAACCAATATTCAAGAAACCGGCAGAAGATAAAGGGGCGCAACAGAAAAAGTATATGTCAACGCCACGTGTAGATCATATTTCCGCTTTGGAAGCTTAGTTTATTACATAGAAGAGCTGTCTTTTCGCACTGGCAGCCGAGATTTCAAATCAAATCAACATTACTCGGATCCCCCCCGTGCCAAGCCCCGTTTTCTTCGGGGCCGCCCCGGTTGTGCATTTGATTTTATTCAACATCGATAGAAAGAGGGCAGGTTTTCATTCCATTTTATTTTCATTTCGTGTTATTCCCGGATATCTTCCCTGAAGAACTATCGAACCTGTTCAACACGTGAAAATTTATTCCAGACCTGCATATAATCCTCTATACGACATTGATTTTTTTTCTTTTTTCTCTCTCTCTTTCGCTATCTTTTGGCTCATATTTTTTTGGTTGGAATTGGAAGAACATATTTTCCCCGGGTTCAATTTAATCCCGGACGGTCAAATTGACAATTTTTAAGGTTCGGATGCATATGTGTATTCGGATCTCATTTTTTTTCCCTCTCCGTTTTCTGTTAAGTGTATGTTCCTTCTGCTGAGATGTAGAAATGCAATTTCGTGAACGACACGTGTGTTATTATAATCCGTATTGAATGGAGTGAACTCTTAAAGCAGCTGTCTAAGTCTTTTAAAGTGAATGAGATTTTTCGTCGTCGCTCGTGATGCATTTACGTTCGTCATGTCTGTAGGTAACCGTTTGCGAAGGCGTGTTGCACAATGATATGGGGAATCCTAATGCTCTGGAATGATCACTACTCTTTCGCATACGCACTATAAAAAGGTTTAAAAATACTAGAAGCTCTAACTTAATCCATTAATATGTTTCTTAATACCTAAAAATATTTTCATTTCATAATTATTATAAACATTTAATGTTTTTATATTGAAATTACATTATTAGAAGGAGAGACCTCAGAACAGTGCCTCATAGTAAAGTTTGAATAAAATAACAGCAACTAAAGTAGAAATTGACTCTTCACACTGTAAAAAGTACATGAGTACATGAACCTACTCGTTTTTCTTTGAGTACAATTGCATGGTAAATGAGCAATTACGTATTTAAATTTAAGTAGCAGTACTTTCTCAAAAATGTGCAGTGTGATTAAGCATTGCTAATCTCAGCTTCTGTTCAAGCCATTTAAATAAAGCGAATCTCACCAACTTAAAATAGCTTTTTAGAATAGTTATTCGGAAGATGGTTTTCCTTATTATTTGATGCAGATTGTTTCAATAGAAACAGCTCAATTATCTTACTTCCCGTTCTTTTCGCACACCTTTTTTTAAATAATCTGTTTATAACTTATTCCTGTCGCCCTGGTAGTTTAACGGATAAGGCTCTAGACTCCTGTAGGTTCGATTCCCGGAAAATATTGGTTGTAATTGTCGATATTTATGACGATTGTTTATTGCTAATTGTTTATTACAATAAGTGTTGGTATCAGTTTGCGCCAAACGAAATAATATTTAAAAAAGTTAAACGAAAAAGAATCGATCATTTACACTAACTGAAGCGCTTGCCTACTGAGGCATAAAAGTGAGAAAAAAATAATTGATAATATAAAATACATATTAAAATCCAAATATAAATAATTTGATACGCTTACACAAAACTTTTACAAATACCCTTTCACAGGCAAAAAAATATCTTATTAAGTATTTCCGTAATTCCCTCAATTTTCTTAAAAAAAATTGGTTCTCATGTTTAATAGAATAAATAATACCCGAAATTTTTTCTTGCTCGGAATTCCTCCAAAACCCCAAAAAATCAGAAAATGCAAAATCCGGCTATTCTCGTCCGGATCGAATTCCTCGGAGTAATCCTTCACTAACACCCCCCCCACCCTCTCTCCTCCCACCCCCCTTAAACATCCTTCTTACAAATTCTTAAGAGGGACGACGCAAGAAAAAAGTTTTTAAAAAAAAATCCAAATCCCCCCAGAAACCGTCGGTAAAATAAATTTCCTTGTTACGCCAACCCCCCCTCATTTCTTATTTCATTTCTTCTTCTTAAAGGATAACAATCTCCATCAAGGGGTGTAGCACCATGCAAAACCGGACCGGGGGTAGAGAGAGAGAGACCCAAGATTGACAGCTTCTTTTCCAATTCTATTTACAATCCAGAAAAACGCAATTTTCTCAGTCCAACATGGTTCTTCCCTTCCCTTGCTGCTGTTAAAAAGCAACGGTTGGACATTGAGATATTTATTCTAACTTTAATCTGTTCCCCTCGAGGTGGGGTTTTTCATTTATTTTTTTTCACTCCCCCCCCCCCCTTCTTTTTCTGACGAGTATTATGAATAAACCAGTTTCGGCAAGAATTACTTCGGGATGCGGGATTTAGTTTTCCTTGCATCTTCTTTTTCATCTTGCGCATCTTTTCCCGTCTCTCTGCTTCTTTCTCTCACTTTTTCCATTTTTTTGGAATGGATTTGAAATGTTTTACTTGTGGGTCTATTTTTCTGAGCTGCGCATGCGTGTTGCCATTAAATGGCGTGAGAGTCGGGGAAATTAATTTGCATAATTAGGAATTCGGATTGGACTGGATATATCCGGTTTGGGGGAGTTGATTGCGTCGTAATCGTGCGAATGTTGTAATTTAAATAAAATATCGTTTATTGACTAATCAAAAATGTCATTAGGGGAGTGTTGATGACTGTTTTTACACACTCGTTAAATGTAGAATGTAGATTCCGAAAGTGGTAAATAACTTTATGGTAATTCTTTTAAATAAGTTGTTGTTATTTGAATTAAAGTCAACTTTCAAAGAAGTTTTTCTATCACATGAAAAACCCTATTAATTTATTTTAAAATTAAGTTGGCTACATTCCAAAGCACCAATGTTAAAGGACAGGTCGTCGTATCTTAGAGCATTTAGTTTTGTATTGTGTTTAAAATCGTAAGAAAAATCACAAATAACGTTAGAATTATTTATATTATTATTTGCAGAAATATCATTCTGCTCAATTATTAATAGCCTGCTTTTATTTATTATTTGTTAACTAATACTGAAGTCAATCACATAGTATCTAATATTTATATACGAGGTGTGGCTAGAAAAAAACCGAACTAGCACAGGTGAAACAATAAAACGAATGCAATAAGGCTGAAAGTCGCCTGGCCTGTCACGTGACTCTTGCTCCGCCTACTGCTCGAGTTTTATCTGCCTCCTGCACTCAGTCTGCCCGTGGCGTCTGTTCTAAGTAGTTGACGTTTTGTCTGTGCGTCGGAAAAATGTTGAGTGTACAGAAAGAACAGCGTGTTAACATCAAATTTCTTTTCAAACTTGGAAAATCTGCAAGTGAAACGTTTGTAATGTTGCAACAAGTGTACGGCGATGATTGTTTATCGCGAACACAAGTGTTTGAGTGGTTTAAACGATTTAAAGATGGCCGCGAAGACACAAGTGATGACGCTCGCACTGGCAGACCATTGTCAGCAAAAACTGATGCAAACATTGAAAAAATCGGTAAACTTGTTCGAGAAGATCGCCGTTTAACAATCAGAGCAATGTCTGAGTTGACAGGAATTGACAAGGAAAGTGTTAGGCAGATTCTTCATGAAAGTTTCAACATGCACAAAGCGTTGCGTTGTTAGTGAAGACGTTTTTAGCCAATCACAACATTCCCATCTTAGACCATCCACCCTACTCACCTGATTTGGCCCCCTGTGATTTTTTTCTTTTCCCTAAAGTCAAGTCAGCTTTGAAAGGAACTAGATTTGAGAGTGTTGAAGCAGTAAAAGAAAAAGCGACGGAAGTAATGTATGGACTTACCGAAAATGATCTGCAGCATTGCTATGAACAGTGGAAAATTCGTATGGAGCGGTGTGTAGACCGAGGAGGAGAGTACATTGAAGGAGATAACATCAAATTGTAAATAATGGAAAATAAAAAAATTTTATAGCATCAGTTCGGTTTTTTTCTAGCCACACCTCGTATATATCTACTTTTGTATCATTAACTATCAATCTAATACACTAAAGAAACGAATCAATAAAAAACTACAACGCTAATAGTTAATCAATTTTGGAATCTACGGAATGGGAAGGTTAGAGAGAGTAACATAAATTTTAAATATTGTGTAGGAAGTTTAATTATTTAATACAATTTTTGCTAACTCCAACATATTGTTATATATTTTATCACGAAACGTAGGAGCAACGGCCATGTTGTTTCCGTACCAGATTTTCATATAGAGATTCCTTTCAGTAAGGTAGTAAATGTCAGATCTATCTTTATCAAATTGTTATCATGTAACTATGCTTAAGATAGTTAGATAGAGATATATGATGTAAAGTGATGCCCACTTCTTCTAAGTTTTACAATAGTATAAAAAAGCGTTCTCTAACTTTCCATTGGGATAGGTGAAATACCTTAGCCAATCCATGTTTGTACAGTTTCAGTAAGAAGTACATCGAAAATTCAGATTTGTAAACATATGTTATTCAAGGTTTTTTTAATACTCAAGATATGCCCAACTTAGCTTAAACAGCTGTAGAGCTAATATATTCAGCAATGAATGTTTAGGACTCAAGGAACCCTTATGACCCAAACACCAGTAAAAGTTACCGGTAGTGTCTAATGATCACGGTTCTATCCTGTTACACGGACTACATCGACAAAAATTCGGAAATACGATCGCTTTGGAGGAAGGCTGTAGTCTAGAAAAAAAAACAGTATAATCAAAATTAAGATAAAAACTCGTCTTATAGGACATTGCGTTAAAAATATAAAAATACAAATACAACGTTAAAATACGCAATAAAAATTCGTATAATCCGGACATGTTTCGGGAGATACATACTGATGAAGGGTGATGTATATTCTAAAACATGTCCGGATTATACGGATTTTTATTACGTATTTTAACGTTGTATTTGTATTTTAACAATCAAAATTATTTTAATACATATAAAATATACTGCTATTTGGAGGTTACTGTCCTTTATCACTGATTGGAAATAAAGGGTTAATGTTATTAGGTTCGATTCTAGGGACTTCGATTCTCGGTAAGCCTTAGTTGTAATTATCCATATTTACTGAAAGTGATTTATGAAGACAGCCTATGTAGGCAAGATACTGCTCTTTTTTATTATTTTTACTCATTTTTGAGTATATATATTTAAAAAAATGAAATTTATGTATTCAGAGCTATAATAAGCATCGAATGTATTCAAAAATCAGTAAATTTTACTTGTTTTTTAATACTTGCTTTTAATAGTGTGTGATTATATACTTTAAATATATGTGCCATATATTTAAATTCAATTAAATTTCAAAGCAGTTTTTGAATATTTTAAGATATTTAACCCATTAGAAATCCCCCAAAACATTTCCACGAGCCTAGTTACTACTTCTTCTAAGATAAATCTGACTTTCAACCTTAAAAAAAACCAAACAAATCCCCCTAGTGGTTTTCCAAGCCAAACCATACTTCGTTATGAAGAAAGTTTGCCCCTCTTAAAATGCAGCCGACCTTACACACTAACATCGATTTTTTTCCATCCCCCCTAAAAAAAATATTCGAAGCACATTTTTTTCCTTGTCGAAATTCAAACTCGGAGCCAGAATGGTAAATAAGGGCCTAAAATGTCAATTCTTAGGAAAAGCAATGCCTCCTCAATTGGTGGACTTTGCAGCTGCGAGGCTAAAAAATTCCTCTGATGAAGTGGGGGGGGGGGGGGGGGGATGAAATTGAGGGATGGATCAAAAGATGAAGGGGGGAGACAGGGGAGGGGGGCAGCTTCTTTTGGCAATCTTCGATTTGAGATTTTTCCTTCATTTCTGTCGAGATTCTTTGGTGTGTGATTGTGTGAAAGATGCAAGATGTATGTTGGGGAGGTGTACTTTATCGGATACCTATATCTTAAGGAGGGTTTCTTAGTTTCTGTGTCCGTGGAGGTGGTTGTATTGGGGAAAAGAAAAGTTCTGGGAAAAGTTGTTGATGAATGGAGAATTACTTTAAAGCGCTTTGGGGGTTTAGCCGGTTTTGTTTGAATCAAAGTAATATATTTTTAATGATGTTATTAATGAGCATGTAAGCAAAAGGTAAATAAACGAAACAAACTGTAATGATAATAATGTAAATAAAAATAACTAAATAATAATAACAGTTTTACATTTCAAAATTAGTTATATTTAAAGTTAACTTAGTAACTAAATTAAAAAAAATTAATACATTCAAACCTTTCCGAATATAATACACTAAAGATTATAATAAAGAATATAATACACTAATTAGGCAGGTCAGATAAATACCAAGTTTATTTATATTTCAGAAGCGTTGTTTGATTATATGCATCAAGCCACATATAAAAGAAAACTTGTTCATAAAAAAAAAACAATATATATAACTCAGAAAGAATTTAATTGGAAAATTTACAAAGAAATTGTTTTCGCTAAATTAAGTAAACAAATATTCCATAAGTAAGCTAAACGCAAAGTAATCAAGTATAAGTCCTTATTAAAATACGAAAATCAACCAATTGGATATATCGTCTAATTGATTAATTTAGCCAAATAGATGATATATTTAATTGGTTAGTTCCTTATTTTAACAAATTAGATATGTTATCTAATTGGTTGAAATATAGACTAAACAATTATATTTATATATCTTCAAAATATTCCAAATAAAATCAAAATTTAAGCTCGACAAAATTAAACACAATATTACAAACTCATGAAATATTTTAAATCTACGCTCATTTGATACAATAAATACATTTCATTTATTAGCCCTTTCTAAACAATTTTCAGATTGACACAAAGTGTAAAACTTCAAAAATACATTAATATATCTACATATATAATCCCTTGATTAAATAAACTCTAAGGGAATGTCTGCATAATTAAAAAAGGTTTAGTTTCCTATTAACTATGCAATATCTATAACCAATTAAGGTTAAAAGGTCTTAAAGCGTACGACGTTTCAAATTTTATATCCAAATCCTTTTCTACAGAGTTAAAATTTTCAATTCAACGTTGCACCATATCTTGGTGATCTGCAGCAATTACACCATATTATGGCGCAATCTGGGTTGAACCAGAAATCCTTGACCGAGAATGGCGCAGCTTTTACCAAAAAATGGTGCAATCTTCTGAACTGTAACTGAATCTACAAACCGGGGAATCCCCTCAATTCTCTTGCATTAGGGGTCCAGTTGACTAGTGGATAAAGGCGTTCAGGTGGTAATCATAGGTGGTAATGAGAGATAACCAGAGTTCGAACCCGTGCAGTGGACTTGACAAAAAAAATAAAAAGTAGTAATCTTGCGATCGGAGAGTTGTCAGCTTCGCTACAAAAATACTAGAAAATCGTCCAGAACATCCAACAAATTATACCGATCTTTCACCATAACATGGGATAGTAAAAACACGAATTTTGATTCAACGTTTTACCATAAAAAAATGAAGCGAAATATCAGTTTTGGTGCAACGTTTAAGCACTAACTGGTATCCGTAGCACCATAAAATTGTGAAACTAAAAATCAAATAATGGTTGCAGTTAAATGGATACCAAATTTTGGTGCGACGTCGTACTAAATTTTTAACAGTGTATCAACTTGATAGGTTTTTACACGTAACAACAATACCTATTTAAGATTAAAAATCTCTAGGTTTATTTTACAATTGAGGGGTTTGCTGTAAAAAGGAGGTAGCTCCAATTATTCAAGTTTGCAGAAAACGGTACAAAACATTTGAAAATTCAAAATTCCAAGTTGTGTGAAGATATTGTTTTTGATCAATCTTCTTAATTATTCCTACACATTATGACAGTATTTTCACCCAAAAATATATATTCCAGATGACGTGGCACAGGTTGGGGATACCTCTTCTTACAACCAAATAGATGCTCTATCTACCTCTATGAAAAATATTTCACAAAAAAATACAATTTACTATAATACTGTTTTGTTTAAAGAAAACTTCAATTGAAATATAGCATATAACTTGGCTTTAAAGACAGAAAATTACATTTTTAATCATCACACTCCCCCTCTGTAACATCCGGCTCATCTGAGCTCTACTGTTTATAAGTGTTGTATAACCTTCCTGTAAGCAAAGCACGTCAGTCGTTTAGGGGAAAATAGCGGTAGCTCCAGGAGCTACCTCTATATTGCAACAAACTAATGAGACAGACAGCTCCATTTCTTGAGTAACGCGAGAACTAACGATTGGAGCTACATCTTTCTGGTACCAAACGAACAAGTTTTTTTTTTACCATAAGATAGTAAGTACATGTAACTCCACATTCCCCTAGGTTGGAGCTACATCCTTTTTGCATCAAACCCTTCAGTTTTTAAACATAAGTGTCATTTATTATTCGTATAAGTCATTTCATTTAACAACCATTCGATTTGCTTTGATTGGGATACAATAGAATAAAAATAAAAATGAAAACTTAACAGATTACATATTTATATTCAGACTTTAAACAAAAGTCAATTCCAAAAACTCTCCCTTTTTTTTCCTAAGACAAATCCCCTATAACATCACACGTACTTTACATTAACCAGCGCCAATCCAAACTCCCCATCTAAACGCATTACTTTATGAAAAATTTATGGTTTCAAAACTTCCTCCTTCCCCCCAGCCTTAACCCAAGTGCGGATAAATAAATATAAGACACTCCGGTCACTTTAATGCAAAAATAGGTCCACAAAATATGGCTTCTATTACTGGGGTAACGCTTTCTTTGTTTGGGAAATATATATTTACCGGTTTATAGCAATAACCGTAAGTGCATCGGGGAAAATATCAAAACTAATGAATGCCTCGCCCTACAAAATGCCTCAATGGCCTAGGCTTTAGGTTGGGGCTTCCCTTTTCCTGGGCCTACTCTCCTTTTCTTGATGGAAAGTCTTAAATTAAATTTATAGATGTTTGAGAAGTTGAATCTCATAATGAAGTGTCTTCTCCATACTGGAGACGGAATTTGCTGAATTATTCAGGAGCAGTGGGTAGGTAAATAGTCAGGGGCTCGTTTTTTAAAGTTTTTCTTACTTGTTTTAAGCTGACACGTTCGTAAATTTATTTGAGTTATTCTGGCCAGATTCAGCAGAAAGTAACGAGGTTACGCAAGAGTAGTGGATTTTTCAAGTAGGTGGATCTATCCTGATGTCTTTCTCTTGGTATTTGGCAAGCACAAATTTTAAATTTATATTTTGTATGCATTTAATCAATACTGGGAGACCAGGAAATTTGAATTTATGCATGCTCAAGTTAATTTTAAGGAGTGTGTTTTAATTTTGACATATTTTCAATTAAATTATTTTTTACGTAATAAATTTAGTCACCCTACATTTATTATTTACAATAATTTAATAAGTTTCGTTAAATATTAGTAAATAATATGGTTTTAGATTACTAAACATAAAACAGGTATTAATTTTAAGGAGTGTCTTTAATTTTTTACCTATTTTCAATTTAGTTAATTTTTTATGTAAAAATTTAGTCATCCTACATTCATTATTTACAATAATTTATTAAGTTTCGTTAATTATTAGTAAATAATATGGTTTTAAATTACTAAACATAAAACAGCTATTATTGGTTTTGTAAATGGGAGACCAGGAAATTTGAATTTATGCATGCTCAAGTTATTTTAAGGAGAGTGTTTAAATTTTTACCTATTCTCAATTAAGTTAATTTTTTACGTAAAAATTTAGTCATCCTACATTTATTATTTACAATAATTTAATAAGTTTCGTTAATTATTAGTAAAGAGTATGGTTTTAGATTACTAAACATAAAACAGGTATTATTAGTTTTGGAAAATTGTTTTTCTTTAGTTTTTCCAAGCTTTGACTATTGGATATGTTGAAATGGAAAATAAAGGAGTTTAGTAGAAGTAACTAAGTTACTAAAATAGAACTTTTATATGGAAATTGAAGACATGCGTGTAAGAAAAAGACAGTTCCACTTTCTTTTTATTTACATTTTGTCACTTATTCTTGTGAGTTAAAAGGCCACTATTGATTAGTGCAAGAATCAGACAGCTATAATCAAGTAACCGTACTTGATCAAAAATGAGCTGTGCGATTTAATATTGCTAATATCAGCTTCTGTTCCATCCATCTTAACAAAGTGACCTGACAAACTTTAAAAAAAACTGTGTTATTACAGCACAATTATATTGTTTCCCATTCTTTTGGCATACTTATTTAACATTTCTACCGTTTATAACTTCAAGTCGCCCTGGTACTCTAACGGATAAGGTTCTGGACTGCGGTGTCTGGGGACCTGGGTTCGATTCCCCATAAGTCTTGTTTGTAATTGTCGATATTTATTGAAAGGGATTTATGAAAGCAATTACAGGCCGCTGTAACTGTAATTTCTGGATCGGGCAAAATATTTTGTTGACTTGAAGTTCGCGTTGAAGCCGCTATGTTGTGCCCCACTTTACTTAATACCGCAATATTTCGTACATTTTGCATGCTAAATGAAGCCGACATATATTGCTTTTGACTAAGTTGTTTTTATTTTATTTTTAAACCCATTTTAAATGCAATCTGCTACTAAAATAGGAAGCAATTTTCAAGTCAAAGTCAAAATAGATAAAAATCAAGAGCAAAAAAAAATGTTTGGCAATATAAAAATTAGTTCTATAAGAAGAAAATATAATACTTATATACATTTAATATTTCTACAATGCTATGGTATTAAAAAACACCACTAAATCACTTTTTGAAAAATGTTGGGACACAGCATGGCTGCATTCAATTGGCATCAACGCGTCCATATAGCAAGCAAGTTTTGAGTCTTCCAGCAGTTACAGTTAGAGTTCAGTGATGTAGGCTAGCGTCTGCTCTTTTTAATAAAAATAAAAATATTGATGACCAACAACAGGCTCAAGGCCCAACAAGGTTGGTCCAACAAGCTAGTACCTCTTAACTATCCCCCAATGGATATCTAACTTCTTCTTAAAATCCGTTACTCCTTTACAATTAACAATATTCAATGGAAAGTTGTTCCATTTGTCTATTACCCTAGTATAGAAATAGTGTTTTCTCCCTTCCCGATTAAATTGGGATTTGTTTAACTTAAATCCATGACTTCTTGTTCTGTCATTCATATTAAAATCTAAACCCTCCACATCCCCTTATTTGATAAATTTGAACTGTTGAATCAAATCACCCCTAACCCTTCTCTCTACCAGAGTATACATATTCAAATTTCTCAATCTATCTTCATAATTCATGCCTGAAAACCCTTGAACAATTTTAGTAGCCCTGTGCTGAATTTTCTCTAACAACTCAATGTATTTTTTAAGATGTGGTGACCAAAACTGTACAGCATACTCAAGATGTGACCTTACCAAACCTCTGTACAATGCAAGATAATATCCTTAGATTTTGATGACGCGCTTTTTCTGATGTACCCCATTCTATTAGCTTTGTTGCTAGCCACTGTACATTGATGACTCATTTCAAAATCCTCATTTACTGAATCCTCCTTGTACTCATTTTTGAGTACATGAATTTTTTTAAATTGAAACTTATGTACTCGCAGATATGATGAGCATCGAATGTACTCAAAAATAAATATATTTTATTTATTTTTGAGTATCTATTTCTAACAGTATAAAAGTCTATACTGGCTCTCTTACTGTAAAATGACATGAGCAACAAACCACAAAACTTTGATTCTGGTCCAACATTTCAGCAACTTTGAGAAACCAAAAATTGTGTGTTTTTATCCAAACCCCCCTTCTTTCCCGCCACAACTTCCCTTAGCGAGCGAAGGTTCCTCACCTCTAGATTCAGTCTCCGTCCACGCGCTGTTTTTTTTTCTCTCTTTTTAAAAAAAAGTTGTTACACTTTTTACGACTTTTTTTTCCGCTGGTCTCCCTCAGTGCCTCCTGTTGGGACATACCATATGGGTTGGAAAAGGATCGTAGGTAAAGTAAGGAGAGGAGGAGAAGAAGTGTTGGTAAAAAAATAGGTGACGAGAAAGAAAGGTAAAAAAAAAATTACACGAGGACTTTTGGCTGATATTTATAAGTGGGGTGTTATGGAACTTCCCCTTAACTGCACCCTTCTTTATGGTCGATGACCCCATAAAAATCCTCATAGATCATGGGTCGTGTGCCATACGACAAATTTTGTATTCACCCAGTGGAGTATGGAGGGCGAAATGTTTTAGACACCCACATGGAGAACTCAGCAAAAAAAACTATATTAATATTTTTCACTTTACTATATTATTTAAGGAGACCTGAGAACAAAATTCTAATATTTGTATTAATGAATTCAGGAATAACATAATTTTACATTATTGGAATATCTCTTTCTGAATAATAATCAAAGACAAAAATAACATTTAAAACATTTATTTTAAAGTCCTAGCGGTTTTTAAACATGCTTTTTTTAAACACTTACTCTTCCCTCAATTTTTAATATTTAAAAATATTTTAATGATTAAATAACTTCAAAGTATATACTACAAACGAATGAAGAGAGTTTTAAAAATTTGTGTTTTAATTGTTTTCAAAAACTTATTTTAAGTTCAAAACATATTTAAATTTTTATATTCATTAATTCGTAAAAAAAATATTTATAACTTATATTATATCTAAAAACTGTACGACATAACTTTATATATATTCATCAAATGTTTAAAACCATGAAGAGTTTAAATAAATTTCAATCATACTGCTCCATCAATCAATTGCCAATTTCAATCATATAACCATCACAATTCTATATCGCAACTCTATATTTAGAAGTAATTTTTACATTGCCTTTTATTTAGCGTATATGTTATATTTGTCACGATACTAAAAAGATAGCATACACCAGAAAAATAAATTTTCTTCATATGTAAACTTTTTGTGCAGGATTTCTACACTAAATTCCTTATTATTAGTTTTAATAACATCTAAATCTACATTTCATTAATATAATTGTCAGAGAATTGCTAGGACTGCCACTTTTTTTTACGTTTTGAATTTAACACTATCCTTGACTTTAACCTACAGAGTTATCCATATAAAATTATTTAGTTTTAGTATCTGTTCTTGGGATATTTTGATCACAGACCAAACAGCACCATGTTCATATATATCAAAATTTTACAAACACTTTAACACTTGGAAATAACGAGAGCTTGGCATCTAAATGTCGGTACCTAAACGACATTTCACTACTCGATATATCTTATAGATTAATAATATAACATAAAAAGGTATTGACATAAAATATATCCGTATAAATATATTGATAATAATGTTACCGAGTTTAAAATAATTTTTGAGCAAATCCCTAAAGCTGTCATTTGATAACTTTTAAAAACTTTGCAACATTGCGTATATTTTTAAATAACAAGTTTTTCCGAATATAAAACCCTTTTAAAACATTTAACCTCACTCACTAAACTTGGCTATACAAGCCATTTCTTCTGTACCAGAAGTATATTTTAAAGAAATACATGTTTCATTGATGTAATTTTTAAAATTATGCAAATGTGTTTATGTATAAACTTCTGAATCATGTATGTGCATTTATTTTCAAAAGTGCATCGTTTTTATCTTCAATATATATTTTTTAAATATTTTTTTTATTTAAAAATAGATGATTTTTAAGTATTTAAGAATGTACATATAATCGTGGAATACTTAATTTTATAAACTTTAGAGTGCCGTTTGACATATATTTGTCAGAGTATTTAAATACTCAAGTAGACTTAAAGAACTTTTTTATTATATTTATACAGCAAAATGCACATCTGATTTAGAGTTATAAGAATCTCTGTTACCCCAGCCTACTAGGGATATGGTAGGAGCGTCTAAATAATCTCTCTTTTCCTATATACTAGAGGTAGCGCCCTCTATTGAAAAGAGTGGGAACTAAAGGGAAAGCAAAAAAAAATACAAAATTGTGCCAGGATCAATATAAATAAAATATTCGATTTCAATTAATTGCAATATCTCGAATGATTAAAGTTTTCTGTAATTTGATTGTTCAATATAAATTTAATTTATTGTTTAAACTTACACTAAGATAAACATAATAATCCATATTAAATTTGTAACATACCTTAATTTCAAAAATGTAATATTTAAAATGTTCAAGTCAGTGGCAAATCAAATCAGAAGAATTTAATAAAATGAACCGAAACGCTTTACAAAATAAAAAAAAAATACTGATTGATTCAATGAGTTCTGAAAAATATATAACCATTAAATGGTATGGTTTTTTTAATTTAAAATATTTAACTATGAACTCATAAAATGGTTTGGCATATTTAATCATCTTTAACTTAATGATACTATAAAAAAATTATCGCTTATTAAAAAAAAAACTATACTTACAAGTCAGAATATAAATTTTCAATAATTTAAATTTTTTCTGAGAAATTCAAAAGTTAAAAGTTGAGATCAACAATATTTCCCCTTTAAAATGTTCAAAATCTTTATAAATCAAGCACAATAATTGTAACAATTAAAATTACATACGTTTTTTTTAATTTGTAATAAATAAACTTTTCAAAATAAAAAATATTCAATGAACAGTTATATTAGATGTACATAAAACTACATATTAATTCTTCCACAAAAACAATACACTACATTAAAAATAACCAAACCATTGCTTTTACAAAATACAATAATACTATTTTACGAAATATCTTACAAAATATAGCAACGCCCCAATATACCTCATTCGAAATAAACAATTTTAACGACTTACTCCGACGACTTAACATTCCCAATCACGAAACCATTTCCCAAAAATCCGTTAAATAAGTTATCCTAGCAAATTGATATCCTTTTTAAAAAAAAAAAAGAGGAACCCGGAAATAAAACGACCTACCCGGAAAAACTAGCAGTTCTTATATATCACAGGTATAAAAAAGTCCTTACCTCACCTGTGCTAGGACGAACGTAGTCTTTGGGAAGCTGGCCCTGAAGTCTGACCTTGAAGGGGCTGAGTTTTGGGGAGAGAGAAGGGAGGTGCGTAGTCATTCACTGGGTTTCTTTTCTTACTGTAAAGGTGCAGAGAAGAAAAGAAGTTATTTTTTATAGGATAGGGAGGAAGAAAAAAGTGATCTTGGATGGTTTGATGGTATAAAAACCTTATGTCTTGGCTTCCGGTATTTCTTTCCAGGTTCTATGACCTCTGAACTTGAAATCTTTGTAATGTTAGGTCTAGATGTTTATGTAAGATATATGAACTAATTGAATTTGGATTTCGAATATAAATTTCTTAGTCTTAAAATTGTCAAAGTAAATGTTGCAAAGTAATCGGTATGAATATATCGCATTTAATTAATATATATTATTTTTAAATTTTAAATACGCTTTATTAGAAAGACCATTTTATTTTAAATGTAAGCTTTATTCTGAAGTTATTGAAATGTTTAAATTTTTGCAAGTCTGCCTGCATGATTTATTTGTTCTTTTGAAGCAATTTTATGCCAACATTGTATTATACAATTGAAGGGTTTGCTGCAAAAAGGATGTAGCTCCTACTTAGGGGAATTTGGAGGTACATCTTGTGGTAAAAATATACTTGTTCGTTTGGTGCCAGAAAGATGTAGCTCCAATCGTTAGTTCTCGCATTACTCAATAGATGATAGCCCAACAGACTATCCGGACCCTACAGAGGGGGAGTGTGATGATTAAAAACGTAATTTTCTGTTTTTAAAGCCAAGTAATATGTATATTTCAATTGAAGTTTTCTTTAAATAAAATAATATTATAATAAATTGTATTTTTTTTTGTGTGAAATATGTTTCATAGTGGTAGACAGAGCACCTATTTGGTTGCAAGAAAGAGGTAGCTACAACAACCCAACATGTGCCAAGTCATCTGGAAGACATATTTTTGAGTGAAAATACTGTCATAACATGTAGGAACAATTAAGAAGATTGATCAAAAAGAATATATTCACACAACTTGGAATTTTGAATTTTCAAACGTTTTTTACGGCTTTCTGCAAACTTGAATAATTGGAGCTACCACCTTTTTACAGCAAACCCCCCAATTTTTGTTTTACTTATAGGTTAAGGATGCAACGTTATAATTTTCATTTGACTTTTTTATGGTAAAAGTATTTGTTCGAATAATAGTTAAGTTTAATACATGGACCCTAACAATGAGTTAATAAACACTCCAACCAGCTGACTTGAAATTTTACATACTGGAATAAAAAGCTTCTCTAGTACAATAAATCATATTTAAGTTCGCAAATGTACTTTATACTACAACATTAAAAATATACATATATATTTAATTGAGTTGTGATATAGAAGTATCTCTTAAAAAAATAATTAAAAACAAGAGTATTACATAACTAAATTAAACTAACCTGCCAAAAATATATTTATAATATATATTTATTAATAATATATATTAATATATATATATATATATTAATAATATATATTAATATATATATATTAATATATATATATATATATATATATATATATATATATATATTAATAATATATATTAATATATATATATATTAATATATATATATATATATATATATATATATATATATATATATATATAATAATATATATTAATATATATATATATTAATATATATATATATATATATATATATATATATATATATATATATATATATATATATATATATATATATATATATATATATATATATATATATATATATATATATATATATATATATATATATATATAAATTTTTATTAATTTACTTATGGCTCGAAGGGTTTTATTTCTTCAATTTTATTTTTGTCAATTTTATTTTGTCAAGACAATTGATTTAAAATGTCTTTAGTTATTTTGTTAGAACTACAGGTACATTGATGCAACAATAGATACAGTAATTTGAATGAAACTTCTTATAATAACATAATTCGTTTCTATTTGAGTTCAAACATCTGCATATTGTTAATGAAATTATGACATAATAAATTATAAGAATTAAACAAATACCTTGAAAACTATAAAATTGCATGAAAGTTTACTAACGCGCAATTAATAAAGCTTCTTATTCAATTATAATATGAATAAATTTCAAATATTCTTACCTTTTCAAAAAAATAATTTTATTTGAAAAAATAATTTTATTTGAAAAAATAATTTTAAATAATTATAAATAAATATATAAAAGATATATCATAATATAAACGAATTTATTTAAATGAGTTGTAGAAATATTAACAATTATTTAAAGCAATATCTTACCTTTTATATATATATATATATATATATATATATATATATATATATATATATATATATATATATATATATATATATATATATATATATATATATAAATATATATATATATATATATATATATATATATATATATATATATATATATATATATATATATATATATATATATATATATATATATATATATATATATATATATATATATATATATATATATATATATATATATATATATATATATATATATATATATATATATATATATATATATATATATATATATAATTATCATACACAGTGATTAAAAAACTCTGTATTTTGTTCAGTGATTTGGCAACACGTCCTCTAATCAGCAACAACGTTGCCATGTTAGTCCTAGCACACAACGGGCGTCCGTAATATTACTCAAAACCGCTTTAATCCATTGCAGTATACTATTGTTGATTATTTCAGATTTAATTTGGAAGAAAGATAAGCGTTATTATTTTAAATGAAAGAAATTCAATGCGTATCGAAAGTTTAATCACTGAGCTAAATTATAAGTGGAATTAGAATACGCGTCAGTGGAGCTGGAGACGGAGCCCCTAGTTTAATTTAATGCAATATATTTTAATGCAAACCCAAATAAAAATAATTAATCAGGTAAAAAATGAATATTCGTACCTAATATTAAAGCATAAATTTGAATTTAATCACACAGTATCTGTGGGAAAAAACAGAAACTGCAAAACTAAATTATTAAATATAGGAAACTGTAAAACTTAAAACTAAATTATATATAAGTGAATACTGTGTACCGGAAACTGCAAAACTTAAAACTAAATTATATATATAAGTAAATACTAAATACCGGAAACTGCAAAACTAAATTATAGAGCTGCATAATTACAATTAAATTAGAAACAAAACTTGTAAAAAATTCAATTATTATAATAATTTCACGATTATAATACACTTACTAAAAGATATCACACACTTTCCTTAATACAAAAACCAAAATACTTCACAATTTATTTGTAAAAAAAAACACTACCAAAGGGAGTCAAAGCTTTCGCCCTCCCACATCAACACGCCCCCCCCCCCCCCCCAACAAATTCCCAAACCTGCAGATCGGAAACACTTTCAATCACAAAGCGAAGCACACACGCCAAACAAAAGAAAGAGACAAACACAGGGGCGAAAGGAGAGTATATAATACATATACAAAAAGATATTTTCAAAAAGCGAACTCTTCAAAGTGCTGTCCCGTTTACTCGGGAGACCGTAAAAGGCCGGAGAAAACGATTACAAATGAAAGTGATGTTACCATTTTTATCGTTCAGTGCTTTGTCTCGAGGCCCCCCTCGAGATACCGGGGGGGGAAGTGAGAATAAGGATGATATAAATGACCCTCGGTGGCCGATACCGGTGAATGGGAATAAAATTAAATAAGAAATGTATCGAAAGAGTAAAAAAAATTATGTTTTTATTACTTACGGTTTTTTATGTGAAATGTAAAGTAACCCAGCAAAAAAAATCAGTATGAAACCTTCATCAAAACTGTCAAAATTGAAGGTTTTTTGAAGGTTTTATAAAGGATATTAAAACAAAAGACTGCAGTTTTTTTTAAGTTTTTAATTTTCCTGCATAAAACCTTTAAAATATCTGCATTTTCCCTTCATGATTAAAAATTGAAGGTTTTTTGCAGGTTTTTATGAATTTTTTTTGCCGTTTTTATGAAGGTCATTGAAACAAAAACCTTTAATTTTATAGATCTTTAAAAAAACTACAGTTTTCCTGCATAAAACCTGCAATTTCAAAATTTTGATGAAGATTTTATACTGACTTTTTCTGCTGGGAATGTTTATATTGTTTATGTTTTAGAATTTAGCTGTAAGTATATCTACCCATTATATAGTTCTCCGACTCAAAAATGTTAATTACTTGTCATATGAAACGTATAAGGAAATGAGTACCTAAACCTACATTTTTCTTCCCTGAGGACTTGGTTCGATTTCCGATTAGTCTTAGTAGTAATTGGTGATTTTTATTGAAAATGATTTATAGAGACAGCTTATGTAGTCTAGCATCTGATCCCCTTTTTACCCATTGTAATTATTTACATAACTTTTTTTAAATTTAAACTTGTATTTAGAGCTATGATATGCATCGAATATAATCAAAACTGAGTATTGTTTACTTATTTTTGAGCACCTATGTTTAACAGTGTGGCATCAAAATCGGGAGTTCAAAAACAAAAGGTTTTAGTTGCATGTCTACCTATTTAAGTTGTTTAGATATTAATAGAAAATACTAAGGATTTCTGTTTTTTTTTTCGGTGGTAAAATATCGTTAATTCCTTTTCGGATTGCCGTTGTTAAAATTCCTTAGTACCAATAAAGCCAAAAGTTTGAAGTACGACGTCTGTTATATGCAAACAACATTTAAAAAAAATTTAGGAAAATTGTTGCACTTTTGTTTTACCCGAATATCTAAATAACGAGTGTTTGCTAAGTAATGTAAACGTTCTTGAAAAGAATTCCAGTTGAAGATGAAACGATTCATCGGTAAAAACAAGTTATTATCTCAACGTGAATTGACATCTTTAAACATTTTCTTTTTCGTGAAAACTAATTATTTAGCCACTTATGCGATTTTAATGCATGACCTTTTTATATAACCACATATTTAAGAGCCTTTTCAAGAAGTGGAGGTCCTAAAATCCAAAAATTCTTGTCGGATCAAACATTCCTCATTTTTTTTAACCTCCAGGTATAACTCAAACTTTAAGACTACTTCCTCTGGGAAGCATTGGAAAATCCATAGAATTCTTCAGTTCTATTTTTCTAAAACAGAAAAACAAAGTTTCCTACCTCATTGTTTTTTCTCAGCCTTCTGACCTTTTAAGCTTAGCTTAATACAATGAAAGTACAGCTCTGAATCAGAACATCATCTCATATGGCTTTCAGAACTTGAGTTTATCAATAAAAAAATGTACCGTCATCACTTCCTTGACACTTCTTTATAATCATTACAATAACTATTGGTGTAAAAATGAATATACACTGGTGAATATTTCTTGTTTTCTAGACTGATAATGGCAAATTGGCCAAAGTTTAATAAAAATTCTTAAGCGAAAATACAATACGTTTACCGATGATCTAACGATTAGAGAAAATATAAAGTTTTTTTCACTGAAAGAACCCAGCAAAAAAAGTCAGCATGAAACCTTCATCAAAATTGTCAAATTGAAGGTTTTTGAAGGTTTTATAAAGGATATTGAAATAAAAAACTGAGGTTTTTAATTTTTCTGCGTACAACCTTTAAAATGTCTGCCTTTTCCCTTCATGATTTAAAATTGAAGGTTTTTTGCATGTTTTAATGAAGGTTTTTTGCATGTTTTTATGAAGGTTTTTGACAGTTTTTATGAAGGATATTCAAACAAAAACCTTTAATTTTATAGATCTTCAAACAAACTGCAGTTTTTCTGCATAAAACCTTCAATTTCAAAATTTTGATGAAGGTTTTACGTTGACTTTTTTTGCTGGGAAGTATCAGTAGGTTACCAATTTATAATGCATTGATAGTTTTTTCAAGACAATTATATGTAATTTGATACATTTAACATCAAACCAATCGAAATTAAATGTATTAATAAATATGGATTATTTTTATAAATTTAGTAATAAAAAGCATTGTTGAAAATTGAAGATCTAGAAATCAATCCCGTCCATAACCAACAATTCTTTATTAAGTTATCAATTGAATAATGTAACATGGTTTTACATAGATATATTATAGTACCTTTTGAATTTTTTTAAGGAAAACTTAAATAATATTTTATTTTATTTACATGAAAAACACAATTATGTTCATGAAAATATTATGAAATCGGATAAATTGTTTAAAAACTAATCGACATTTCCGGATACATAACAGCCGGATAACCGATATTTTTTTTTGCAGATTTTACTTAAGTGGATTTTTCTCTATCCAACAAAAAAAGAATTTTCGAAATCGGACAATATTTTTTTCAAACGGTCCGGTTTATTGAGAATTCCGGATAGTTAAATGCCGGATAACCGGATATTTTTTTCAAATTGCTCCCAAGTGAAACAATTATATTCAATATTAAATTTTAATTTTTGTAATAAGCTTGAGCAGCAAACAATATTTTGTAGGAAATTAATAAAGTAAATACATTGGAGTTGAATGGCACAGTCAAACAGTAGCAACAACCTCGGGCTAATGACCCATATTTTAGTATTAACCCTCAGTTTCCCTAAAAAAAATCATAAGGCACTCGAAAAAACTTCGCGGAACATCCCCGTCTCGCGAGCAACACGCGTCATTCAACACCCCCTAAAAAAATCAAAAATCAAAAAAAAACACAAAGGGGACAGCCGAACTAACTAGGGGTAAGGGGCCCTCCAAAGGGGGCCCCCCTCTACCTGGACAGGTGAAGTACAGAATTTCTTTTATACACGAAATCCATTCAATCTCTTTCTTTCCATCTCAGTCGCGTGGCAGACAGCGTGACAAGGGGTTCTTGAACTTCGAAAAACTTGAAAAAAAAAGGTACCAAAATTAGGTGGGTTCGAAGACATAAAGCACCCAACCGACAGGGGGTATTTTTTTTTCGTAGACCCCCCACCCCTATCTCTCATTTACCTTGTGGTTCGTTACCCCCACGTGGGGGGGGGATTTTTTTGTGTGTGTTTGTAAAATGTGGGGCAACCGTTAAAAAGTGTGGAGTGTGCCAGGCTACTTTATGGAGTGCAAGCACCTAAAATAATGTGGTTCGGGGTTTTTCAAAGATTGTCTGGATCATTCTTGAAGTGAATCACCTTTTTTTATCTGTCATAGACTGCCTTGTAACACTCAACTGGGGTTCAACAGGCTCTTAAAATTGAAATTTGATGCTCATAAGGGTTTTGGGAGGTGTAGATCGTGTGGCTGGTATGAATAGGGCCTTTAAAATGGGAGAAGTTATGAAGTGAGTATGCTAGTTAGTGGTTTTCTTTTATTTGCAGATGATCGTTGGATGTTTTAAAATCGGCCTAAAAATGCATAATAATATTTGCAATGTACTCAAACTTGCAGAAGATGTCCCGTTGTTTAATGTTGCAATGTTAAAATTGGTACTTAAAAATAAGTCAAATGTACCCATCATTGAGTACATTCGATTTCGATGCTTATCATGGTTCAGAATTCATTAGCTTCATTTTTGAAAAAAACATGTACTCAAAAATATGCAGAATGAGTGAAAATGAATAAAAAGAGCAGTTGCTTGCTTACATGGGTCTCCTTCATAAATCCTTTTCAATATACAAGTCACAGCTTAATCGGGACATTATAAAGCATTATTTTTTAATAGGGTTATAGACAAATGGAATGGTTTGCCTGAGTATGTTGTTAATTCTTCAGGGGTGGGTGGTTTTAAAAAACAATTGGATCGGCATTGGGGAATCGTGAGGATGATGGATTGACAGGACCAACCTTGCCGGGCCTAGAGCCTGTAGTTGGTTGACATTATTTGTCTTTGTATTTGTAAATATCAACCATTACAACCAAGAATTACCGGGAATCGAACCCACTAATGGCATCACTGTCCAGTGCATTATCCGTTAAACTATCAGGATGACTTGAAGAAGTTATAAACCGAATAAACTTTAAAAACGTATGCCAAAAGAATGGGAAGTAAGATATTTGAGTTATAATAAGTCAGTTTCTATTTCAGGAATCGAAATCAAGTGATGTGTAAAACCATCTTTTGAAAATCTATTTTAAGGTTGCCAGGTCGCTTTAGCAGAACATTTTTTGATGGCTTGAACAGAAGCTGAGATTAGCAATATTAAGCCACATTGCTCATTTTTGAGAAGTACGATTGCTTAAATTTGATTACGTCATCGCTCATTTACGATGCAATTGTACTAAAAAAAAAACAGTAGGTTAAGGTACTAATTTGTTAGCACCTTGTTTTTTTACAGTGTGTGGGAGTGTAATTTTCGAAATAGAATTATCGCTCCAATTTTTATGTGAAATTTACTTATAAAATTTTAATGAAAGCGACAAAAATGACTCGTGCGTTATCACGATTGGTATAAAATTATTTTTATTTGTTATTTGGTTATTTTGTTCTCTATATTAGTAAGACCAATTGCATTTGGCATTCAAAAATATTTCGGCATTAAATGTATGTAAACATTAATGACAAAATCAGCATGTATTTTTCTCCACGAAATAATATTTTATTTGTAAAAGTATAAACTATATTATGAATCGACTTTAAATGTTTTTAAAATATTACTGTACTATTATAATATGAATGCATGTCGATATATGCCTGTGTTATAATGATATAATAATTAAAATATTTTATTTATTTATTGTGCACTGCACTACATAACATCTCAAGGAAGTATTGAGCCAAAAGTGTTTGAGTTATTAGTTTACATTCAAAAGTTAGTAACTGTCAATCGTTTTTGGCGTTTCCTAAAAAGTTTATGAAAATGGATCTGTGTGGCTATTAAACTAGGCGGACAGCTCATATGTACTCCAACAGGTCCCCAGAAATGCGTGGCCAGGCAGCTAGTACATGAAAAATCTCAAATTTCTTTTACAAATACAAATACATATATTGACGACCAACAACAGGCTCAAGACCTAACAAGATTGATCCATCTAGTACCTCCAAAATATCCCCCAATGCATATCTAACTTCTTTTTAAAATCCGTTACTCCTTTACAATTAATAATATTCACTGGCAAGTTGTTCCATTTGTCTATTACCCTATTATAGAAATAGTGTTTTCTCCCTTCCCGAGTAAAATGGGGTTTGTTTAACTTAAACCTCTCGTTCTATCACTCATATTAAAATCTAAACCCTTCACATCCCCTTGTTTAATAAATTTGAACAGTTGAATCAAATCTCCCCTAACCCTTCTCTCTTCCAGAGTATACATATTCAAATTTCTTAATCTATCTTCATAATTCATGCCTGAAATTCCTTGACCCATTTTAGTAGCCCTGTGCTGAATTTTCCCTAATAATTCAATGTATTTTTCAAGATTAAAGATTATTTCTAAGCTTATTGATATTGATATTTAAACTTATTATACTACAAATTAATTACATGAACTAACATAAATGTTAAGTAGTTTTAATGTACACTAGTTTAAAAACATTCATAAAAAATAAATAACATATTGGCGGCATTTCTTGTACCTGTAATTTTTATTTATAATATTAAAAATTGTGTATTGTTGTTGAGAAACCATTTCTGAGTATCTGGATAAGAATTACATTTAGAAAATCATCTCACTTCCTACAAAAAAAACCGAGCAAATTCCAGAAATATTCATATTTCCTAGAAAACATATACTTAATGACAACAGCTCAAATCTGAAGGGCAAAATCTATTAAATGTTTCAAAATACAAGTAATGCATGTGCAGAGGGAGGCAAAAAAACTCAGTGGCTGGATAAAAAACGATGCGAATGAAATGAAATTTGCCGTCGTTCATCACACTGTACAGTTTATACGGAAATGTATCTTCGAGCACATACAACCAGCTCTTCAACAAAAAAAAATATATCGTTCATTCGGAATTTGCAATTTGACTGGTGGAAAATTTCTTTCCATTTCTTGTTGTTCTTATTTTTCATTATTATTTTCGTTCCAACGTTCCGAAGTGGCGCCGCTCGGAGTAACGCCTCTTCGCTGTAGTCGGCCGAATCTTCATTTTCTTCGAAACTGATGAGAAAAAGGTTCCATTTGTTGGCCTTTCATAATAATGGAACTTTTCTCTTCATGAGGGGGGGAAATATAAAAGGGTGGAGGGGTGGTTCTGCAAAAAAATAAGGAAAATTGGAATCTTGCTTGAATAAACATTCGGTATGGCTCTAAGACTATAAATAATTCATGGTGATGTTTACGTCAACCAGAAATTTCGTTTTCTTCTTTTATTTTATTTTGATTCTTTTATTTTTGTCAAAGGTTTGCGAGCGGAAATTTCGCATTATCTGAAATGGTTTTCGAGAGAAAGTAAAAAAAAAAGTTTGTATACAATTCATGAAGGGTAATCTTGTTTAAGGTTTCCACTCTTCCGACTCCATAAACGATTACTTCTAACGTAATTTTAAAAAAAAAACGTATCGAAACTTTGTTTGTATTCCGTATTTGACAAACTTTCAGCGAGATCTAATTCCGTATTATCTCTTGGGTATTTCATCCGCCAATATCTAACAATAGACCGGAATGAATTATCGGGTGTTCAGTGAGTTTATATTTACTTTATTATTATAAAAGTGTTCCAAAAGTATCAAATATGTTTTGAATGATCGATAACGTGCCAAAACAATAACCGATACATTGCGAGTGTAAACTATATAGCAAAGTATCAGTAATAACCATTGTTTATAATATTAGATGCAAAACTACCGTTTAATAGTGACTGAACTTTAACAAATATTTTGATATCTTAAGGCCAATTGAATATTTTTTCAAAATAAGTTTCTCCATAAACGATTACTTCTAACGTAATTTCAAAAAAAAAAAAAACGTATCGAAACTTTGTTTGTATTCCGTATTTGACAAACTTTCGGCGAGATCTAAATCCGTATTATCTCTTGGGTATTTCATCCGCCGATATCTTACAATAGACCGGAATGAATTATCGGGTGTTCAGTGAGTTTATATTTACTTTATTATTATAAAAGTGTTCCAAAAGTATCAAATATGTTTTGAATGATCGATAACGTGCCAAAACAATAACCGATACATTGCAAGTGTAAACTATATAGCAAAGTATCAGTAATAACCATTGTTTATAATATTAGATGCAAAACTACCGTTTAATAGTGACTGAACTTTAACAAATATTTTGATATCTTAAGGCCAATTGAATATGTTTTCAAAATAAGTTTCTCCATAAACGATTACTTCTAACGTAATTTAAAAAAAAAAACGTATCGAAACTTTGTTTGTATTCCGTATTTGACAAACTTTCGGCGAGATCTAATTCCGTATTATCTCTTGGGTATTTCATCCGCCAATATCTTACAATAGACCGGAAGGAATTATCGGGTGTTCAGTGAATTTATATTTACTTTATTATTATAAAAGTGTTCCAAAAGTATCAAATATGTTTTGAATGATCGATAACGTGCCAAAACAATAACCGATACATTGCGAGTGTAAACTATATAGCAAAGTATCAGTAATAACCATTGTTTATAATATTAGATGCAAAACTACCGTTTAATAGTGACTGAACTTTAACAAATATTTTGATATCTTAAGGCCAATTGAATATGTTTTCAAAATAAGTTTCTCCATAAACGATTACTTCTAACGTAATTTCAAAAAAAAAACGTATCGAAACTTTGTTTGTATTCCGTATTTGACAAACTTTCGGCGAGATCTAAATCCGTATTATCTCTTGGGTATTTCATCCGCCGATATCTTACAATAGACCGGAATGAATTATCGGGTGTTCAGTGAGTTTATATTTACTTTATTATTATAAAAGTGTTCCAAAAGTATCAAATATGTTTTGAATGATCGATAACGTGCCAAAACAATAACCGATACATTGCAAGTGTAAACTATATAGCAAAGTATCAGTAATAACCATTGTTTATAATATTACATGCAAAACTACCGTTTAATAGTGACTGAACTTTAACAAATATTTTGATATCTTAAGGCCAATTGAATATGTTTTCAAAATAAGTTTCTCCATAAACGATTACTTCTAACGTAATTTAAAAAAAAAAACGTATCGAAACTTTGTTTGTATTCCGTATTTGACAAACTTTCGGCGAGATCTAATTCCGTATTATCTCTTGGGTATTTCATCCGCCAATATCTTACAATAGACCGGAAGGAATTATCGGGTGTTCAGTGAATTTATATTTACTTTATTATTATAAAAGTGTTCCAAAAGTATCAAATATGTTTTGAATGATCGATAACGTGCCAAAACAATAACCGATACATTGCGAGTGTAAACTATATAGCAAAGTATCAGTAATAACCATTGTTTATAATATTAGATGCAAAACTACCGTTTAATAGTGACTGAACTTTAACAAATATTTTGATATCTTAAGGCCAATTGAATATGTTTTCAAAATAAGTTTCTCCATAAACGATTACTTCTAACGTCATTTAAAAAAAAAACCGTATCGAAACTTTGTTTGTATTCCGTATTTGACAAACTTTCGGCGAGATCTAATTCCGTATTATCTCTTGGGTATTTCATCCGCCAATATCTTACAATAGACCGGAAGGAATTATCGGGTGTTCAGTGAATTTATATTTACTTTATTATTATAAAAGTGTTCCAAAAGTATCAAACATATTTTGAATGATCGATAACATGCCAAAAAAGATAACCGATACATTGCGAGTGTAAACAATGCAACAAAGGATCAGAAATAACCCTTGTTTATAATATTAGATGCAAAATTACCATAAAATAGTGACTGTACTTTAACAAATATTTTGATATCTTAAGGCCAATTGAATACGTTTTTTTAAATGACAGTATATTTATTGTCTAGGATTTTCCTGCAATTAAATGTTCCAAAACACACCATTTTTTGGTTGAAATGACGTCTTATTCGAGCTGCAAAATGGGCTATAGACAGCATATCGGAACGTATTATAAAAAATAGACCTCCGAACACTGTTTTAAAATATTTGTATTATTAACCAATAAGGAGAACAACACGAACACACCCCAGACTCCAAACGTCTACACCACTTTCAAAGTGGAACATTTGGACCGTGACAGATTCAATGTTCACCAGACCTCTTAAGCAGCAGTGTTTGGTTGGATGACAAATTAAGAACTCGCAATCTGTGGAATACGAGGTGGTGGTTCTTATAACGAGATCACATAAAACTACCAAACCAATATGACAATACTCTTTTTTTTTGTAGGATTTTTGATTATTAATCAAAATGACTAATGGCGAATAATTAAAGATTCTCTATAATAAAAAAAGCGTTTACACATTATAAGATAAATCTATAGCAATTGAAGCTGTTGATTTTACTTTATTTTCCAGACAGAAGAATTTTGAATAACTGAAATGAGTACAAATTCGTACGATTAAATTGACAATTTAAATTGACGACTTTTCCTTTAATAAAATTTGAACAAATATATAAATATATCTCAATATAATCATTATTTTTCGCATTAATAGATGACATACAACAAACCAATTATTTTGTAGTGCGTTAATGTATGTAAAAGATCATCATTCATTGAACTAATTTTGTCCAATAGAATTATCTATAAAATATTAATATTTTTCTTTATGGGACACCAAATCATCAAAAATATCCAAAATATTGTATTGCTTAAAAATTAGTTCAATTATTTTTGTGTCTTACGAGACCAAAATTATATTTTTTCTTAAGTACGACTAATTATTTTTTTTTTGCAATTCAATATTTAGCTTTGGTACAATATTGCCTGGATATGTAACTTTGAACTCATTCTCAGTGATGACTTTTTTATATTTGGTCAAGTTTGAATTGATGTAAGTTCATATCTATTTGAAGAAATTGCTCCAAATTCGCTACAGTGTATTGTAAGACATATTACTTTAATTTGTATTGAGGGATTAGTAATATATAGATTATATTCATTTTAGTATTTTTTAAATTAGTTTAAAAAATTAAAAATTTAGCGATTTTCTGAATTATTTTTAAAACAATGTTTTGTAAACAAGATAAGAAACTTAGTAAAGACTATTCGTAACCCCATTATTTTGTTAATAAAAATGTAAAATTTCATTTTTTGGAACATATTTTCTTACCTCGTATCAAAAATGAGAAAGATCCCTTTTTTTATTATTTTTATTTTTATAAACAAAATTAAAAAAAATTTTTAATTATTTGTCCATCTGATTATTATATGCTAAAGTATATTGCTTTGCACACATATATTAATATGCTTTGCACACAAATTTATAAAAAAAATTATAATAATATATGCAATTTTTTTTTTAAAAAATCACAGGTGTTCTATAGTCACTTATACAATTTCAGCGAATACATCTCAAAATAACAACATTCATTTTTCGCCTTAATAGATGTCATTTAAAACCGATAACTGTTAATGTCTTTCGTTTTTCAAGTACATTACGAACTCATCTACCTTTAAACTAAGTAAGACTGCAAAGCCTTACCACCAAAAGACCTTCCAATTGTTAGTTTATTGTATCCAAGCACCACCACTACAAAATGAAGAACAAGCTTCAAATTCTACAGGCGTCGAGTCCAATCTTGGCATGGAGCCACACAGCCATTCAACGCGGTAACAAGTTATACCCGCCATCAACATTAGCAGCAGCGACACGTAGGATTCGAGGGGAGGATCTTTCTTTTCTTTAGGAAACCACTTGCGGAAGTGTTGTGAAGAAGGTGCTTGCGAACATTGGGTGACATCAAATCATGGACAAAGTGCATTGCACTGTTGAGGTATCTTGCATAACATGCCGATGCTGGGTTTGAACTCTACACTGTTAAAAATATGTACTTAAAAATAAGTCAAATGTACTCATTTTTGGTTATTCTCGATACTTATCATAGCTCCGGATACATAAGTTTCATTTTTGTAAAAGAGATGTACTCAGAAACTAGTGAAATTAATAAAAAAAGCAGTTTCTTGCCTACATTGGCTGACTTCATAAATACCTTTCAACAACTACAACCAGAACTTCCCAGGAATCGAACCCCATCCGTGTTGGTATTGTATAAATAAAGTTGTTATTATTATTTACAAATGAAAATTATTATTGATCGGTTAAAAAACTTAATTACATAATTATGATTTTACGACCTTGATATATTCACATATTAATGACAATTGAACTCATAACCGTTAATCGACAAAATAAAAACCAGTAATAAAAATTTTAGAAAAAACAAACTTTATATTGATTACAAGTTCCTCTTGTAGTGTAAAATAATGAAGGTAATAGCAACGTAATTTATCTTGTATTTTAATTTTTATCTTTATTACCATTTGTAAAAAGTTATATTTTTATAACACATTTAATTATAAAGTATTTTAAGAACAAACGAGTTGAAAATACAGTGCTTCAATATCTTGCAGTTTTTACTTGTTTTCCAACAAAATACATTCATTTTGCACAATAGCTCCGATTCAACAAAATATATACAACTTTCATGCACAATAAGTAATAAAGATCTTATGCAAATATGTAGGACCCTTTTCAAAACAAACCCTCACCCAATAAAAATTATACTTGTATCAACTTTTTACAGACATACCTTGAAATTGTCAAATACACGTCCCCTTTCAATTTCTATCTGCGATTCCTTTACATACGCTAAAAATATGCAAGAGCAATATTGTCTTTAGACATACCTGCCTACTTTAGTATGCATGTTATGCGGGTGCAACGATTGCTTCGTCATTCGAAAAATTTCAACGATTTTATTGTTCTTTCAAGAATATACCCTACCCCCTTATCATAAGTCTATTTTGAATGAAAGAAGCCGTTCATCCCAACCCTATCTCTATGATTTTAAGAAAATATAATACTCAAAGATATTTTATAGCTCGAAAATGTAATATGCAAAGCGTATTCAGAAATTGGAATATCATGAATATGGTCATATATATATATATATATATATATATATATTTTAATTTCATTAATATTTATAATTATTTATTGTTAGTAGTGAATGTAATTTTATAAATATTGTAAAAACTTATTTCTGTGAAATTATCACAGACTTATTTCTTTTATAAGTACTTTATTATCAAAAGCTCGATACAGAACTGGTAAAATCTAAGTTGATATAAAAATCTTCTACCGTTGAATATTCCCGAAGAAGAATGATAACAATCTATCCGAATGAAAAAAAAACATAAAAATCAAAATTTCATGCCTTATAGATATATAAATAATTATTATTTTTTAAGTATTTTTTTTAAGGAGTACCATTGTTTTTTCCGTTTCAAAACTTCTTCTCAAACTCTTCAATTATTTTACTTCACAATTTTTCGGCACACCTTTTTTAACATTACTTCTATTTATAACTTCTTAGCGTCGCCTTGATAGCTTAACGGATAAGACTGTGGACAGCTGTTGCCGATATTTATAGAAAGTGATTTATGAAGCTAGGCAAACTACTGCTCTTTTAATTCATTTTTGACATATGTATTTTTCAAAAAGGAAACTTAGATATTCGGTGGTATGATAAACATCGAATGTAATCAAAAATGAGTACATTCTACTTATATTTGAATACCTATTTTAACATTGTATGACTCAAAAGAATAAAGATAATAAAACGATAGCTCCCCCACACAATGCAATGATAATTCATCATATCTCATAGCACCATATTTCCAACAACTATTATTTCTAGCAGAATGAAGAAAGAAAACCTCGCATATTTCCACATGCTTGTCCCCAGGAGAAGAAGGGACCGAGTACTCCCCCCCCCCATCCTTTATGTTTATTTTAAAGATACTTTTTTGCAATCCACGAAATGTGTGCAAATCCGCCGTGAGGCTTAGGGTTCCATTAAACACCAGGCTCGGCCAAAAGAACACGGTTGCATAAATCAGACTTCTGTCCGAATGATTTAGCGCGGGGGAAGAGCTGATGCGAGGATAACGGTTTTTGTGTCCCTTTGTACTCCACAAACAAATGTGTCCGTCTGTCTTCGAAGGATTTACCAGCGAGAAGATCCTCAGCGTCATTATTGATTTCTGTGCCGAAACTCGCCAGACTTTATAAAAAAATATTTCTCTTGTATCCCCCCTTAAAGATTCGAATACAAAGAAAACACTTTACCAGGATTTTTTTTTATAGAAAAATGGAATATTTTAGGAATCTCCATAAATGTATTCCATTCGTCGATTCCTCAGGTTCCACCCTAAAGAGAACACATTTATGTTTATGGGGTACAGGTAATTGGGTCTCCCTCCCCGCACCCCGGCTCGGATTTTTAAATATTTATAAGGTTTCCTGGAGAATGCGTACCCTTTGAGCAAGTCTGTTCATCGATTGACAAATTGTCACCAAGGTTTTCAAAAAATGTACACAGCAGGAAGAGTCAATTTTTAAAAGTTGGTGTTAGTTATCTTGTTAAGATTTGAAAGAAAAAAAGTATTTCATTCTTAACCTAAAGACTGTATTTAATTTTTTTTTTCAAATATTCTTATTGTTTAATCATTTTTTAAAAAAATTCTTCAATCATTAACTGCTTATTTAATTTATGACCAATAGAGAGATTCATAGTTAAAATGTTAGATTCATGAGTCATACCGTGAGAGTCATGACCTATACCGTTAGAGTCATGTTTCATTATAAACCTAAATACTGTATTTAATTTTTTTTAAATATTCTTATAGTCATTCTCATAAAATAATTCTTCAATTATTAATTGCTTATTTAATTTGTAACCAATAGAGAGATTCATAAATAAAATATTAGATTCATGAGTCATACCGTTAGAGTCATGACTTATACCGTTATAGTTATAGTTCATTCTAAACCTAAAGAATGTATTTAATTTTTTTTTTAAATATTCTTATAGTTATTCTCATAAAATAATTATTCAATGATTATTTTTTTATTTAATTTATAACCAATAGAGAGATTCATAGTTAAAATGTTAGATTCATGAGCCGTTAGAGTCATGACTTATTCCGTTGTAGTCATAATTCATTCAAAACTTAAAAATTGTATTTAATTTTTTTTAATATTATTAAAGTTTAGTCATTCTAATAAAATAATTATTTGATTATTAATTGCTTATTTTATTTACAACCAATAGAGAGATTCATAGTTAAAATATTAGATTCATGAGTCATACTGTTAGAGTCATGACTTATACCGTTAGAGTCATGACTTATACCGTTAGAGTCATGACGTATACCGTTATAGTCATATTTCATTTCAAACCTAAAGACTGTATTAAATTTTTTTAAATATTTTTAAAATTTAATCATTCTCATAAAATAATTCTTCAATGATTAATTGCTTATTTGATTTACAACCAAAGGAGACAGTCATAGTTATAACGTTAGATTCATGTGACATACCATAAGAGTCATGAGTCATTCCGCTAAAGCCATACAGTTAGAGCCATGAGTCCTCCCCCCCCCCCCCCCCCTCTCCTCTCCCAATAATTTTGAAAACTTAACCCCTATAGAAAGCGCGATTCTTCAAAACAAAATAACAAGCTGTTGGAAATATGTGTAAAACCGAAAAGGATGTTCTGGAAGCTGTTTGTGAATATTTAGGACTGGACGAATTAATTGAAACTGAATTAAATCTTAAACACATGCTATTTTTAACACTAAAATGCAAAATAGACTATTATAAAATAATATTATGCTTTTAACACTAAAACATTATTATATATTTTTCTCAATTTTATTTTTGATTATTATATATCTATATTTCTGTAATATAATTTCTCAAACAAAAATTTCAATGTTTTTCTTTAAGTATAAAAAAAAATTCGAATTTACAATTTTGAATGGAGTCTGAAAATAGCTATATTGCTTGAGGCTTGCTTCTATTTTGTAAGGCAACAACAATTGCAATCTTTAGTTCAATATTGAGGAGTTTACATGTTCGTATCTCGTTAAAACCTATTTTAATAGAAAATATTTTATTTATTTATTTATTTATTTATTTATTTATTTATTTATTTATTTATTTATTTATTTATTTATTTATTTATTTATTTATTTATTTATTTATTTATTTATTTATTTATTTATTTATTTATTTATTTATTTATTTATTTATTTATTTATTTTATTTATTTATTTATTTATTTATTTATTTATGTATTTATTTATTTATTTATTTATTTATTTATTTATTTATTTATTTATTTATTTATTTATTTATTTATTTATTTATAATTTATTTAAAAAATATTTTTTAAAGTGTTTAATTTTTATTTCAGTTCTTTATTAATATGATGCGGCTCTTTAAAAGAGGGAAAAATAGTAAATTTTGTGAGTATATTTAAATTTGTATTGTCATAAAGTGTTCTTAATATAGTGAACATTATGTTGTATATCTGAAAAAACAAATTTCCTGCAATTATACTTCTAAATTTAGTATATTTATTTATGTCTGTTCAAAATATGATAATTAAAATAACACGTTTCTAAATTTCTTTTACAAAAACGCTCATGCAAAAACATAGAACTAGTTTTTGATAAATATTATATTAAAATTCTTTGAATATCTGTACATGAACGATTGTTCTAAAAAAAGTTTAAATGATTTTGTTCTCAAAACGCTGCTTTCATAACTTCTACACATAAAAATAGAAAACGGTTACTAATTAATTATACTTTCAAAAACTATATGCAACAAATAAATACATTTTCAACTGAACTTTAAACAAAATTTACGGTATATAAATACAACAAAAAGTTTTCTTATTTTAAAAAACATAATTTTATTAACTTCATGAGTTTTTTATTTTTTAAATAAAATACCCAGAAAATAATCAATCATTATTTGTTTTAGTGATTTAAAAAAAATATCAATCACTAATAAATTATATGCGATATCATGCCGTTAATATTATTTATATTTTAAATTCATAATTTGATTTTACATGAAATTATATTGTTTTTTCAAAGTATTATAACATCATATAAACGAATGAATATTCTTAGTATTTTACACTATTTAAAAACCAAGTTAATATAAATATAATCACTTTTTCCAATTTATATCTTAATAAATATTTCAGGACAATATTTTTAAAGCCTGATATGATTGATTATTAAAACCCTAAATACATTGTGTAATGTCAAAGAATATGACATTAACACTTTTTGTACACTTGATTTATAATTATTTGAAATAATTGTAGAATTCATCTATAAAATGATGCGTTTGAGGCCCTGTAACTATTCCTTATTCTAACGGAGTTAGCTGTACGTTACAATTAAAAACTATTTTATAGAAAATTAGTAGCATGAATGAATTACTATGTTTCATTATTTACAACAATAAAGGTTTTTACAATTTAAAAACATTCAATAAAAAGTCAAGCTTTTAAGTGTTATTCTCTCTCCATATACTTTGTGAATATTTGTCCTATATTTATAATGTAGTACTGAACAGGATAATCAGAAGTATTTTCTCTTTTGTGAGCTTTCAAAACCAACTTTAAAATAAAAAAGGTTTTATTTCTATTATTAGACCATTTGGGAGATAAACAAAAATAAATTTATTAACTCATAATTATATATTAATTTTTGCAAAACTCTAAAAATAAGCTTTAAATTTTATTCTTCAATTTACAAATGTGTATACTTAATTATGACAGAATTAATTACGAAATTAATTAATTATGAAATGTGTATAACGAATTACGGTTAAACTATTATTCAAAACTATATTGTGAAACTATTTTAATCAACTCTAAACCACCAATAAATCAACGCTTGCTTCCCATAAAAACTTAAGTTGCTGAGTTCCACTGAAACTATCCAACAACATAACTTCATTATAAACTTTAATATTTCATTTTTCAGTTAGTTTTTAAGTTTTTTCAGTTATTTTAGTTAGTTTTGATGCTTTTGAGCTGTGTAATACAAACCCCCAAAAAATATTTATATTCATCACTGATTATGAAAAGCATTGCTCTTAGTGGATGTGAAGATATAGATAGTGTTATTCACTTACATTTTTTCTCAAATCTTACACTATAAAAAATGTACTTAAAAATGAGTACCTGAACATACTAACATACTCGTTTTTCTTTGAATACAATTGCATCGTAAATGAGCAATGGATTGCTCAAATTTAAGAAACCAGACTTTCTAAAAATTGAGCAGTGTGATTTAATATTGTTAACTTCAGCTACTGTTCAATCCATCTGAATAAAGCAATATCTGACAAACTTAAAGTAGTTGTTCAGGAGATGGTTTCCCACATTATTTGATGACGGAAACTAAGTTATTACAATTCAATTATCTTACTACGCATTCTTTTAGGACACCTTTTTAAGGTATATTCTGTTTATAACTTCTTCACGTCGCCCTGGTAGTACAACGGCACGGGACTGCGGTGCCTGAGGATATGGGTTCGATTCCCTTTAAGTCTTGGTTGTAATTGTCGATATTTATTGAAAGTGATTTATGAAGACAGCTAATGCTCTTTTTATTAATGTTTACTCGTTGTATTCATTTTTGAGTACATATTTTTTTCAAAACTGAAACTCATAGCTCATGTGATCAAAAATGAGTAAATTTTACTTATTTATGAGTAGCTATGTTTAGCAGTGTAAGTTTAACCTTTGAGTGATAGCTTCTGTAAGCTCATTTCGTATAGTTGTACTATAAAACTAATTTAGCTTAATTATATTTTATAATTATATTATTATTCCCGGAAAGTATTGGTTGTAATTGTCGATATTTATTGAAAGTGATTTATGAAGACAGCTAATGCGCTTTTTATTAACCTTTTGAATTCGGGGACATTTTTTTAAAAAAATCCTCTCAACACGGGGAATTCGCGAAGATTTCCTTCCCCCCTTTGAGTGACAATCTACACACCCCTTTCAATAGGCCATAGAAAACGACCCCTTTTGGAAGTCCAAGCCACGGACCGAGGAAACTGAGTTTACTACTTGGTTAGCTGAATACTTGAAGGGTTGCAATGTTTTAACTTATATTGCTCCATGAGGCTGACATCCGAAAACTGATTTACTTTTTTTATATTTCGTTTACAAATGAAAATGCCATTTATTTATTTTAATGAATAATTTTATAAGTGTGTATATAACATTATAAATTTAAAAAATGCGATTTTTTTTTATTTTCAAAGAATTAAGCGAAATATATTTTAACCTCTGGAAAGTACATAATGTGTTGAAAGCATATATTGTAAATGACAACCATTAATTCCAGTGGAAGTCCCACACGCTCAATATTATTATGTAAATATTATTATTATTATTAAGTTAGGTAAGATGGAGGAATTTGAGTCTTAAATCTCTATTTTTGACATAAAAGTTCAATTTATATTAAGAAAAATTGTAATATTGCAATTATTTTACAAAATCATTAACATAATGTTATATTTTTATTTTATTCTGAGGTTTATTAGTATTCTTTTTAAATTATGTAATTTTTTGTAATAAAATACATTATTAGATCACACTATTAAATCAAATTAGTAACTTGAATAAAATAACAACCTTCAAACTTTAATACATTTGATTATTAATGGACTGTTTTTCTGATACCCAACCTTTCTCTACGTTATATAAAAATATCGTTATTGTAGTAAAAGTTGTAGATTTCAGTTTTCACGATGGTAAATTATTACTTTTGTGTAATTTAATATTTTTTTTGTCCATACGTCTTAATATCAAACTCCTCTTGTGTGAGCTACAAGGACAGATTTACAAGTTTAGGGGCCCAGGCCAAAGAAACATGTGGGGCCCGCCGACGTACCTTAAATTTGACTTGCTAAATTTATGTATACGCACATAACACAAAATAGCATAATCAATCTGCTTTAATGTAAGTGTAAATACTGCTAAAACTTATATACTTAATTACTAATTTTTTTTTATTTCAGAAAAAAATGAAGATGTAAAAATCATATAACTTAAATTAAGATTATTAATAATAGTGAAGATTAAAAAATATTCAACTAAATATAATATTCATATAAATGCCCGGATAGTTCAAGAAGTATGCGCAAAGATAAGGTCACTTCAAAACAAACAGAATTTAAATTAAAAGCATACATATGGAAAATATATTTTACGTTATTTTTTTTTGACGAGATGATATGCATTATGAACATGCAGGAAACATAAAAGTGATTTAATTGAATAAAGTAGTAGAAGTTTTGCAAAAAAGAATAAAAAAAAAAAAAAACCTATTGATTTAAAAAAAAAAACACTAATTAGTAAATTTATTTTAAACTTTTTCACAGTTTTTTTTAGTTTAATAAGCGTTTTGAGGGCTCCCTTAAAATGGGGGCCTTGGGCGAGTACCCCGAATGCCCTGCCGTAAATCGTCTCTGGTAGCTATAATTTATTTTAAAATTTAAAAACTTCTTTACAAGCTTCCAGATGTGAACTTAATTCGTCTGATACATTTTCTTTCGAAACCTCTGACAATATGTGCTTTGACATTCTCTGGAAAGTAATAAATGGTTCCCCCCTTCTGTGTTTTGTAGACTATTCATTTCAAAATGCTTCTTTGAGATGTCTACTGAATAGGGGAGCATGTTTGTTCCATTTGTAGAGTTGTACTGCAGGTGCCACTGTCACAAAAGTATGTGAAAGAATACAGACTTCAAATTACCCCCTAATAACTGGTTTACAAGGCATCTGCGACGCTCAATAGGTCACTTCCGAGAAACTTCGAGAGGGGGAATACAATACTGTAGGTAGACCATTGTATTTCTTCGACCCCAGATTCGGCACAATGGATGAAAAAGAAGCTTTAACAAACAATTTAAAAGACGTGCGTGCATAATTATAACCTTATGCGAGGAAGATATATAAACGTCTGTCACATTTTACACATAAATACTTCTAAACGATTCGTGTGTGTTCCGTACAGACAAATAAAATGTACTACACTAATGTGTTGGGCAAAATACATAAGCGGAATCGTTATGTTACGGCAATAATTGCTATTGGCGGATCCGGGGGAGGGGCACAAGGGCCCTAGCGCCTCAGACTGGTCCACTTATTTTTTTTTCCTGTAATCGTGGAACACTTATACAGGTAAAAAAAATAGCACGGTTTTTGCCATGTTCTAGACAAGCAGGAAGTCGAGCATTTTAACCACCTTTAGACAACAACCACTAAATCAATCTAACATGCAATGATCTCTCTCTCCTCTCAAATAATCCCAATGCTTTATCTAAATGCCAGCCCCTCTCGCTCCCTACACGTATAGCGATGACCATCAACGTTTGGGGTAGATAGGCCAGCGTGCGTCATCACGTCACAAATAAATAAATAGCCACCTTGTGTTTATCTGGTGGTCCCTTTTATTTGGCAAATGACATTCTAAATCGACAATTCCATATTTTAGCGGTTATGTTGGCCGACATTTAATAAAACTATTAATTTTTGAAAATTAAATCTAAAATGTTAAGAATTTTGAGAAAATAATGCCAATTGGGTAATTATGTATATTATTGACTTATTTAATTCATTATATTATTGACTTAAATAATTAGTACTCTAATATTTATAAAAAGAAAATTGTTTACATTTGTTTCGGAAGGGATCGGATCCACATGTACTGTACTCTCCCTCGAGTACTTCTTTGTACTGTGGCCCCACTCCCCAGAATTTTTTTTTATTTTTTTATGGATCCGACTATGCTAATTGTATTTAAATTATCAGTTCAATTTCCAATAAAATCATTAGAAACATTTAGAAGTTATTTTTTATATTCAAAGTTGGGTTATTCAATCTTGGGTTAAAATTTTCCGCCGAAACGCCATATTCAAAGTGCGTCTTGCACGCAAATACAAGACGATGCGAAATACTTATTTACTTAAGACGATTTGGCGATGTTGGCCACAGGAAATGAAATAGTTGCCCTTCCACATTTCGCCAAAATAACTCAAAAGCTACTCTCCTACTTTCAACAATAGCCTTGCTGTCGGGAACTCATTAGGGCGTTCCCTCCATATTTCAAAAGTTGACACGTCGCCGGGCAAGAAGGGGGAAGAAGTCGCTGGTACAACTGTTGTACCACAGCCCGTGTTCAAAGGTAAAAAACTTACTGGTACATATGCTGTACCACCCGTTTTCTAGAGGTTAATGTTTACTCATTGTATTCATTTTTAGTGGATGTTTTTTTTCAAAACTGAAACTCATAGCTCATGTGATCAAAAATGGGTACATTTTACTTATTTTTGAGTACCTATGTTTAACAGTGTAAGTTTATCCTTTGAGTGATAACATTAAATCCCACTACAAGCCATCCAACTGACACCTATATCAACGACCGGGTCAAATTAACGGCACCATGTGATAATGTTTGTGACAAAGGTACCACTAGGCACACGAGATCGTACATTGGGGTACATATAAAAGCGTTACGTCAGCGTGTGAGCTGGATGGCCCGAAATGATGGTTTACACAGCCAATAATAACAGTAGCATAACTTTTTATTTATTGACAATATACGTCATATAAGCTTTCAGAACAAGAGTACACAAAATAACAATCCAACACGGAAGCAGTGGCCAACACTAGTTCGGGCTTGTTACAGTTCTGGTAGCTCATTTTGTATAGTTGTACTATAAAACTTATTAAACTTAATTATATTTAATCAAAATATAGTTTATAAAGGATTCTCTTGAACCCATTATTATTTCGCAATGTATTCCGCAACATTAAGAAGAGTTGATATTGATTACCATAGTGACTCGAGAATCCAGATTACACTTTTCCCAAACTTCTTCAAAACATTACAGAAATGGCTTTTCCGCTAACTGTTTAGCTTGAAATTCAAATCTTAAGGAGTTTTCTCTCTGCGCTCCATATACTGGTAGCCGGGAAGAGTGCGCATACTATTAAGACGTCTCCATCCGTAGCGAATGCATTAGATGCCCTTGTAAGAGAAGACTTCCCTCTACCCTAGAAGAATACATTTAGGAAAAGTTTGAAATTCCATTTGCCCCAAAATCCCAAAGGTAGAATCCTGGTATACAAATGACCCTCTCTTGTGCTAGAAGATAATGCGATGCACCAAGAGAAGAGGGGGAACAAGGAAGAAATTCTCCTGCAAAAAAAATAATGTATTCTCCGTTCCCTTTATCCGAATCACTTAAATAACTAAAAAATAAAATAACAATGAAAAAAAAAACTTGAAGTGCAGCGCATTGATTCATTGTTATCCATTTAAAGTAGTTTCTTTTCTGACTCCAGACTGTTCTTGTGGGACTAATAAAACAAAAATGATAAGAAAGTTCCCCTTGGAGGAGGCATGAAACAATATGCACGCGATTTTTCCTCATTAGCCAGGAGAAAGAGCGGGGTCCAGTCCGCCTCCCCCCCCCCCTGAATAATTTATCCCAGGTAGCAGTGCTTCAAAAAAGGGGGCCGTCACTGTTAAGTTGGTATGCAAATTTCTGCCTGGCTCTGCCAATCAGTGGGCGTGGTTTCACCCGCCCTCATCCAGTGTCAGCCTATCACTGCGCCATCATTCCAACCACAGAGACTATTGATCGGACTCTCCTTGCATAGGAGGAACTCTTATGCATCTCCTCTCCCCCCCCCCTCTCCATCCGACCACCCACGCCTCCCCCACCTTCTCTTTTCTCTAACAAGAACTTCTCTCTCTCTCTCTCTCTTTTCTTTAAGCATCTTCTCCACAATCCGCGACAATGGCGGATTTTTGCTCCTGCGCTTCTTTTTTGCTCCGCATCCTCCTGAAATCACGGTTGTCCCTGAGAGTAGAGGGTCGCCATGAAGTTCTACGAGGGCTGTTTAAGATGTCGGAATCCGTTTATAAAACTGTTTTTATTTTGGTTTAATTATTGTAATTAACGATTAATTAAGATTAATTATGTTTGAAAATGATTACAAAAAATGATGGCGCTTTAAATTATTTATAATTTTAATTTAACAGTAATTAATTTTAAGTTAATAAAGTTTTTATCAAAGTAAACAGGTCAAATTTTCCAATTAAAATTAGGTACGGAAATAATTTTTTTAATAATTTATACATATTACTGTATATCTAGATATTAATTATTAAAATGTACTATATTTATATTATTTAACTGAACTTCAAACAAAAAAAATGGTTATATCAAAAATGTATTTGAAATTCCAGTTTTAAGAAAATTATTATACATTACCACTTACATATACAAGAAAGAATAATAAAAGTACATTTCATTCTATAATAAATGTATTATTATAAAATGAGAGGATTGAAAACAAAATTAAAATAGGAATTACTAATAAAATGTGAACATTTTAAATGCACAATAAAATTTTTAGTTATTTTTTTTTAAAATTTATTTAGCTTTAAAACTCAAATTCAGCTGTTTTGCTTACCCGCATTTTCCATAGAAAATATGATTTAGAAGGTTTTATAAGCATCACATATTTTTAATGTAATGTAAAATTAGATTTTTAAATAGTTTTAGAGTTCATTTACCAATTAATTTAACTTATTTAAATAATTCTTTAATATAAAATTTAATTTTAATAAAGAATGTATTATCATCCATTTTAACAAAACTACTTTCCTTTACAAACTAAAAATCATAAATACCTACCTGTAAAACTATTTAGCAACAGTTTATTTTTTTTACTCGCGAGACAAACTTTAATAAACATGTAATTATTTTTGACTTAAAATACTGATGTAGAAATAAAAAATCTAATTAATTAAAATAGGTTGAAATAATTAAGCACTAATAACATAAATTAACTCTAATAGTTTTACATACTATAAATTACACGGTCAACTTAACGTTGAACAATATAACTCTAATACTTTTATATAGAAGTAAAATGAAAATTTTATTTACATACTATATTAAAATGTAAAAAATAATGATATTTTGTTAAAACATTATAGTGTATAAGTTTTTTAAATATATTAAACTTACCTTTAATGCATATAGTTTAAAATATTCTGCACCACAGCGGAGTTTTCTTCTTTTTTTAATTAAAAATATATCAGTTACTCTTTTTCAAAATAATATTAAGATACGAAGCGCTTTTCAGAACGTTTGTAATAATCAACAATGTTATGAAACTACGATGAATTAAACATACAAATTATTAATTATTGATTGTACGTCATCTCCAATATTACGCATAATGAAATCGAATTGACTTTTGAAATAAATACAAATGACGTTTTTACTAAACATTGCAATAAATTATTTTAAATAAATGTTATTTATTTTAACTTAATTAATTAATTAATTATTACTTTGTTCTCAAAAAAATTCTAAAAACCTATTCGAATTATTTTCCGAAATCAGTTTAAAACCACACTTACATTCGAAAATTCTCAATGCCTGTCTTTATGATTTTTTGTATCAACATTGCTTTCAAGTTAACAACCAAGAAAAACGAATTCAACTAAACATATTTAACAAAGAAACGTAACTTGTTCCCAGAAAACCTATAAATCGCCATCTTGTTTTGTCATCTGATTGCAGGTCACTGCAAACTATTCCATTGGGTAATATAATAAAAGAAAAGGCGCTACCTCAGCTCCGTACTACCAACAAATCCAAACGATGTCTAGGCCTGCTACGTTATGGCCTTTCGCCAACCCCGGGCCGTTAGAGGTATCCCTTCTCCCCCCCCCACCCTTCCCTATTAAAGTCACTGGCAGGATAAGGTCATTTCAACTCAGAGTTGTCGAAAACTGGCCGATTCAATCAGTTTGAGTATTTTTTTCTACTTTTTTTTCATTCCATTTTGTAGTCAATTCTTTATCCCGACACCCACAGACGATACACAAAAAAAAAATTAAACATTTACAACAACAAAAAAAGCTGTGGCGGCGCGTGCTGTGACATCTGCCCGAGTAGCTAAATAGTGAAGAAATACATATAAAAAATACTGGTTATCAAATAATAAAAAAATCGCTTGCTTCAAAATGGGTCAGTAGAGGGATAAAGACCCCAACATGAATGTGTATATATAGGTATATAACGAATTTTATCCCGTAGTGCAATGAACCCAGAGGGTGGCCCGTAGAGTGGGGGGGGGGTTCAAGACATCTCCCCACAGGTTGGGGTGGGTTTGTAGAAAAAAGGGGAGCATAAAAGAAATTGGGGTAGTAAATGCGTTGTAAAAAATAAGGCAGATAGTATAAAAAAGCGTCAATGACCTCCCTAGGAATACTTCCGTTACGTAATATCCGTTTCTAAATCCAACCCGGAAAGCAATCTTTGAAAATTCTTGAGGCATCGGCCGCGAAGTTTGAAACTCGGGCGGAGTTTGAGACTCTCCCTGAGTTTGGAGTCTATCCCTAGAGAAATATTGTAAACAAATGTGTTCCTGGTTTTCCATATGTAAGTTTAACTGCGATAACTCCACAGCTACAGCTGAAATTCTATATCAGTATCAATTCGCGCTTCGTGAATAATTAGTCTGGATTAAAATGTCTATCGGGTAAGTGATTAGTTCATTATATATAAGTTCCTGAATGACAATACAATGATTTCGTTAGTCCTGTCAATGTTATACGTGTTTATATTTGTAATAATTTCAATTGTTTTTATTGGTTCGTATAATGCTGTATATATTTTTAATTTTAGGAATGTGTTATATGATTGTTAAAGGGGCGTATAAACACTTCCATAAGTTTTCAGTAGATGTAATTTAAGGGTACATCTTCTAATTATGTAAAAATAAACTTCCGACGCAAATGGTTAAAAATGGTTAAAGGCATAAATATAAAACTTCGTCCCAACATGGTAATCATCAAGACCATTATTATATTTAATAAATAATTAAAATTGTTATTTTATAACTTAAGTATCCCCGTCTAGGTCCTTATATATGTTTATAATTAGGATAAGTTAAAATATTATAGTATTTTATCAAAATCCGAGAGAATATTAACACTAAAATTAATAGTAGTTTATATGTGACTTTACACTTTATAAACGACGATGTGAAGCAAGCCCTTAAATATATTTACATATATCCTTTAAATTGCTATTTAAATTATTCTATTTTTAATTATATCACACAACTAAAATGCACTACCTCATAATTACACTCTCAATGTAATTAACATATATATTATATGTGATTCCTCATCGTTCGTAATATTATAATGTTTTTTTTATTTCGCCATATATATATGAAAGTTCATAATATTTTCTATTAAAGCATGGTGAGAAGCTAGTTTTAAAACAAATTGACAAATTTTTGGAGTATACCATAAATTAATAATATTATTTTATTAATAGTAAACAGTTTAACATTTTTCTGGTATTGTAAACACAAAAATAAATATTATAGTGTGCATGCTACCATAAGATAAACATTATTAGTTCAAACGAAAAATAATTAAATATAATGTTTATATCATTTATATAATTTTTCACATTTTAAATCTGCAAATTTTCTATAATATAAATAGGCGAACAGCAGATGAATATCAACAATACCTAACAGCTAAGTAATAATTAGATTTTGCAAAAAAAAAATTAATAAACATTAGATATCAGTATGTTACAATAATTAAAATAAGATATGAGTACACAAAAAAAATTTAATAGTTTGTGTCGATGCATGACAACCTCTATATAAAAATAGAAAAGTCAATTTATTTACCAATAATCCTGGGTTTTATATATAAAAAACATTTTAATATATATTCCAATAAAACAATTAGAAAAATTCTCATATATTTAATAGTTTTTCAATGTTTTGAAAAGTGGGGAAATGGGTTTTCAAATTAAAAATGCTAAAGAATAAAAAATTCGTAAAAATTTAATTATCATCAGGTAAAGTGCAATTATTCTATTATATATGAGTTTAGAATTGACAAGAGTTAACACCAATATATTTAGTAATGTTTATATATTAATATAATAAAATTACACACTTTTTTTTAAATAAACTTTTAAGAAAATAACACATTTCTGAAAAAAGTAAACACTATTTACTTGTTTTATTTGAAGTTATTAGAAATGAAATAAAAAATAACGTTCGCAACAAATTAAAAATAACGTCAATACAGCAAAGATTCATTATTCCAAATATAAGACAATTTTACTGACAGATGTTCTGTGTCCATTATAATAAATAGTTAGAAAGTCGATATTTCAAAATGGTGGTATAAAGAAAAAAAATTAAAAAGCAGTAACAAAACCAGTCCCATAATAATCAAAAATACTGAGTTAGAAAAATAATTATTAAAAATATTTTTTAAAAGTTCAATCAATAAATACTAATAAATTAAATAGAAATGTACTATTATCTGATTGCAAATAAATAAATGAACATGTTTATAAAGCAATTGTAATTTAAAAAAAAAAATTCTAGACAGAAATTGGACTTTGAACGTCAAAAATCGAATTTTGAAACCCATTACCCTCGCCCACATTCCCCCAATCTTAACCTATTCAGTTTTTATGAAGATAATTCTAAACTTACTTTAAGGGGGACCCGAGCCCCAATCCTAATTTATTTATTAATGAATTCAGAAATAAAAAAAATTATATTATTATAACATCTTTTTCTGAACAATAATCAAAAACAAAAATACATTTCAAAAAATTATTTTTTTTATTTTTTGCATTTTTTTAAGTTTAAATGTACTTTTTTAAAAAACACTACTCCTCCTTCAATTTTTAAAGTTTTTAAATTTTTTTTAATTGATTAAATAACGTCAACGTGTGTACAATAGACGTACTAATAGACTTTTGCAGATTTGGGTTTTAATAGTTTTCAAAAACTTATTTTAAGTTCAAAACTTAAAAAATATTCACATTTTTTATGTTTAATAATTACATAAAAAAATAAATTATAACTTAATTTTTTTAAAAAACTATTCATGCTTTTATAAAACAAATATTAGAGCTTCAAAAACTATTAACAGTTTAGTTTTAAGTTAATTAGTTACAGAGCCTTAGCAATTTAAAATTAGCCAAAATGTAAAAAAAAATATTTTGAGTAAATGACGATTGTTACAGACAAAAAGTATGTAGAAAGGGGACAAATGATATATAAACATCCAAAAACACATATGATCCGTTTTTTTGTGTTTTGAAATTTTGTACACACCTCCTTAAAAATGTACAGCATCTTTTTATGAAGAAAAAAATGAAAGATGAAAGATGATGAAAGATCGTTCAACTTTTATACTAGATAATCGAATTATACTTTATATGAAACAAACACAAAAGATTTAAAACAAAATATTGCAACAGGTTTAGAGAAAGCATAAATGTATGATATCTTATAATTACATAATAATAATAATAATAATAAATATTTATTAAATTTTTGTTAAAAATTTATATTAAATACACATTTTGGTTTAAAAAGCTTTGCCATATATTTTGCTTGATTATATATTTTAATTTTTTTCCGTAATTTAAATTATATTTATATTTTTCGAAGCTTTTCTCCAAGTAATATACAAAGCACTGAAAAGACTTTCAACACTATTTTGAATTAATGGCAGCTCTAAAATTGTTTTTGAATAATACTCGAATTTTGTATTATATTAATTTGTATTTAGGTTATTGAATAACATTTTGAATTAACTCCTTACGCTACCATTGAAATACTATGTTCTTAATGTCTAACTGAACTTTTATGTGACAAAAATGTAAAAGATTTTATTTATATTTATCAAATTTTCATAAATTAACGTTTGTAAAATTCAGTTGCGAACAAATTTTCGAAGCAGGAACAACCAAACCTTTTTTTCAGGTTTATTTATACCTGAATGTCATTAAAATGATAATGACTTTATACAGGATAAATGCAATTCCATTCAAAATTCCTTAAAACTTTAAACAGGTTCTTGGCCCTTAGATTTATTACTGCCCTAACGGTCTAAGAAAAAGTTCCCTAAATTGCTTTTAGGCTTAAGAACAAAACACCGAAAATCGTAAGGTTCGCTAAAAATTCTTAACATATCTCCAATAGCAAAGTCTGATGAATAGACCAAAACAATCTACTACTTTTACTTGCACAGAGTTAGGGAAAGAAGGGGAAAAGGGGGTGGGGAAAACAGAAAGAGGTTTTCCCTACGGTTTTTAGATTTTGCTTTTTTGGAATTCTTCCAAATTCTTCTCATTTCTTATTACAAGACCAAATCCAATTTCAGCTCCTTTTACTTTACTCTGGGATGGCAAATTTTTACTTTCTACTTGTTTGGTTGCCTTCATTTTAAATAAAAGGGTTTGGAAATAAGGGTGGGGGAGGGCTTTTAGTAGTTGCCGGCTGAAAAGGAAACAAGAAGTGACAGAAAGTAAGCGTATATTTTCTGAAACTGATGGTTTAATCTAATGTGTTATGTGGGAGCTTAAAAAACATTCCAAACTTCGAACGACTAAATTCAGAATTTAATTTTAAATAAAAAAAATTAAAGTAATTCCATCAGAGTTAAATAAATAAAATGTAATTTATTGCCTATTCAAGAAAAGGCGAACATTTCTTTTCCTTTTGGGCACAGTTAATTTTTTTTTTATTTTGTAGATATTATTATAATTTTTTTCTACATATCGTCGCCTCTGAGTAACAGTAAAGTATCAGCAAAAACAGAGTTTCCTATAATATTCATTTTAAAATTTGCTGTTTTTTCAATGCTCAATATCTAAAGCTGTTTTTCAGGGATTTCAAAGAAGACATAAAAATGTCAGAATGTTCCACTAAATAAAGGCACATTTGGTAATATTAGCAAGACCAAAAACTCATTTTCGTTTTTTTTTAGATGTCTTACTGTTGCTCTGAGGCGACGATATGTGTGTACAAAGCATATTAACACATTCACATGGATGTACATTAAAAAAAATTGTTCAATAAGAATTTACAAAAAGGTGACCTTTCTTATTTTCTATATAAGTCAAGAAAATATTTTCTGAAAAATTATAATTTCGCATTTTTATAAACAAAATAATGTGTTTAACAAACTTTCTATGCGGATTTTTTTTTTGTTATTTGTAAAACAATTGCTTTGAAAAGTAATTGAAAAAATATTGCTAATTTCAATATTCAAACTATTTTTTTTTAAAAATACAACAAACAAATATCTTTCGTATATTACTAATCCCTAAAGAAAAATTAAGGTAAAATGTTTGAAAATCCATTGTAGTATATTTGGAGAAGTTTCTTCAAATATATTCTGACTTATATCAATTTAAAAACTTGATCAAACATAACAAAGGTCATCACTGAAAAAAAGAAGTTTAAAGTTGCATATTCAGGCAAAATTTATATCAAATAAAGAAATAAACAATTTTGAATAATTTTATAATTTAACGTTTGCGCTTAAGCAGTTAACAATTAATTTATAGTTTAGCCTTATGAATTAAACAAATATAAATTATGTTATTTTTGCAAATACGTTAGTGAAAAACTTTGCAGTGTTTTAAATGGAATTCTAAATGAAAAGTTAAACATATAAATTTAAATATTTTGTTTCACTTTATTTATATTATTTACTAATTTTATTTGCCTATATTAAATCGTAAGCCTTGTAAACATCTGTATTTTATATTTATAAAAAAGTATCTAATATTTAATAAAAAAAAAGAATTTTAAATATTTAATAAAAAAAAGAATTTTAAATATTTCATTTTTATTTTTTTATTTATATTTTATTAAAAACCTTAGTAACTATATTAAAATTTTAAAAATAAAAAATACTTTAATCTTAATGAGAAGGATAGTCATTAGAATTGTTCAGATATCTTAATTTTCAAATTCAAAATAAAGGGCTGTAGTAGAATATAATTTAAATAATATACCATACAAATAAAATATTCGACAATTTAAAATTTAACATTAACAACACGTCACAGAAATATTATATAAGTTATTATTTTCATACAACAAATGTTTATTGTATTTGGATTTATTTAGAAAAATTCCAGTAAATGCAACAAAAAAATAATGAAATTTCATTATTGGAGGATATTTTTTATATTTAAATATTTTTAACAAATTTAATAAAACGCTTTATCCCTGGTTAAGAACTAAAAATATTTAAAATGAGACGTACAACTTAAAATTGCTTATAAAAACTTCCTTTTAAAGGTTATGTCAATATTTTATTAGATTAAATATTAATTCAACAAGTATTAAACACATAACTTAAAAAAAATTCAGGTTTCAACTGTGAGAAAAATTAAATAGTCAATTTTACTTAATTGGTGAAATACATTTTTTTAAAAAAAATTAGGAAACGCTTATATGAAAAAACCCTTATATTTTTTATATATATATATATATATATATATATATATATATATATATATATATATATATATATATATATATATATATATATATATATATATATATATATATATATATATATATATATATATATATATATATATATATATATATATATATATATATATATATATATATAGCATAAGTTTCATTATATCCATAGCAACTCATGACCAACTTTTCGTTAATTATCAAGTATAATTATATTTAGATGTGATATTTTTTTATTTAATTGAAAGTGTTTTTGTATGTTGGTTCTAATTTGAATTGAAGATAATTTAAAATTTATTTTATTTTTTAAAAAGCATATAATATTAATAACTTTATTTACATAATAACAAAGAGACTTCCATCGAATTATAGGACATTTTACATCCATGTCTTAGCCGGGATTCGAAAACGGTACATCCCATTGCGTGATAGACCAGAAAAATTCCAGTAAATCCAACAAAAATAATAAAATGTTATTATTGGAGTATATTTTTTATATTTTAATATTTTTAACAAATTTAATAAGACGCTGTGTCCCTAGTTGTGAACTAAAAATCTTTGAAATAAGACGTACAACTTAAATTTGCTTATAAAAACTTCATTTTAAAGGTTATGCCAATATCTTATTATCATCCAACTTTAAATCAACTTACATTGTTGCAAACAAGATGACAGTATACTATTTTTAAACATACTCCGACACTATTTACAGTATGTTTCATTCTATATATCAAAAATGTAAATATAATATTAATGTATTTTAACACGACATACCCTACTAAAAATAATTCGTTATATATCTAAAACCATACTTAAGTTATTTTAGTACAAAATTCTTTACACTAAAAACTTCAAAACGGCACTTCAGAAACTACAAACGAAATCAAACAACCAATTAGGGCGCTTCTGCGTGTATTGTCATATCTTATAAGCTGTCTGGGGAAAATGTCTATATTTTACATTCGCATCTCTTGTTAGCAACTTAACTCGTTATAGACTTGGCATTTCTCTCTCAAAATCCCATAAAGTTGAGACGAGGATCAGGCCAATGGCTGTTTCCACATACTATTTATCCCAAACTAAGTTATGAAAGAAAAGAAATTTCATAGCTTTCAAAAGCGGAATTTCTCCCCCCATGCCTCAAAGAAGGGAAAATCATAAATTCGGCACCTTGGGAAAATCACCTAAACGTATGTATTGAAATTTTATCGCATTTACGAAAACGTTTCGACTCTGCTTAAGAGTCAGAATCCAAGTTCGAAAGGCGTTAACGTACAGAGGAAGACTTCCACACCGCAATTCTCGTAAGAAATAGAAATGTATATGTCTATAAAAATTCTTGTTTTTTGAATTCTACATATACATAGGCTTCTGTCGCTTGGGTCCTCTGGGAATTTGTAATGTTGACTCTAAAATTCGAGGGTTTTTTTCGAAGAGAAGAGGGGAGAAATAGTAAGAAAAAAATGGAGAATCGGGAAAAAAGAAAGGGAAAAAAATAGGGAATTTCTATCCTATAGTTACCATTCGGTCTTCGGTGCCTATTATTGGATTTGTTCTGTGCTGACGAAAGTGTTTTTGAAATTTAATATTTTTAAACTTTCATATCGTCAGCATTTTCTATTATTATTTTATTTTTGCACGATTTTTATCGATAAGATCTTTGCGTTTCGCGGATACCAGAAACGAGCTGAAGCCCACTTACAATAAAATTCATAAAAAATTCATTACTTGGCATTCGATTTTTATGATATCAGAAAATAGAAAGCGAACTTGGATAGTGAAGTTTCAAATGCAATCAAAAAGGGAACTGGTTTAAGATCATCACAAATTTTGATCAATTTAACTAGTTCCATGTTCTACGCTTTTTTTAAAGACAAAGCAGAAATCGTATTTCAACGTAAAAAACCTTATCACTAGATATCCAAATTTTAGAAATAATAGATAAAAATTCCCATTTAAAAATATGTACTCGAAAATAAGTAAAACACTCATAAGTAAAATATACTCATAAGTAAAATATACTCATAAGTAAAATATACTCATAAGTAAAATATACTCATAAGTAAAATATACTCATAAGTAAAATATACTCATAATTAAAATATACTCATAATTAAAATATACTCATAATTAAAATATACTCATTAGTAAAATATACTCATAAGTAAAATATACTCATAAGTAAAATATACTCATAAGTAAAATATACTCATAAGTAAAATATACTCATAAGTAAAATATACTCATAAGTAAAATATACTCATTTTTGAGTACATTCAATGCTTGTAATGGATCCTAACACATAAGTTTCAATTTTTAAACGGCGTACTCTAAAATGAGTATAATAAGATGCTTTCCTTCATAGTCTGCTTTCATAAATAACTTGGAATAAATATCAACAAATACAACCGATTCTCACCGGGAACCGAACCCAGATCCTCAGCACTGCAGTCTAGTGCATAATCTGATAAACTGGGTGACATTAAAAAAGTTATAAACAGAAAATTGTTTAAAAAAATTTACCAAAAAAATGGGAAATAAGAAAATTGAGTTGTAAAAATTCAAATTCTATTTAAGTAATCGATTTCAAATAATGTGAAAAACCATCTTCTGAACTACCATATGAAGTTTGTCAGATTTTATTAAGATCGTTTGAATAGAAGTCGACTTTAGTATTATTACATCCCATTGCTCATTTTGAGAAAGTACGTTTACTTAAATTTGAGTACGTTACCGCTCATTGTCGATGCAATTATACTTAAAGAAAAACGTGTACGTTCATGTACTCATTTTTAAGTACCTTTTTTACAGTAAATATTTTTATTAGCACTCATTTTTTTTCATTTTTTAAATATTCAAAACTACCAAGGTGTACATTTTATACAATTAAGAATTATAAACAGTTTCTAAAACAACCATAATCACGCAAACAAATTAAATACAAATTTTATTATCATTAAAATAGCCACATAGAAATAATCCATGGAAATTTCTCTCTCTATTTTTGTTAATGAATTATCTAAAACCATAGTTTTTAGGATTATTTAAATAAGAAAATAGCAAATATTTTTATTTACATTAACGTAACGCAATTGAAATGTTTTAAATATAACTTACAAAAATTATTAATATTTGTATTATTTAAATATCCTTTTTTGATAATTGTATGAGGGAAAAAAATACTAAATATTTTTTTTTATTAAAAATCAAAACTCATTCTAATATAAAACAAAAAATAATAAATGATTGGCTAGGAAACATTATTACTAACTTAAATCCTAGTTTAACAATATAATGAATATTATAATAAACGTAAAAGAAAGATCCCACTAAGCTTCACCTTATCATTTAAAACAATCATAAAATGTATTAAATTTTTCGTTAATAGTAGATTTATGCGCAATAAAGTTGATGTTTTTTATTAATTGATAACAAAATTGGAACTGCAGCAAATGTTAGGTCTCTAAAGTAGTTTTTAGAATGTTACGGAAAAAACAAAAACAAAAACAAACGATAAATTTAAATATATCGTTGTTTCTAGTAAAAGTAATCTAGTAATAATAAGTTGTAATGAAGAAACTTTAGTAGGTGTTTCAAGAAATGTCTACAAAAATATCAAACTTATTACTCAAATATCTTTTTTTATGAAGCAAAGGACAATAACTATTATTTCGAATTTATGAAATAATCTAAATTGTTAATTCACAGCCCCATTTTTCATTGTATTTATAGTTACAAAAATATATAGTTTATATTAAAAATAATCTTATTAATAATTAAATTAACATATTTTGCAATTTTAAAAACTATTAACAATGCTAGGGATGTTGAAGTGTTTTATTGCCTTACATTTTCTATGTGTTTATAACAAAAACTATTTTTGATAATTTAACTTTATTAATTTTATTTGAATTCCTATCTATTTTTATACGATTTTCTGCATATTATTTGAAGCGCATTATTTCGATTTTACATTTTAATAAGTGATAATATTGCTCCTCTCTTTGCGTGTAAAATTACTTAAAAGTTTCACTATTCCTGGACGTTATAAGAATATGTCTTTATTTAAATCTGCTACTGAGGTAAAAAAAATTAAGTAAAACAATTTTTAAATTAGCATTATTATGTTTATTAGTAAAATGTTTTTAAATTTTAAATATTCTTTGAATATCAAAAAAAAAAAGTTATTTCTCAACACAATTCTGTACTTTATAAAATAAACATTTTCAAATTATGAACGTTACTGTTACGTATTAACTATTCAAATACATATCAAAACGTTTAGTAAAATATAGTGCTATAAATTCTGTATAGTCAAAACTTACATACTGGAAGCAGTAATTGAGAAAATAATTTACATTATTTTTGGTTTTCTTTAAATATAGGGAAAAAATTCACATTTTAATGAATTGTGTTTACTATTTTTGAACGGAAACTTAGTAAATAATATCTTTCTTTCAATGAAATACAGTTTAATAGACTACTTAATTACAAAGCAATACATAATCGTTAGGTGCAGCTTGAAATCGTCAATTAAACATTGGATTTATTATAATTTACAAAATAATGTTATTAAGTCATGCACTTGTTACTTTAACAATTGGTTCATTACATCAATTTGTATATATTCGGTTTAAATTTTTTTTTTAATCTTCACAAACATATTAGTTTTTTAATGATAATTTGAAAAATACATAAAATATATGTAACTTGATAATTTTGATCAATGTGTTTGCTACACTTTAACTGAAATTAAAGTATTTTCTGAAGTTGATTTGTGGTTATTATTTAGGATAGTAAACTTTTTTTGTAATTTTTTTATCAAGTATTGTGGTTTGATTCACTATAGATGAAGTTTAAAATAGAGCAGTGTGAATCAATTACAGCTAAAAAAAATTACTCTTTGACAATTAATTACCTAAAAATAAAATAACTTAAATTTCGTCATTTTCGTGTATGTAAAACTAATTTTTTTTATTTGCACGGAATTTTTAATTACACAGAACGTATTTTAAGTATTAAACTATTTAATACTTTGTTAACTAATAATAGTTTGTTACTACTGCACATAAACATTTCTATAATTATGTAAAATACTGATTGATAAATAAAATTATCCGAACAATTACAACAAATTGTAATTTGTATTTAAACATACATTAAACTTTTCTGTTTTTCACGTTATATTTTGGCATTATTAAATATTTTTTTATTTTATAATATCAACATTACATTTACGCACACAATGTTGAATCCTCCCGACCTAAGCCTAAAAATTTTAAATACTCATTTCAATTGAAAATTTTTGAACAGCGGCCAAATAAATTAAACCTTTTTTTGCTGTTGTTTATGTATCAAGATTATTTTGTTTAATTTCAATATTGACACACCAAAACAATCTACATTTCCGTTACATTATCTTCAAACTCAAAGCAACAGAACATATCCACGCTATCTTTATATTCTACCTAGCTACGTAAACCTCGCTACCTGATACGAAAGAAATACAAGTGCTACTTCCACACTACCGAAGCATACATAAAAAAAAGCACCCAGGAAGTACCTACTTCCGGTAGGAAGGCAGTCAGGAAGAGCAAGTGTTTTTTCTTTTCATCCCCCGTCCCGATCCTTAGGCCTAACAGGTGGAAACACCTCCAAGATCCCGGGATTCTCACGCGGCCTCGACCTTCGCTCGGGTCGGCACAATTCTTTCTTGCATGCCGTCTTCGGAGACGATGTCAGGGTTAATTTTAAGTGGTCTTACGGGGAACGGGAGTTTTTTTTTTTAATTCTATACTTGTTTTAGATTAAGTATTTATCGGAAAATGGTGCTTGATTGACAAGTAATAAAATTATGTAGTATTAATATGTAGTAAGTAATTATGTAGTATTTTTTAATATTGCAAGCATTAATGCGTATTATTTAATTGAAGTATTTTTGTTGGTAATGTAAGTGGAAATGTAATTCATTTTGAAGTTGTTATGGTGGGTGTGTTTTTAATTGCCTTTTTAGATAATTGATTTTCCCTCATAAATAATTTTTATGTATTTTGAGTTTAATTTTTTTTTATGTTGTTTTTAACCTTTAAATTTATAACCGAAATAAATGTTTCGTAACCACAGAAACGCATGTAAAAAAATTATTTTTATTAGAATATCTAAAGAGCGTGCATACAAAAACAAACATGACAGTTCGATCGGAAATCGTACAAAACCGCAAAAACTATTAGTACATGGCCATGTACTTCTAAGGACATCCATATTTGCAAGTTTTAAAATTAAACGGATTGTTTTTGAAAGTATAAATTTTTTTGTGCCATAAAACATTTGAGTACAATTGCATTGTATTCAAAGAAAATTGCATGTTTTAGATTAAATATTTATCGGAAAATGTTCCTGATTGACAAGTAATCAAACCGTAAAAGTAATTCTATAATATTTTTAAATATCGCAAGCATTAATGCGTATTATTTAATTCAAGTATTTTTGTTGGTAATATAAGTGGAAATATAATTCATTTTGAAGTTGTTATGGTGGGTGTGTTTTTAATGGCCTTTTTAGATAATTGCTTTTCCTTCATAAATAAATTTTATGTATTTTGAGTTTTTTAAATGTTATTTAAAATTTTATGTTTTTTTTAACCTTTTAATTTATAACCAAAATAAATGTTTCATGAACACTGAAACGCATGCACAAAAAAAATTAATATTTTTATTAGAATATCTAAAGAGCGTGCATATAAAAACAAACACGACAGTTCGATCGGAAATCGTACAAAACCGCAAAAACTGTTAGTACATGACCATGGATTTCTACGGACATCCATATTTGCAAGTTTTAAAATTAAACGTATTGTTTTTGGAAATATAAATTTTTTTGGGCCATAAACGGATAAAGGTCATTCTTTATTTATAAAATTCAAAGTTTGTCTCATTTTATATAGTTCCTCATCTATTCTTTATTAACAAAAAATTACACTTACACTAATACTTTATACTACATTTTAAAACATGGCATGTGTTTCAATCACACTATTAAACAATATATAACAGAGAACAGGTTTGAAAAACAGTTGAATCTTAAAAAAAAAATCACCAGAATTTTTCAGTTGAAGAACTAAATAGAAGACAATCTTAAAACGTTAAGAATATTTCACTTACAAAAATAATTGTATTTATTTATTTATTAAGAGTATTAGAATATTCTTGTAATGAAATGACGTAATCAATTATTTTTCTTCTAACAAGTTTGAAAATAATAGAATAATAGAAATAATAACAGAAAATAATAGAATATTAAAAATAATAACAGAAAATAATAGACTAATATAAATAATAACAGAAACTAATAAAATAATATAAATAATAACAGAAACTAATAAAATAATAGAAATAATAACAGAAAATAATAGAAATAATAACAAAACATAATAAAAATAATTCGAAAATAGGTTATAATTAAGTTTTGTAACTATTTAAATGAGGAGGGTGGAATTTTTTTATTATTGCAAGAAAATTTCAAAACTTTGACAAATAAAAATGCTTTTAAAAAGTATTATAAATGAATAGTGGAAAAAAAGAACATACATTCTACAATACTCTTGTTATTATTTTAGAACTCGAATACTTATTTTTTTTAAAGTATTATTACTCAATATTATTACCCATATAAAACCTATCAATTAAAAAATTATAACGTTATAAACAACAGACAAATTTAAGGTTGTTTTACTTTTGAATTTAAAATAGTCTGCTTTACATAACCAGCAATGAATCTAGTTTATTTCAGAATATAAATATTTTTTTAATGACAATTTAGAAAAATTGTGCTTGACGTTTAAACATTTTTTTTTAATATTTAATGATGATAGAACATTAATCGAGTGTTATATATGTGTAAAAAGACAATTGCATGTCTATTTTTAGGAATAATATACTAAAAAACAGAATACATTTTTGTTAATAGCGTTCCCATCCCTAAATTAATGTCCATCCTTGAATTACAATAATTGAATTATCCACTACAGTATCTCATTACAGGCATGATCAATTAAACATACACTGTAAAAAAGGGTACTTAAAAATGAGTACTTGAACATACTCATACTCGTTTTTCTTTGAGTACAATTGTATAGTAAATGAGAGACGACATAATCAAATTTAAGTAATCTTACTATCACAAAAATTAGCAGTGTGATTTAATATTACTGATATCAGTTTTACTTTAACCCATCTTAACCAAAAGACCTGACAATCTTAAAATAGGTGTTCAGAAGATAGTCTCCCACGTCATTTGATATTAATTTCTTAAATTGAAACTGAGTTATCACAACTCAATCCTTCATATTCTTTTAGCACGCCTTTTTAACATTTATTCTGTTTATAATTTCTTCACAACGCCATGGTAGTACAACAGATAAGGCACTGGATTTGAGGATCTGTGTTTGATTCCCGGTAAGTCTTGGTTGTAATTGTTGATATTTATTGAAAGTGATTTATAAAGACAGGCTATGTTGTCAAGTTATTGCTCTTTTTATTAATTTTTACTCATTGTATTCATTTTTGAGTGCATGTCTTTTTTGAGAATGAAACTTATATATTCGGAGCTATGCTACGCCTCGAATGTACTCAAAAATGAGTACTTTTTACTTATATTTGAGTACCTATTTTTAACAGTGCATAAATACATTTTATTTTTACTCTTCTAGATTCAAAAAACTATCCACTAAGTAATATTTATCCATACAACATTCCCGATATACCGAAATTGCAATAAAACCGTTTCCTCGAGAGTAAAAATATTTCGAAAAATAAAAATTACATAACTTCCATATCCCCTCATACATACAAGTACAAAACAGCATAGCAAAGACAACGACGCAACCATTCGAACTGACTACTTACAACATAAAATAAAAAACACAAATACCCCTTTCCAGAGTAAGCATGATTAAATTTTTCCTAGCTAAACATTAATAAGAACGCGAGTTTTTCAACTCGTCGAGCACCTGCCATGCGTTATCTGCATCCCGAGGCGGATTTGCCCAATTTCAACGGACGACATCAATAACCTATTATAATACGCAGAAATATCATTCTTCAATATTATTGCACATGTCCTTAGGTAGGATTTGCGTTTCTTATTATCCATGTTGGTTTCCAGGGGAATTGTAGGGGAATAATTTTTTCCACTACGAGACAAAAAGATGAGTAGTATCGTATATCGGTATCCTACATAGGGGATATTCAATCAATTTTTAGTAATTCTTTGTTTGTTTTTGTCTCCTCTTCGGAAATAACTGGGATTTTTCGGGTTCCGCTGAGGGGACTCTGTGGTCGTTTATTAAAAATATTTTCGGATCTATCTGAATATTTCAATTTTATCTCGAAATATTACATGGAATTTCTAGGAATAATACAAGAAAAAAATTGTCGTTGTTTTTCATGCGAAACCAATCATTTCCTTTTTTTGTGAGGGGGATTGTCTATAATGCAATATGTTTTGATGTAGCCGCATTCGTTGAAAAGCAGAATCGAATAAAATTTTATCTGTATAGCAAATAAATATTTTATATTTAATTTGTGTCAAAATATAATTTTTATATCATAATATAAAATATTTAGCTATCACAAAGTTCTTTGAAAGTAGTACAGAATGTAACAAGTAATTTCTGATTTTTATTTAAATTACAGAACAGTATTCCTATATTTTTATTAATCCAAAGATTCCCCAGAGTAATAATCTATATTACTTATAACTTATTAGTTTTAACACACAATTATATTATTGACAGAATTTATATTTTAGTAAAATTTACCATGCTATTTGTAAACCCTCTTCTCCTTAGTGATATTATTGTCCGTGTTTTGGTAAATTCAAAAATTCAATTCGAAACAAAACTAGAACACCTAGTGATTGAAATTAAATTAAGCACACTTAGTGATTAATATTTTAAAATTAGTTACTTTAAATTGTCGTGTTAAATTAATAAACCATATTTTTAAGTATTTTTTTTTCAAAAACTCAGAAAGTAAGAATAAAGTTGAATGTAAAATGTTGTAAGCTGGTAAAACTCAACCACAAATCAATAAAGTAAAAATGTACATAATTCAATTTAAAAAAATATTATACGTACAAAGTTACTAAAAAAGTAATTAAATGTTGACTGTTTCCTCTCCTTGCAATAAAATTTTTAAAAAATAACCGAAAATACTTCGAAATGTAAACACAAATTTTCAATTCTACGACAGTTTTGAAATGAGGTCCATGTAACCATTTGAAGGAACCTTCATTGAACATTCAATGCAATCAATGGTGGAAAAAATAATCAAGTTTTTTAGAAAGTTATTCACCCGTTAAGTTTTAGAACTCAAACGTTTATAATCCTGTAAATTGTTAGTGTAGAAGTTGATTTTGGAGCACAAAAACTTTTACTAAGAAACTAAATATTAAAATGCATTACAAAATAATTTAGATAATGATCCAATGTCTTCTTGAAATTCGAAACAAATGTAAATAAAGTATTACTATATTATTACTATTACTAAATAACTACAAAGGATTTGTAGCAAACCACGACAACGTTACGTATTTTAATGTTACATAGTAATATTTCATTACATAGTAAAAATAATTGTTTTATTTCCTTTTAAAACAGAATATTTTTATTTACTTATGAAACAAAATAATATATAATAAATAAATGTTCCAATATAAGAAATAATTTGTTTGATTAATATTCTGTAAACGTTTTACATGAAACAGTTGTATAATTGTATGTTGTACATTATGATGTCATATAAATAATATTTATTTAAATTTTATCAACTTTTGAACTTAAAAAACGACATTATAGATTGATTTTATTCGTGAGATTTGAATCTTTATTTTTAAAAAACAAATATATTTTATTTTTTCAAAATACTGAAAAAAGAAAGAAAAAAGCAACAAATTAATTTAAATTAGTAAACAATGAGACCCAAACATTTTACCATTTGAAAATATGTAATATTTTATATGCATGTGTCATATTAATTAAGTTAAATGAATGTAACATATGACTATTATTTTATTGCATTCCATGAAAATATTTGAAATCTTATCCTATAGGACCTCTTTTGCTTAAAGAAACTATTTTTTGCATGTCAGAATATGTTATATATTTTGTTTTAAATCTTTAATATTTACGTCCAACCCATTTCAGAAAATACCTGAAAATATTTATATTAAAATATAACGAATTGAATATGTAATTTTATCATAGATTAAAATGAATAACTTTTTTCTTTAAATCACAGTATATTTATATTTTCTTTGCTTTCATGTCCACAAAGCAAAACCCTATATTTCTATGATTTCTCTAATTCTTCGTATATTTTTATAATAAAATTTTTTCAATAACAAATCCGGCAAAAAGACATGTTACTCTGACATTATGCGATTTTCAACGGATCTCTAAACTGTTAGGAGCATTCTAACTTGGGATTTTACAATGTGTCTGTCATGTGTTTATGATCTTCACACAGCCCCATCTTGAATTTAAGTCTAGATTTTCAGGAAATAAAGGGAAACCGAAATAAGAGATAGCTTGACAGACACGATACAAGATCAAGTAACGTCTCCATTCAAATTTGAGAATAAAGTGACTGGAAGTGTGCTACACTCATACTTTAGCTTTGCATATGACATCGCTTTAAAAGAACGTATTATATTATATGCTTTTTATGCGACTGTCAAGATTGTATTTTTGAGTATTTACATATTACTTTGAAATAATAAGTATGTTATGCTCACGTAATTCAGATATTATTTTACTTCTAACCATGTTACAATAAATATATGCGATATGTAAACAAGCATTTAAATCGACACGCCAACCCATTTTTAATATTTTAAGTATAATTTTGCTTAAAAATATTAGTAATTATTATTGTTTTATTTTATCTGTGTTTCATATTTTGCCAATATGAAACACAGATAAAATAATATTTATTGTGTTAATAACTCATTTTTAGATATTATGTTTTAGCTCTTATAAAAAGAACTCATAATTTAAAAGCAATATTTAAAAAAAATTATCGCTTTTAGTGTAATAATTTATTTATAAAATTTATAAATCCATGTTGCTTATAAATGTACTTGTAGAATTTCATAGATGATTTTATTATTTACATTTACTTCATTTACATTCCAAAAACAAGCAAAGTCTTTATACCGTTAAGTCCTGTTGTTTTCAACAATATCTAAGTATTTCAAATTCATATTCAATCACCAGATTCTTTAAATTTTTGATAGAATAATACTGCATATTAAAATAATTACATAGATAACTAATTTAGCAAAAATGTTTTAAATAAACATTAACAGTGACGTAATAACAATTTTTTTGTTAATAATAAACATAATAAATTATTATTATTTAAGAATTATTCAAATTATGCGTGGTTAAAAGTATCGTTTTGTAAATTTCTAATAAAATATAAATCATAAAGCTACATTGCAAAATGACTTAAATAGTTTTGCATAAAAAAAATTGATTCTGAATAAATCAATATATACTATTTAATATTTGATTGTTGATTTTATTTTAATGAAAATCCAACACACTAACACATTATTTAGATCATCCAATTCTATTATATACATTAATTTTTTATTACTAAAATAAGATTTGATACTTTGAAGTGTTGATATTTATTATATTATAAATATATTTAATATCAAACTTAATTCTCTATCTCCCTTTCTCTTTCTCTCTCTAAGGATATATTTTTCAGAAAATACCTATAAACCTATAGCAGCCAAATAGTATGTGTCACATTGAAACTTTAAATAATTTTCTGTTTAATAATCAAAAAAATGTAATAGTTCCTGTTTTATACATATTACTTTCAAATGTAAATACAAGTATAAGTAGAAAATCTATTATAATTTTTTACTCTAACAAGTGACGAAAATGTGTGTGCTAGTTTATGAATACATTTCACATTACAATTTTAGTATACTACTCAAAAGTAAGTTATAACAACCGATATCATATAAACGGAATCCCATATTTCAATATCAGAACTGTATTTTTTTTTAAAAATTCCTTTTTCTTATCCAAATAATTTTTATAGGATTTAACAAAATATTTATCATTGTAAATTACACCGCTAAAAATAGGTACTCGAAAATAAGAAAATGTACTCATTTCTTAATACATTCGTTGCTTATAATGGATTCGAATACGTGGGTTTTAATTTTGAAAAAATATTTACTCAAAAAAGAGTGAAATGAGTAGCCGATTGACTCACATACACTGTCTTCATAAACCACTTTCAATAAATATCAACAATTACAGCCAAGTCTTACCAGTAATATAAATGAGATCTTCAACACCGCAGTCCAGTGCCTTACCCGCTAAACTACCAGGCCGACATCAAGAAGTATAAACAGAAAAAATTGTTTAAAAGACTGGGAAGTAAAATAAGTAAGTTGTAATTATTCAGCTTCTATTAAGCAATCGACATCAAATAATGTGGAAACACAATCTTCTAAATAACTATTTTGAGTTTGTCAGGTTTTATTAAGATCACTTGAACAGAAACTGGGATTAGTAATATTAAATTCTATTGCTCATTTTTGAGAAATCACATTTACCTAAATTTGAGGAGTACGTTATCGCTCATTACTTAAACCACCTGACGGATACAAACGTATATATCCGTTCCAGAATCTCCAGTTTTTCCATTAGTACACATAATATAAAAGTTGGTAAAAAATCTCTTTTTTGAAATAATTTTCAAATTTAAAGCATTAGGAGGATCTTTAAAAAGCTTCTCTACTGATTTACTTTAAAAAAAATTTGGTAAAAAAAGGAGTGTGTTAGAAATTTAAATGAAACTTTTCTGTAGGGAAAATAAACATACAGATTCAAAATGTTGCTTATCCGTGTTAGGACTAAAAATAACGAGTAGGTTCATTTACCCATAAATACTTTTTTTAGGTATATAATTTTGTTATATTTACTTTTTAATATATATTAATTTCCGAAACTTCTGTACATTTTTTTTACTCTTTCCAATATTCCTTACTGCATAATTCGATAATTGCTCAAACTTGAACACATAATCGTACTGTAAGTTATAAATATAAAATAAGCTATTAAAGTTATCTTTCATAACGTAATTAATAAAAATGTAATGGAAATCGTAATTACTTGTAGCAAAATAAGAAAAGGTTCAATTAAACATAATACTACAACACATTTCAATTCTTTAACTTCAACTTACAATATTGTGTTGATTGGGACAGAAAGTTCATGCGTTAGGGGGTCAAGTAAATTTGCAAAAAAAAAAATAATAATTAAATAAAACAATTCAGATTGATGTAAATAGTACAATAGTTTTTATTATTACATACATTAGCAGAAATTACACTTAATTTTATAAAAAAATTTAAATTGTATAATTGTTTTGTTTTAAGAATTGTGCGGTTTAGTTTTAGTTTATTACTATAAATCTTGTACTTTTGGAAATAATTTGTAGGGTAGGAGGTTTGTAACTTTCAATATTATGTTGAAGTTAGTATTGAAATATATGTCAAATTGTCAAGTGCTTAAAAAATAATAATTTGTTGTAATTACCCTTTTTACATTTCCTATTAAAACCTATCTTTTTACACTGTTAAAATTATTTTATGAATTTTGTGATTCTGAAGTGTATCTTAATATATTTGTCAACAAAAATTGTAAAATGGTGTTTGTCACAAATAAACATTACCAATATTAAAATGGAAATCTTGAAATCGTTATTTACTGAATTTTTTAACAAATTACAACGAAAATTTGTTATTTTAAAGATATATAGAATATTTTACTTATTAGTTCCTGCTTTACTATAAAAGCTGAAATAAAAATATTTACCATTTTATTAGCTCATAATACAATAGTAAATAATCAAGCTAATTTACTATTACTTTATATATAAATTTTCTTATTAATAATATAAGAAATATCGGTTACTTTTGTACATGTCATACATTTGATCCTATGATGAAAATTTCCATATACTTAAACCCTTCGAATGGTTGGAAAAAGAACTATTTCCAACTATCTCTGAAGGCCTATCCCTCAAAAAAATTTTACTTTATATTTAAAATGTATGTATAAAAAATTAATTTTTAATAGATATCATCGAATATTTTTATAAATTAAAAGTTTATGTGTAATGCTAGAAAAACTGGAAATCCATGGACGACTTAAGTCGTTCAACTTCGTCACAAGGTTTATTTTATTAAAATATTTACATTTAATTTAAATATTTACCTCCTTATATCTAAAACAACGTATTCTATACAATATTTTATTTAAACAGAAACTTTTAAAATTTTATATTGTGTCGCAGAGTAAACTATTTAAATGTTTAATCCACATTTTTTAATTTGAAAGTAATATATGAATTAATTATAGGAAATTAAATATAATTGAGCCATTTGAAATATTTAATCAGCTTTACATTATATTAACTAATATTGTACTTAATATAGCTACTTACTTAGCAACACATTAAAAAAACAATAAATAGTAATTGCAATAAATAGCGATTTATGCTTGGCTATAATACAAATATTTTGCGTAAATTCTACTAACACTTTTTATTTATTATAATTTAATTTAAACAATAATTCCTTGACATTTTTCAGACTAACGTATCTACTTGTTTCTGTACTTGACACATATTAAGAAATGTTACTTGCAAACTATGACCTTTATTTTAGTTCAATATAAACTATTTGTTGATAATCTGGAAACTAATGCAAGTTGTAGATATTTCAAAATATCACATGACATTGCATTTGCATATAGAATATATTTAATTAATTCTATATCAAATACATTTCATTGGCTGTTTTAATGTCAATATTCGAGTTTTTTCAAACTAATATTATTATTTTTTCATTTGTACATTAGTTAGTACATGTCTACACTCGTCTATTGGCAGTTTTTCATTTGTACTTCAGTCACCCGATTATTGATATTCAGCATATTTTTATGGAACTTTCGTGGATAGATACTATTTAAATATTTTATAAAAAGGATATTTTTCATCCAAAACGCCTTTTTTAGTGATATATTAAAAAATAAACGTCAAGTCATATTTTAAGTAACGAAACGTCGAATGAGAAAGTCGTTCTATCTACGTGGCAATTGATATAGGTAGATACTATATAGATACATTGTAATAGATAAATAGTCTGTCATCAACAAAAAGTTCAAACATAAAAATCTGACGCAAAAAAAAACTTTAACAAAGTAAACAGTCCCACTTTTTTAAAAAAACAATGTACATAATGTTAAGTTTTAAATTTATTTTTGTTATCTTAACCACTGCAATATTATAATTTTATAGTTTTAAAGCAAACATTTAAAAATATATAAATGCGTTTATTTTTAAATTTATTTCTTACACTAAAATTTCAATTAAATTTATTTAAAGTAGCTAAGCTGCTTAATTTCAGTTGAATCACTCATTGCGAACTTAAAAAAAAATTAGCAAAATAAATGTATTTGCCTGATATACTTTTAATCTGTATACACGTTTTCTGAAGTTTGGTAGTACTTACAACGATTATATTAAACGATTTGGTAAAAAGGCATTAAAAAATATAAATAAACTTCTTCAAAGTAAAAACACAGTAACCTAGAAATAGTAATTATGTAAGTGTATTTTTATAATCAATTTGAAACGAAATTTATAAAATATCTTTTATTTTGTACTAAATTACTAAATGATCTTGTGATTTGTTGGATAATTTGTATTTCAAAATTACAAAAATCATTTTTGGTTTTAAATTTGAGTAAATATGTTAGACTAAAAGATAATATGATACAGTTAAATAAAATCACTTTATTTTCATTTATCGCTGCATCCTATATCATATTATCTGTTACATAGGGTAAATTGGGAGAAAATGGGTTTTAAAACTATATTTTTGACTTTGAAAGTTCAGTTTCTTTCTGGAAAAAAAATTATAGTTACAATTGTTTTATAAAATTCTGATATTTCCTTAATTTATTCCTGAGTTTTTTGAAAATAAATATTTTTAATAATTGATTATTTTTCTAATGTAACACCTACCTTGATTAAAAGGGATTTTTTGTGAGATTCGTGAAATGTTTTGTGTAAAAAGCATTATCATACAATTTTTTTAGTTAAATTAGTAACTTGAATAAAATATAATTGACCGATCGTTATCGAAATTTCTGTTTTACTCCACTTTTTAGCATTTTGTCTGTTTGTAACGAACAAATGAGCACGAACAAACGAAAAAACGCAGTAACGAACAAATGAGTTGCTCTATTATCTTCAGATTTTTGGCATTAATATATTCCTATTCATTGAAAATGACGTCTATCTTTTAGGGAAGTTCTATTATTCCCAAAACCACTGGTAAATAATAACCATCAATTCTTAAAACGTCAGTATATTTGATTAATAAGGTATTTAATATATTTTGTAACAATCTAAATCTTTTTCTGTAATCCATCATTCTGAAAAATCGACACTTTTATTATCTTTGAAACAAGTACTCTGGCAGTATAATTTTCATTTATTTTTATTCCTGAACAATTCCTGTATTGTCTTTATTTTTAATTTGTTCCCAGACGATTTTTATTTCATTTAAAACATTTTTTTTTGTTTTAATGAATCAAAAAAATTGTGTACATATTTTATTGAAATGTTTTCTTTTAGTAGAATGTCTATTTGAATAAAACGAGTATGTAACTTTATTATATTAACATATAAACAGTGTTAAATATATCTCAGTTAACTCTTATCACTTATAAGCTTCGAAATTCATATTTTTTAGAATAAATGTAATTTTTCTGAAAATTGAATTTAAGGAACTTTCTGTTTTTTTATCAATAATATTTCAAAAACCCATATTTCTCACTTTGCAAAACAATGAAAAAAAGCTCAAATGAATTATATTTTACTAAATGTTATTTTATTTTTTATTCAATACCCAGAAATACTGGTAAATAATTCGACTTTTCTAGTTTTTATACAAACTTTTTCATGCTTAGAACTATCACAAAAGTTTTTGTATACTCAAACAAATCGACTTTAGGACTTGAATTAAATTACCCAGAAATGTTTTTTTTGCTAAAATGTACTCCATTAAGAATTAATTTTTTTAAAAAAAGGAGCGATATGGAAACATAAGTTTAATAATTTGTAATTTAATATTCAATTTCAGAAAAAACATTTTACAAATTTGTCCCGACCTTACCCGAATTTCTCATTTTCTTCAAATTCCTTAAGACAATACTCACAATCCCTCTGAAAATATGTGATTTCTTAAGGAAAAAAGTACAGCTCCCAGTTCAAAGGTCAATGCCTTACCTGTATTTTTTTCGTTCTTTTTTTACACTTCCAGTTGTTCTGATTCATGCATCTCCCCCACCCCCCATATCCCCAAAAAAGTCTTAAGAACGCGTTGCAGGGGGGCAGGAGGCCATCTTGAATAGGGCGGATGGCAACGCCCCCTGGCACGCGACTTATTGTTGCCACCGGCCGTCGTAAAATGTTCCCTGCAAAAAAGGACAAAAATGAACTCCAAGATTTATAAGTCATTCAGCAGAGTCTTAAAAAAAATCCCTTTGTGTTTTTATTGGACGATAATAATATTTTAGTTTCACTCGATGCATAGATTTCCTTCCTGCATCTGTTTAGTTGGGTTATTTATACGTGTTTTCAGGATACTTTTTCTTGCAGGTGTGAGTTTTAGAAATAAAAGCGTTTATTTGGATTTAGGGATCCTTTTCCCTGATTAATGGATGCTTTTGTGGAAATTATTATGGTTATAAAGCATACAGTGTGTTAAATTACAACAGGGTATTGGAGGAAGTTAACTTAAGTCATGTAGATACCACAACTTGTGTTGTACCACCTGATGGATGCAAACGTATATATCCGTTCCTATATCTCCAGTTTTTCCAGTACTACACAGAATATAATGGTTTATAAAAAATCTCTTTTTTAGAATAATTTTAACATTTAAAGCATTAACAGTGCTTTAATAAGCCGTTATACAACGGTCTTAAAATAAAGAAAATAAATTAATTATATACGTATGTGGCTTCACATAACTCTTTTGAATGTTGTATCACTTAATCTTTCACACTTACAGAAATCAATAGAAATATTTTGACATATCAGTAAATATACTTATTTTCTATCAGTTTAAAAAAAATAAGATTGATTTAAATAGTTAATACAGTTTTAATATCAAGTTTAATGTCCATTTATATGCAAATAGACCAAAATATGAGTTTAAAATTAGTTAGGCAAAAGAAATTGTTGAAAACCTTCTCTACTGTTATAATTCTTTTTAATATTTTTGTAAAAAACGGAATATGTTGGAGATATAAATTAAACTCACCTTCATTGTAAACAAATCTACAGATTCGAAATGTTGCTTTTCCGCCAGTGGGTTAACATTAAAAGAAAACTAGAAAAAAAAGTAGAAATATTCAAATAATACATAAAAACAAACGTGATTTAATCCAAAAATACTAATTATTTCAATAACTCATATACTGAGTTGAAAGACATGAATTTGTTTTTAAATGTGTTATTATATATATTAAATGTGTTTATTGGTAACACGTTCATTGCCAATCACACACCATTTGCTTGGTATTGATTATTGCAAGGAAGCCGGCCACGCACATGGTGCGTGATATATTCTGTTCTTCAACTTTAAACCATGTAGGCAAACGTCAACTTAGTTTGCAATGGGATACTAAGCGTTTCACCAAAAAGTGCATTGGCAGGAACGTGTTAAATTTAGTACAATTATAATGACATGTTTTGGGAAGTTTGATTAAAAGTAATTTTAATTTGTAAAATGTTATCAAAATAAGTAAAACTAAACAATACCGTACATTAATCAGTCTATATAAAATTTTAAATGCGATTATTGCTTTGAATTATAACTGCATATAATTTTGTAATATAACGGCTTTATATTCTACTATTATAAAATGCAACTATCTTAAAATAGAGAAAATAAAATAATGCTATGCATGGGTGGCTTCATATAACCCTTTTGAATGTTGTATCACTTAATCTTTCACACTTACAGAAATCAATAGAAATATTTTGACATATCAGTAAATATACTTATTTTCTAACAGTTTTTTTTAATAAATACAAATATTGATGACCAACAACAGGCTGAAGGCCCAACAAGGTTGGTCCATCAAGTACATCTTAACTATCCCCCAATGCATATCTAACTTCTTCTTAAAATCCGTTACTCCTTTACAATTAACAATATTCACTGGCAAGTTGTTCCATTTGTCTATTACTCTATTATAGAAATAGTGTTTTCTCCTTTCCCAATTAAAATGGGATTTGTTTAACTTAAACCCATGACCTCTCGTTCTATCACTCATATTAAAATCTAAACCCTCCACATCTCCTTGTTTGATAAATTTGAATATTTGAATCGAATCTCCCCTAACCCTTCTCTCTTTCAGAGTATACATATTCAAATTTCTTAATCTATCTTCATAATTCATGACTGAAAACCCTTGAACCATTTTAGTAGCCCTGTACTGAATTTTCTCCAACAATTCAATGTCTTTTTTAAGATATGGTGACCAGAACTGTACAGCATACTCAAGATGTGGCCTTACTAAACCTCTGTACAATGGCAAGATAAATATCCTTAGATTTTGATGAAACACTTTTTCTGATGTACCCCAACAATCTGTTAGCTTTTTTGCTAGCCGCTGTACATTGATGACTCATTTTAAAATCCTCATTTATTAATACACCCAGATCACTTACAATCTAGATTTAAATAGTTAATACAGTTTTAAAATCAAGTTTAATGCACATTTATATGCAGAAAGACCAAAATATGAGTTTAAAATTAAATAGGCAAAATAAATTGCTTCAATGGGAAGAGAGGGCTACTCCAAACCAAAATGATTAAATGTGTTCATTAGATTGAAAATGCATTACTTATTTTTGTACTGTTTCAATAGGAAAATCTTTGTAACTAGTCTTAAACTTGCATTTTTACAGGGCAATAAAATTGATCATACTAATGAACGTATAGCTCTAATGGATATATTAATTCTTTTTCTAAACAAAAATTTTACAGTCGGACCTTGAATATTACGAAGTATTTTATATTCTAAAATTTTATTTAATTAAAGATTCCCATAGTTCTTTAAAACGTATTTTCCTTTTTTTTTTAACATTGGGCTAATGGAGAAAACTTAATAAGTCATAAAAAAATAAATCACAATAAAAAATACATGAGCAAAACAAATATATTCTAAATAGTTAATACTCATGATATTTTTTTTATTAGAAAAGAGATGTACAACTTTCGTTAGACATTGTCATATTTCTATTCATTCACAATTATACAAGAATGTTGTTAACTGAAGTAAAAATTAAAAAAATACATACTAATTCAACATTTAAATCTAATATTTTATTTTAATTTGTATAGAAGCCTAAAAGAGGACGAGAGATAATTAGTATTTTATAATGTTTTCATTAATAACACAAGCACCATTAAAAATTAATAACTTATGACTTAGAGTACTTAATGCTAACAAATAACGTATAAAATATATACTTAAATTAAAACAATCTCTCGTTTTTTAATAAATCATTTTGAAAAATAATTTGTATTATTTAATAAAACAAATACGTAACTAACTGCGAAAAAGGGCTATATATATTACTTAAATTATTTAAATTTGCATCATATAAAACTGTTTTATACTCTTAACTATATTCCTAATATATTTGATTTTATAACAACCTTAGTGTGCTTTTTTTAATTAAATAAATAGTTTTTGTTTTAGTTATAGATAAAATGCATGTAACTGTCTAAATAAATATATAAAAAATAATTTTTTATACTTAAATATTAAATAAATTTTTCTATTTATAATTTTTTTTTAATTTATTTATTTTTAAAAATAAATTTCTCTATTTCTATACTAAGATCTAATTTTAAAAACAATTAAGACAAGTTTAAATGTAAATTACTTAGACTTATTTTTGTGTGAATAAAATATTTATTTTAAATAATAATTAACGAACTATTTATTTTATTTAATAACTTATGCTTTATGAATGTAAATTTTGTTTAGTGTTGTCTTAATATATTTTGTTACACCACCCTCTTTGGTTTATTAAGTATAGTTTGTTTAAAAAAAGTATTACATTGTATTTCAGCTCATTATATAACTTTAAACTTAAATCTGTTAGGTCTAGAAATATTGATAATAAAATTATATTTCAAATATCTGTAAATAGATCTTGAATAATAATAAAATATAAGATATTGGACTAGTATTTGCTAAATAACTATCTTAATTTAAATTAATTGAATTCGGCTGACATGTAAATCGTCGGAAACGAAGAATGAAGGAAAAAGCCTGAATACAATTAAATTAGACTATTAAGTACATATACTTAAAATTAAAATTGTATATCAAAACTCACGAAGTATAAATATAATTAAAATTTATATCCTGAATCATTATTTTCATGTCCATGCTGTTTTGGTGATTTAAGACAGTAATTAAAAAAAACTCCTACGTTTCCTTTATTCCTGAACCATAAGTTTTTGGTATTTATACTTATTTTTTAAGTTTATACATAAAATTAGTATTGTCTTTTTCATTAGTGTGTCTAATTTGCTTGTTTAAAAATATCCAATTTTTCAGAGAATATTTATAATTCAATTACAGTAGAAATCCAATTATCCGAATCAAGCAGAGCGAATCGCCAATTATCCGTATCTGGATCGCTTTGAGAAAAAAAAAAGAAATCAGCAAAATCCTATTTTCAAAAAATTATTATCTGTGAATTATATTGCTTTTATTAGTCATTACTTGCATTTCATACTAAGGCAAAATTCACCTTTTTTACAAAGAAATAAACTTTTTCAGTAAATTATCCAACTATTCGGATATTTGATTATCCGGACAGAATCTGATCCCAATTGATCCGGATAATTGGGATTCTATTATATTGTATTTCTATAAACATAGTTAGAGAAACTGCTATAAGCACTATTCAATTTTATTACACAAAGAAAATTCTTGATAAGTTCTATAATGATGACTTTTGATTCGTAGATAATTAAAATAATTTATTTGTAATTAAAATAAATTCTTAGATATGACTCGGTATTCAAAGTTTCCTCAACAGATATTTCTCTTGTGGTAGTTTGGGTTTATGCCACCTGAAGAAAGTGGCGCTGCTTGACGGTGTATCAATAGCTATTTTTAAAGCGTCTTCGATTTGGAGACCATCATAAACTCTTTAAAAACACACATAAAAATTATATTGCATTCATTTAAAATGAAACAATGATTCATTCTTCACAAAATAATTTTATTTATGTAAATAGAACATATAAAAAATTAAATTAAAATAAAATGTAGAATATTGTTTAAATAATGTAAATACCGGCGAATAGTTTTTTTTAATTAAACGGCAATTTTATCTAGGTTGCTTTAAAAACATTCATGGAGTTTATTTTGTTTTGGTGACTTATTTTACGTTTGTAAAAAAATTTGATTTACTTCACCGTTAAAACTGATTTCGTTTAATATGCTCCGATTAAATTTTTCAAAAAATGTAACAAAATATTTTGATAATTTTTCTTAAATAACGAAATATTTTATTATTTTTAACAAATATATTTCTTGTTTATGACGAAATATTTCATTGGAGCATTTAGCAAATTTATCTTTCGTCAAAATGGCAAAAGTCATTTTTTCACAGTGTTTTAAACTGCAAAATTAATTGAACCTAATTATAAAATGCCATTTTGTGACAATTACTCACATAAAATATTTTGGTTTTATATCATTTTCTGTCTAAAATAAAAGCGTATATTTTGACAAATGCGTACTTATTTTGGAGAATGTTTTTTCAAAGGCTTAACTATTGAAACAGCAGTCTGAAGAATATGCAGATAAATATTAGTTTTTATTTTCAGTGTTAGAGTAATAAGAAAATGCAATTTTTAAATTGCAAAAAAATCATTGTAAAATATTTTGATACAACTCAATTTGAGCAAAAAATTAATTTTCAATAAAGTTGTTCTACAATCAGCAAAATTAAATTTATTTAAAATAATTCTTAATGGTGACCATAGATATAATTAATAAATAATAAATTAAACGTATAATATAAAATATATAGTTAAAATTATGTTGGTCAGATTGTTTTACGACCGAAATATTTTAACAAAATGGTTATTTTTAATAAGTAATGTAGAATAAATTTTAATACATTCAAACTTGCATATTGTTTTATCTATTTGTATAATAAAAAGGGTTTTTTAATATAGTCTTTGGAAAATTCTGAAAGCTCAGTTAGTATAGAATTATTGCGGTTCCAAACATTTTAAGAACAAATAATGTGATTACTTAAATTTGCATCAATCTATTTGCCAAATCAATTTATTTTAAATTAAAATACATTTTACATAGAAAGTATTTAATCCTGTGAAATAATTTTACGTTTCAAACCAAAATAATTTAACAGTTAAAACATTTACGCAATAAATCTAAAAAAATTACGGGCCAAAATGCGTGTTATTTTGAAATAAAAATATTAAAACTTGTTATTTTAAAAGTATTATTTTATAAAAACCTCATCCTTCTTGCAGTAATTTTTTTTATGTTGCTAGTAAATAACAAAGCAATAAACTTATTTTAAAAACAAGTCATAGTGAAAAACTTTAAATCGTTAATTATTGGATTTCAGTCCAGTCTATATTTCTTTGAGGCAATTTAGCTAGATTATTCCCTTGACTTTCATTTCTGCAAATGTAATTCATAAAGTTTTGATCCATTAATACTCGTCGATCACTTATGCGTGATACAAAATATCTCTTTTAACTTATTTTAAGATAATCGAACGATTAAAAACACACACAGAATGGTTAAGCGTTCCCGTTGTTATTTATAAAGAAAACTTTTAGATTCATCGCGTGTTATCTGTCCCTTTATTAAGTTAAAACTCGTGACTTTTTAAGGACTTGTTTATAATTTTCATAACAAAATAACATGGGAAAATGAAAGATGTCTATAAATTCCCCATCTACCTGATTATCAATATTTACTCTTAAATCATCTACAACACGCGATATTTAAACATTAGATCTTACAAAACCAGGCGTACTTCCCAATGATATAAGGGCTCAGTATAATTATCAAAAACTTTTTCTCTTGTCAGATTCCGTCAACAGGGCAATTACAGACCAATTTCGAAATATCATTACAACTAATGCGCTCCACTTTTACCCACTACCAACAACAACTAAATACCGATTCCGCGACGTCAATTTGAGCACGGAAAACGAATAAAAATCTGTCCCAGAAAGTTTGGGACCTCATTACAGTGTATCCCCAGACGTACAAGGCAGTAAAAACCGATAGAGAAAACCCAGCGCGCATATTGATATCCAATATTGGGAGGGAAGGTCTTTTAATGTGCTACGCAAACGAAGAAACCCGCCAATCAGGCGGCTACCTCCCTAACAAACTAACGTTAGAAATAATAAAATAAAACTGAAGTGAAGTGGAGGGGGGTGCGTTAGAGTGTCCCGGAATCGACCTCCCTTCCTCCCCCCCCCTGGGGTCGAAAGGAGCACGTTGATTGGCCGAAAGCAGAGCTTGATTTCCACCAGCCAACCAGTGTTACCGAAGGGCCTCGGCTACCTTCTCTCCTTTTTAGCTGGAGGCACTAAGTGAAATCGGATTGTAAATTGGGTGGGGTTCGCTCATTTAGATTTTTATCGCCGCGCTCTCAAACTGTGGCGAGATTTTGATGAATGTGGGGGGTTGGACGTTTGTAAGGAGCTACGATTGCAATAGAATCTGTATTTTAGTTATTGCAATTAATGAAATTTGAGAAATACATACATTATTTTAATTAAATTATACAGTACTATTATATATATACTAAATTGATGGTTTCTAAAACACTGCGATTAAAATAGCTAAAAATTATGCTTTTGTAATTGCAACTAAAAAGAGTTGATAAGCACATCGTTTATTTTAATTGACATTTATAATAAATTTATCCACATTCTAGATTAACAAAAACATATTTTTTTTAATTAATTATTGCTAATTATACATAATAAACATTTCTTAATTATTCATTTAAATTTTAAAAAATCAAATACTTTCTTATAATTGTGAGGCTAATTAGTTAAATATATATCATACATGTTTTTACTAATTTTAGTGATATATAATGTATTTCACCTGAATTGAAATCATTTAATTAAAAATTAGTTAATTAATTTATTAGAATTTTAAGGGCATTTATAAAAATAGCAATAACTCAAAATAACAATAACAACTCATTACAAGAAAACAAATTTTGTTTCTATTTTAAAAAAAAAACAGATGTCTACTTTTGCAACTTTACCACAAGATTAAAAATATCGATTTTAAAACAATCTATTCTGTAATTATAACTTATATAAGTTCGACCAAGAAATAAATGTTTGTGAAACATAAAAAAGTACTTAAAGATTTGAAATAAAGTCGCATTTGTATATGTAATAATAAGTAATCAGACCAAATTATGTTTCTATGTATTTTATCAAGTAAATATACATACAAGTAATACAAGATTGACTGATTGCATATATTGCAATCACTTGTAATTGGTAAAAATTTGATTCATTTAAATATAATTAGTAATTATAGAAGGTAATTAATTGGGTAATAGTATATTAATAAATAAACTATGTTATTTAATAATTAACGTAAATCTACCAACGAATGATCATTACACAAAAAAAAACGTAATTCTACTAAAAATATTAAATGCTATAAGTACGTATATAAAAGAAAAAAACATTTTGTTTTAAAGGTTTCGAAATTAAGAGTTCCATCCAGATATCTTGATAAATTAATTATACTCTTATTAAAATATGTGTTTAATAGTGAAAAATAATATTTTTAAGTATTTTAAACACATTCGTTACAATTAAATTGAGTTTGGAGTATTTTTTTCTAGTAAAAAAAAACACAAACCTTAATATATTGTTAATTAAATTAGTAACTCATAATCTTTAAAAAAAAATTTAGTCTCCATTATGGGTTACTGATGTAATGATTCTCTTGAATTTAGAAACTTCAATGTGTTTTCTAATTTCTTCACATTCAGAATATAAATTTTCAAGTTTCCCATACCTGTCAAAAGAGGGCGCTACCTTTCCGAGAAACTGATTTGGATTCAAGTAGCATAGGATACGGGACTGGTGAAAAAAATCGCTACGGAATTTTATATTTAAATAAAATTCATGAAATATAACTATATATATTTTTTAACCACAAATAAAAATCCAATAAGATAAATTTATTGAAAGTTTAAAAGATATACTCTTGATTTTAGATTAATTAAATTATTTTTAATGAATTAAGTACCCGTGGTTAAAGTACTTGTAAAATGGCTTTTTGAAGATACTTAAATGAATTATTACCATATTACGAACTTTATATTTTAATTTTGAAATGAAGTATTGAAATTATTTAACTATTATTAAACGTACAAGTATTTAACTATTATTAAACGTACACTTACGAAATATATCAAATACCTTCTATTCTTTACCATAATAAATTCACATGTCATTTTAAATTTTCAATTCTAATTTCACAAGAAAGTTTTTTCGCGATAGTTTGAAAGTTGTATTTAAAACCTAAATATACTTTATCCAATATGCATATAATATTTTATATATGTCCATATGAATAATTTAAAATTTTAAAATATTCATTCACTCGCAACGTCTTGTACAATTATTTATAAACTCATCAAAGTGAATACCTAAATTTCAATTCACAAAAACAAAGGGCGTAGATAAATAATGTATTAATAGTGCAAATAAAATGATTTTAAAATACATTTAATAAAATAATATTGAATAATTATATGCAAACATGCGCAAAAAAGAAACGTATTTAAAATTACACATTACATTAAAAATTTACACATTACTTAATACATAAAAATAATAAAAACGTAGCCCTTTAAACTATTTTTTAATTAATTAATAATATGTCTATTTATTGTTCAATTTACAGTTAAACTTTCTTAAATAAAAAGTACACCAATAATTTAAAATGTAAAATGTCAAAAATAAAAAAAATTCATAAATGTATTTTTTTCTAAAATTGATAAATTTCATTAACAAAAATATTTAAACTAAATAGGATTTTTTTAAACTTCTATTAAATAAACAATAAAGTTTTTAACAGTCTCATTCAATTTTGTTTTTGTTTAGAAAATTAAACATACCAAAAAAAACGTGTAAGGCTGCGCGGAGAGATTTATGTGAAACTTCATTTTGCAGATTATAGAAATAGGGAACGATCGGCAATTGCAAATAGATAAACAGTCTGTAGCGTCTAACACATCGCGCCCCCATCCACACCCCTTCGGGCTTTGCTTTATTTTCCGAGTTTACAATCAGATAGCACTTAATTTCCTATAAAACGAAATGAAATGTACATCAGCTATTAGCAGTGATGAGCAGGGGAAAATGGCACCCCACTTTTTGAAAGTTAAACAAATTTATGTCGATATTTTTTAAAAATTATACCCCATTACTTTCAGCCATTGCCCTCTCACCCATGACGTATTATCCCGTCACTGATCAAGCGTGTTGTTTGTCACAACCCTAAAAACATAACATGGTGTTTTTTTTCCTGATACCCCATGCAGGCGATATCAAAATCATAAAACAAACGTCAAAACTCCGTATCTTTACCTAAACCCTAAATCACTTGGCGACATTACTTAAACAGTTGGCGAAACTCATTTGGCCGACATTCCCCACAGCACAGCAACCCACATCTCTACCTTCATCGATAAGGTCCAGTTAATTGCAGATGTCCCTTTTTTTTCCTGCTTCATTTTAACTCCTCCCTCGTTCCACGTCCATTGGCGGCCTCGGAACGGGCCCACTGGGGCCCATTCGGATCGGGGCCCCGCATTATCGGAGGAGATAATGGTCCAACAACTGCACAGGTGAACCTTCCGAAATCCGATATCTAATGGCACCGCATATCATTTAAAAGCAGTTAGATATTTTTTTTTTACTTACACGCGATTGACTAATGGATAAGAATTGTAAATGGCGCTACTCCGCTTTCTGAAAGGTTTTCCTGAAATGTAAATTAATGAAAGTTTTCATGATACAAACAAAATAATTTGGGGTTGAAATGGATGGTATTCGTTAATGATGGGATTCGACTTAGATTGAGATCAGGTAAAATGTAATAATGGCTATTCAAAAATCTGTCAAAAGCCCACTTATCTTGAAATAGTCTATGCATACATAATATTATTTATCGCATTTTATGTAGATATTTAGGATAGTAGACATCGTATCCTAACACTTTTAAAAATAAAAAATACTTTATATATTGTGAATCATTAGTAAACAAATGTGTTAAAAATTCATTGTATCATTTATTACAGTATTAAAATAGGAATATTTCGTGCTTGAAGTTACTTAAAAATCCAAATAAATACCTTGTGCAATCGTTATATTTTTTATTAAGCACATGCATTTTTAAGAGAAATAATTCCAAATATTTAAATTTAATGCATTTTAGATTGATCAATTAAAGTTGTTTATTTTCAAAAATGAGATTTAATCTATTTTGACAGATAACATCTATTGTGTATTTAATTACAAAGATAATTCGAAATAATGTTTATATCGCCTAAAAATATGTTTTCTGCTCTTATTTTTCTGTATGATCCAATAAATTTCTTTAAATATGACGTGCTTAGCATATGGCAGTCAAATTAATTATTATTTATTTTTCCATTTCGGGTTTTCTTCAAAATAAGCAAACCAAATAAAAAAAATAAAAGAAACTAAATTACATTTTTCAAATTTCACTCAATTATTTTCTAAATTTTCACTGTAAAAAAGTACCAAAACAATCGGATAAAAAAAATATTTATAAAGTTGGTGTATACTTGAAACAAATGAACTTCAAAGTAAAATGTATAAAATCACTTTTGACTCGCATGATACACTGTTGAAACATCTATTTCAATTTTAATTTTTTTGTAATTTCTTGCTGTTGTTGTTGTTGTACAGGATAATTTTTTATTTCCCTTAAAACTGTATTATTCCAGTGTTTTTAATGGCTTTACAGAAATCTATGTTTGATTGTTATGCTTCATTCGCTTCTTATGCATAAGTTGGTAAATATACAAAAATAAACAATAACATATTTTATTTTAAAATGTGATAATCCCAAACCTAATCACTTCAATTAAGAAAAAGTTTAATTTAACCAAAACAACGTTTAAATAAACTATTAAAAACCGGTTAGATAATTATATAAAATTACAAGTAAAGCAATTCTTATTTTTTTCTGATGTTGCTAAAAAACAAAATATTCACTTATTGATATCGTAAAATTGTCTTCAATAGAAAATTTGAAAACAATATTTGTGAAAAGACTCTAAAGTATACTAACCTTGGCATTTCTAGTACCTTTCATTCTTCATTAAGCTACTATTTAAAAATTTAATTTATCATATTTTATTTTTGTGTCATATTTCTGTAGTGATATTTTTGCGAATTTCATCTGTTAAAATATTATTTTTGATACCTCAAGTTTTACTCTCAAAATAAACAAAGGAATTTCAATTTATTCAAATATGTTACTTGATTGGCTGTTGTTTTAATTATGTAACTTGATTGGCTATTGTTTTAATTATGTAATTTAATTGGCTATTGTTTTAATTATGTAAATTGATTGGATATTGTTTTAATTATGTAACTTGATTGGATATTGTTTTAATTATGTAACTTGATTGGATATTGTCTTAATTAAGTAACTTGATTGGATATTGTTTTAATTATGTAACTTGATTGGCTATTGTTTTAATTATGTAACTGTAATATGTTATTGTGTTGTTACTTTTTAATTTAATTTTAGATGCAGAATTTCAAAACTTTTCATTATTTACAATTTATTCTTAATATTTATATTTTTCAGTAATAAACTAATAAGTTCCATATATCACTTATCATATTTCTCCTGCATCCAGGTACTATGCTTAAATTTAATAATAATACTGCAAAATTATTAGATACATTAAGTTTAATGTGATTATAACAGTTCAAAACTAAAAAACACATTTACAAATAAAATTTCAACATACAAGTTAATTAAATGATATAATAACCGTCTCCCCCTGGGAAATATTGAAACCAGACACACACCCAAATTTCGACAAATACCCTTTAATTCAAGCACCTGTTACACTTAAAATTACTCATAATCGTTTATCTACATTACCATACCATTTACACAACTGTCGATATACGTATGATTCCAGTAACATGCGACGACCGTGGGAAAACATTTGTTTCTTTTGTAATTCTTTTCGTAACGTTTCGTGCATGCGCGCCGTAGCGTGTCATTGCTTTGCGAACCGACATTACTTTCGACCCCTTCGTTTTTTTTTCAGATGCGAGCCCGCTTTGTTACGAAAAGCCACGCAGATCTCGAGTGAGACACTTGTTTATTTAACAATGAAAACACTAGAGCATATAATGTACTAGGTTAATGGAAGTTCGTTGTACCACTGCCAGGCGAGTCTACTCGAATGGACTAAAATATTACTAATATTCCCAGGTGAATGTCATCTATTTTTAACATAAAGCACAATGTTAATGGATGCCAAGTACACATTTAACTTTCCAATGACAATTTGATAATTGTATAGTTCGTGCAATCATTTTACTGGTCCCATACATACAAAAGTCTGGTATTATATAAATTTAATTCTTCGTAGTCTCAATTTGTTTCGATGTAATATTGAGGGTATTATACAGCAAAATTATCGATTGAGTTTACCAAAATGTCATTAAATTGTGAGAGTTGAATAAAAAAAATATCAGAAATATCTTAAAATATCTCAATGCATTATATTTGTTTTAATATTTTTTTTTCTATTTTAACCTTGCTATAATTGAATAATATTAAATTAAAAAAACTATTCGTTTATTTATTCCAAAACTTATTAATATATTATTGAATCTAAATTTAAAGTTCGCATGTGTACATTCTTATTAATAAATTTGTAAAACACATACATATCTTTTGAGCATGTCTATTAATAAATTTCATAGACTAGCTTATAAAGCAGAAGGGCTACCACCTTGCCCGGAAGACACACTTATGTCTTTTAATAATAAACAAAATAAAGATAAAAAATGTTTGTTTTACAATAAATTTGTGCCAACTAATTGATGCATCTATTTTAGTATATGCTTTTCCTAACAAATGTTTATTTTTTCATTTTATTTTTAATACTCAAATTGACTAGTTAGATTTATAAAAAATTAATGCTGTACATATTTTCAAAATAACCATTTTTTTTTAATTAATGAGTTTATTTTCAAAATAATGAGTTTATTTTCAAAATATTGAGTTTATTTTCAAAATAATGAGTTTATTTTCAAAATAATGAGTTTATTTTCAAAATAATGAGTTTATTTTCAAAATAATGAGTTTATTTTCAAAAAAATGAGTTTATTTTAAAAATAATGAGTTTATTTTCAAAAAAATGAGTTTATTTTAAAAATATTGAGTTTATTTTCAAAATAATAATTCTGTCTACTTATTATAATTTGCCAAAATTATTTTACACAAAAAAATATATTTTCACATACTATGGCGTCTAAAACGGTTTCATCAATGAAATTCTTTAAAAAATAATGTATGCATTTTTTTAAGGAAGTACACAATTAAAATATTATTTATTATTATTATTTTTAATTTATGAAATAAGTAGATCAAACGTCACTAAATAAAGTACAATATTTAACTATTACTTATTATTTTTTAACTTAAAAGACCTATCAGATCATGAGTCACTGGAAAAAAACTCCCTATGGCATTTTAAAGTTTAGTAAAACATCCTTCTTTTTTAAAATTCCGTTTCTATGAATTCCAGGGAACATTCTCACCGCACTTGCGCAAACATTGCAATCATTTTATTGGCATGTTCTTCGATAATGTACGCCAGCTACGTGTATCAAATTGTGCTATCAGTAACATGCGATACGGTTGTTATCTAAAGGAAAACTAGTGGGGGGAACGTAAATGTGGGAATTTCACTTTTCTTCCTGCTTATTTTAATGCTGATATGTATATTTTATAGTAAAAATTGGCCGTTAGACTCCCCCGCTTTGAAGTCACTTTTTTAGAAATAATCTGACTTTGTATCGATTCTGAAGAGCAGAGAAATAAATATAAATATTTTATCTGTGAAAAGGAGAGAAATGTTTAGCGTTATTTTTAGTCTTCTTTGTCACCCCTTTGGCCCCATTTTAACGATTATATTTCTGTTTCGAATCGCAGTTTGGAAAAATGAACCAGTTGCATGACGTTATCTTTACTATTACTGTAACAAAAATTGTGAATGGTTAAATAAAGAATAAAACGTCTATCAGTTTGTATTTTTATTATGACTCTGATATCAAATCAATTGTACGATTATAAGTACTAGAAACTTTAAATTTAAACTAAAACTCTAATTAAATTGTTTGCTTTAGATAACAGTAGCTAAAATATTGCATATAGTTAAATATGCGTAACATATTATCAACAGATTTTATTTTATCGGTATCAGAGATTATTCAGAAATCCTATAATTAATCCTTTTAAAAAAATATTCAGTCTATATTTTTAAACATTTATAGCATTTACTTTTCCAATCGTTCCAATATTTCCAAGGGATTAAATTTTTATTTAATACATATTTCCAAGGGATTAATAACGAAGTAATTAAACTTTCATAAATGGTAGAATATGCTTTCCATTTATGCTCCGTCATGCTCTTTTTGCTTCATTTTACAAACACCTCACTTCCAAAATGTTAGCTATAATAAAATGTCATATGTTAATGTATTTTAAACTCTCAATGTGTATGATGTATTTTAAACTCTCCATGTGTATGATGTATTTTAAAACACTCCATCAAAAAGTCTCAATGTGTATGATGAATTTTAAAACACTCCAAAAACTCTCGATGTGTATGATGTATTTTAAAACACCCCATCAAAAACTATCACTGCATCCTACAGCATTTCAAAAACCAAACCAAACTGTTAGATATATTTTAATACTAATGCTTTAATTACCGTCCCTAATTTATTTAATAAAAAATTCAAGTGTATTTAAAACAATCAATAAATAAAACATTTTTTTTAAATATTCCACCCTAAACTGAAACTATCCCCCTCCTCCTCTCTCTCCTCCAAAAAAAATGCAGCATCGCACAAAATCGAACAGATCCTAATTCTTATTTTTATACACGAGGGTAGCTGCAAAAGAATTTCTTTAAAACCCCCTCATTCTCAAGGAAACGGAGGGGGGGTTAGAGATGGAGAAGTGGGGGTCGAATAGATCGATCGCAATAATAAGAAACGGCCAATACGACTGCAAAAAAGAAGGGGGGGGGGGGGGACGAAGAAATTCGCTATTCTCAATCCCTGTATCCAAACACTTTTAACTGATACGATCCCACTCTGGAATCCTGGACGCAAAACACGCATTTTACGCGGAATTGCCATTGCCACTGATAGCGGGTCTTTTCCCTTTTTATTTTTATAATGATTCGGTAGATGGACCGGGAATTTAAAAGCCTTATTTTCTACATTTTTAGATGCATTTTTTTTTCTCCTAGATTCTTTTGGAAATTGCAGATCAGGGGAGGAGTGGCTCATGGTGTATGTAATGTGGGGAGGGGGCAGTTGAAAGTAGCGTCCGTGACATTCCAATGTATTGGGGACGGTGATTTAAATAGCTTCCTAAATTGCGACGAGATTGCGAGATTCGGTAAATCACAGGAATATGCTTGACGAAAACAAAAATGTAGTGAGTTGAAACATAATATTATTTAACCCCCCTGACTTTCATGGACGTGGTATCACGTACAAGGATCTCCAATATTTCGAAAAATGAACACAATTTTAAAATTTAAAAAAAAAATTATTATACAATATTTTTTTAATTAAGAGACTTTAATGATATGTTTCAGATACAACTTACTTATTTATTTACTGCGTAATGATCTACGGCAATTTTTACATGTACATTTATTTATTTTTTTAGTTACTACATGACAATTAAAGAATATACATAAGAAAATTACTCACCCAAGCAAAATTAAATTCTTTAGAGATATTTAATTAAAATGGTACCATTATTTCAAATATTATTTCAATTACGTTTACTTTTCAGTAAGGGAGACCCGAGCCCCAAATCCTAATTTGTTTATTAATGAATTCAGAAATACCATTTTTTATTATTATTATTATTATAACATCTTTTTTTGAACAATAATCAAAAACAAAAATATATATTTTAAAAATTTATTTTTGATATTTTTTGTGTTTTTTAACCATAGACTTTTTTTTAAATAGACTTTTTTTTAAAAACTTTACTCTTTCAATTTTTATTATTTAAATGTTTTTTAATATATTAAATAACGTCAAAGTATATATAACAGACGTAGGAATAGACTTTTGTAGATTCGTGTTTTAATTGTTTTCAAATACTTATTTTAAGTTCAAAAAAAAAATATTCAATTTTTTAAGTTTAATAATTTGTAAAAAAAAATAATTTATTACTTAATTTAAAAAATCTATTCATACGTTTATAAAACAAATATTAGAACTTCAAAAACTATGAACAGTTTAGTTTTAAGTTAATTAGTTACAAAGCCTTAGAATTTCAAACGTGACCAAAATTTGTAAAATATATTTCGAGTAAATGACGATCGATTGTTGAAGACTGTAGAAAGACGATAAATAGTGTTTAAACATTTTAAACCATATGTTCTGTTTCTTTTACTGTTTTGAAATTTTGTACACACCTGCTTAAGTACGTTTAGTGTCGTTTTATGAAGAAAAAAAAATAGCATTTTTTTCGGAATTTGAGGCTCGGGTCCTCCTTAAGTAATAACTGTTTACTTATATAATTTGATGAATATCAAATCACTTTCCTCAACGTGAAAAGCGTTTTGTCTATTTGTAACCTACGTGTAAGATGAAGCTTATAAAAATTACAGTACTAAGCACAATTGATGCAGCACATGCATAAACATACTTAAAAAGTTATTACTGCGAGAATAAGGTAGTGTTGTGTATTAATTTGAGTCTTAAAAATAATAACTACTTAACACTCAAAGTGAAAGTCTAAATTACTCGTTATTTAAATTATTACTTTGCATCGTTTACTGTTATAATTCTAAATTTAAAATACTCGCAACTATTTTAATTATCTCAATATTAAATTATAGTCGTCTCTACTCTATTTTAGATTCATCTTCAATTACCATGCATTAGTGCATATGAGCCGTCTAGTTTCAAAACCAGATAGATCTAGTTTCATAAAGTTTAAAAGAGACGCCAGAGACAATTGACAGCCACATACTTTTGGATCTAAACCAATGACTTTGAATGCATTTTTAGACTGGATTCAGGCGCGTTTGGTCAATACTGCTTTGCAATATGATGTATGCATTGAGAACTTGTGACAAATATAAAAAAAACGATTTTGCGAAAAATGTGGATCTAGCCGGTGTGAAACTAGATGGTTCATATATTAAACTAAAATATTTAAATTAAATTTTAAAATGCTTTTATAAAATACTTAGATCCTGGGCTCGATTTAAGGTGGAACGACATTCCGGTACCTCTTTACCTCCTCCTAGTACCTCTTCTACCTATCAAGGTACCTCTTTAGGGGAAAAAATTACAATAGTTAAAAAAATATTTATTTAATTACATTTTACTGTATAGTTAGTGAGTGGGCCTGGCTTACTACTTGTTACACTTCACCTTGACCGGCTGACTCATAGTCCGTAGTCTGAAATTTCAAGCAAATAATTTAGAATACCCCCACAGAAGGGGACAGCTATTTCAAAAAATCGAGCACTGCTTAGGCCTGTTCAAAACCCTCCTTCATAAATCATAATAAAAATATTATAGCATAATTTTAAATGCAAATTAAAATTTTAGAAACACATTTCATTTGTAGTAAATCTGTTTCCTTAATTTTATTATGTTTCTTGTTATGAATTGAAGATATTTTATTATTTTCAATTGCATTATTTTCCCTTCAATTAACCAAAGATAACAATATATTTATTACATTATTAAACGATTATTTTATTACATTATTAAACGATTATTTTATTACATTATTAAACGATTATTTTATTACATTATTAAACGATTATTTTATTACATTATTAAACGATTATTTTATTACATTATTAAACGATTATTTTATTACATTATTAAACGATTATTTTATTACATTATTAAACGATTATTTTATTACATTATTAAACGATTATTTTATTACATTATTAAACGATTATTTTATTACATTAACATACTTCCTTCAAAAATATTACGAAATTATTATTTCTTACAAATATATCATAGACCCTCGATATAATGATTTAACGCAAGATTTATACAAGTGGTCGTTGTAACAAAAATGTCGTTGTAATGAATAAAAATATTACTAAATTAAATACTAATCAACCTATTGTCACTTTAAATAGAGGTCATTATAACGAAATGGTCTCTTAGTAGTGGGATTATTATAAGGAGTGATGTAAGGTAGACAAACTTAAACCACTAGTCTTCACAAAACACACGAGAATCTTTCCACGTGTATTTCCTCTCTCTCTCTCTCTCTCTCTCTCTCTCTTCTTTACCATGCCACCGAAATTCTCCCTCATCCCCAACCATTTCAAAAACATTAAAAAAAAGAAATTCTCACAAGCCTCTTACAAAAACTTTGATTCTGATTACAAAAATACCGCAACGTCGATAATCGGAATATTCGGGCATTCCCGACCACTTTCCCATTCCCCGGGCATTCCCACAGAAAATACACATTAGAGTAGAAAGACCTTAAGCCGAGGTTTTTAGAGAGAGAGAGGGGAGAAGTAGAGAGAGAGAGAGAGGGAAAATTTCGATAGGCGATATTTACTTTATGAAAGCATGTGCTGGAATTTAAGGACGGCGGCCGATTTGTATGCTAATAGAATTTCTCTACACCACTCAGAAAACGTTTTTGGGATTGGCCACCATATTCCCTCTCTTAATGACCCATATGATTTGGGAAACCACCGGGATCCACCGGTGGGTATTAGTGAGATTACTCGTATATGGGTATGGGTAGCGCAGAGATGGGTATCTGTGGTATATGATGGGAATGCAGCATCATTTGTATAGATTGAGACAGTTTGCTCCGATGCCTAATGGAGGGTGTGTTTTTTTAGGAAACGTTTAAGGTTTAAAACGGGAACGGTTTATTATCGAAGGCGGGTTTCTGATCGGGAAAGGGTGGGGTATGTTTATTGTGGGTTTAAGTGTGTTGGGGCGTATAAATTTGAATGCACATATAAATGGCGGAGTATGCATCAAATAATGAAAATGCGTGGGAGTTTTAATGCTGGATTTCTCTTGAGAAAGGGGATGTGGTTTTGAATTATGCCTTTTCCTTTCAAATAGATATAAATATATAACTTTTTCTTTATTTTTATATAAAAAAAAAGAGAGAGAGAGAGGGAAAATTTTAGTCTTAAGTAATATAAAAACCTATAATTTTAAATTATGAATTGATTATATTTTTTAAACTTAGGTATTGATTGTTAAAAATACTATTGAAATGTAAATCTGAAATTCTTTTTTTATAATATGATATACTAAACTACTAAGTTTTTTTATATATATAATCTTTTTAAAAGGCAATTTTTCATCTGAAGCATTACAATAAATATATTCAACAATGTAAAGTGCTTATGCATTCTCTATTTCCCAATTAATAAATAATTTATTAATTAAAATACTTATTAATATATATATATATAAATATATATGTAATAATTCAACCCCAAATCAGTATTTTGTATTCTATTAAATTGTATGCAACTATTGCACTATTACACTAAAATAAATGCAATTCAATATATTATGTAATAATGTTTTTTTTAATAATGTAACATGCATCTGTTATAATTATTAACTGATTTAGATCATTTATTCATACGATTTTTTATAATGAGAAATGTTAACAAAAAACGATCATTTATTCATACTTTTCATTAAGTATATAAATATATAATTTAAATTTGCCCCCACCCTCCCCCTTACAAAATTACACAATAATACCATTATAATTTAAGGACTTCTTTAAAACATATAAAAGGAAAGTACATCATTTCGTTTCAAACACTTAAATTCTCTATATTAAAACTTATTGCCTTCACTATTAACATGTAAAAAAAAAAATGACAATACTTAGAAAAGCAAACGCTTTCATTAAAAAATGTCTTCACTTAAGCTAAACATTTCTCATTATGAAAAAAAAACACTCTTTTCTCATTTTAAAATCTCCATCCCAAACACTTTATTCAGCACCACGACCCAAAATTAGCCAAATTTACGCCAACACGCGGAGCCAATCTCTCTGTAAATGTATCTCCACCACAAGCGCAGTCTTTCAGAGGAGAAAACAACTTTCAGGGATCCCACAATGAAGGGGCATGCATCAAAGTCACGCGTCTTTAAAAGAAGGAAGGGAAAAACGGGAAAAAAAATCCCCATCCTTCCCTATTCTTTAATCTCAGTCACTCCTGACATCCTAAATTGTGCTAATGACATGTAGCGACGGTGGCGCCCTCTCTCCTGGACAGCATGCCACTCGAGGGAACACCTATTTGTCGCCTCTTTTTTCACTGCTATTTTCTTTTTATTTCTGGAGAAAGTTTTGCATTTTGTTCTTCGCCGTGCAGTCATTACCATGAGATGCATACTTTCGCCTTCACAACGAGGATGGGTTCTTTCCCCCTTCTTTTTTTTTTTAAAGGCTTTTCAATCTTTGGGGGGATCTGTTTAAAAATAAGGGGAATTTTTTCAGGTCGGGGGAAATTGTGGAGGGATTTGTAGGGCTGGTTTCTTTCTTTCGGTCGAGAAAGTCACCGAAAGTGAGTTTTAATGGCGCGTGTTGTAGAAAAATGTGTACGCGAAAAGTTATGCATAAGTTTTTCGTTTCTTATTTTCACTTTTCATTCTACCATTTTTTTTTGGGGGGGGGGGGGGGATTAGTTTAACTTCAATTTTATGAGTTTGTTAATATAAATATATTTGAAATATATAATATTTAAATATAAAATTTCATTTTCGTGTATATAATTTAATGATGTTTTTTTAAGAACATTGCAAGAAAAAATTTATTTTTCAATTGAGGCGGAAAATGTAATAGTCAAAATCAGAATGTCACCACTTTTCTGCCAGTTGTATCAACAATCCACTCCTTGTTGAAAAAGATTAATAAAAGATTGTACACACACACACACTTATTTTTAAAATAATACAGATGATACTAAAATATTGTGTTAATTAAAATTGATTCCCTTCTTACTCACTCTTTAAAAAAAATTAACCCTCAAAAACGAGTCAAAATGGAAACCATTTTAATCAAGTATTGTATATCAAGGTTGTTAACTTATCTCCAGTTTTTTAGCCATGCACCCAATTTTTAAATCCATAAAAATAATCTATTTTACAATATTTTTTTTAATTCTTATATTTGAATTACACCTTTCAAGTTACATCTTGCCTAATATTTTTAAAATAAATAATATATAATGGCATGCCCAGGAAAAATTATCTAAATATCCAAACAGTGGACACAACTTTATAATTGAAAAAATCGTATAAACGTTATATGTATTTCCGACTGTCATATCCCGATTAAGATGAAAAATCCGTTATTCATCGATTTGAGATTCTTTATATATAAAAAAAATGACTAGTAGCTAACTGACGCTCACGCCTAACAGAGGTTCAGCCACGCGACTACCACGTTTTTTTTAAATATTTTTTTCTTTCATAGGCGGGTAGGGGGAACTTGAGATTTGGAAGGAGTACAGTTCACTGATCTTTAAAGAAGTTAAGTGTGTCACAAGCCGTTCGGATTAAGTAGAAACGGGTGGAAGTTTTTTTTAATAGTTGAATGCACTCAAATATACATATAAATGTTCATTTTTTTTTTCGAGAACGTGCTTGGTCACAAGGATATTTATTATAATTTTTTTTAAAAAGTGAGTTAAAATTTACACCAAATTTGAGAAGAGGAAAAGACAGCTGAATAGACTATTTTAACTAAATAATTAGATATTATTAAATACATCTTAAAAAATTCGGCTAAATTTTACACCATCTCATAGTCATAAGACAATATGACTGTTATAACATATAACGGCAAAATTTAAGCCTGCCAAGGCCCTTATCTGTATTTCTACAGCTGTTTCAGTATTAAGATTGCTACTTACAATGAGTTGATAATTTAATAAAACTTTTCAGTGCGTTGATAAAAATAGGAACTCAAAAATAAATAACATATATTCATTTTTTAATACATTCGATGCTTATCATAGTCTCTGAATACATAAGTTTCATTTTTGATAAAGACATGTACTCAAAAATGAGTACAATGAATAAAAAAAACATTTGCTTGCCTACATAGACTGCCTTCATAAATCACTTTTAATAAATATCAACAATTTCAACCAAGACATACCAGGAATGTAACTCAGATCCTCAATTACCACAGTCTTCCAGTGCAATATTCGTTACCAGGGCGACTTGAAGAAGTTATAAACAGAAGAAATGCTAAAAAAGTTTGGCAAAAGAATGGGAAGCAAGAGTTGTAATAACTTAGTTTTCATATAAGCAATCGACATCAAATAATGTAGAAACCCTATCTTGTGAACAACTATTTTAAGTTTGTCAGGTTGCTTTCTTAAGATGGCTTCAACAGAAGATGGGATTAGCAGTATCAAATCATACTGCTCATTTTTGACAAAGAACGATTACTTAAATTTGAATACGTCATCGTTCATTTACGATGCAATTGTACTCAAAGAACAACAAGAATGTTCAAGTACTCAATTTTAAGTAACTTCTATTTACAGCGCAATTTTACAAAAGGCCACACGTCTACTACGGGCGGCCCTATGTGTGGAATTAAAAGGTTCTAAACATTGCGCACATTGAAAGGATCTAAACATTGTCAAAAAATATTTTGATACTTCCTTTTTGAAAATTCGACAATACGTTGCATAGTATTATTAAAATGTTAACAGAGTCATTTATACGAACAGAAAATTCCAGGTAGGAAAATGTGTAATTTGTTAGAGGGTTAAAACCCCTTTACAAAGAATTCAGTCACTTATAATTGTTATTGTTGCATTGACAAGCAATTTTATTTCATTATCCATTTTCTACAATTGATTTTTTACAATTGTTTTTAGACACTAAAATTCGAATACCATAATTATATTGATTATATGAACAAATAAATATATACATGTATACCGCAAATTTGTAAGTTGGTGGACTGGTTATATATTCGTTCAGTATTCTCCTTCTGTGCAGAAACAGACAATTTTACATCTCAATGACTTGTGAATAACAAAGAAGTTAAACACTTATCGAAGGAATAAAATTCAACCACACAGATATTTTAATGAAGCGTGATATTAATAATAACTCTAAGTCATATCCATCTACGAAGCTAAATTTTCCAATATTACACGCAATTTTTAAATACATTTGCCTTTACGTGTAGACTGGGACAGCATCTGTTTATGTTATTGAATCTGTTTATGTTACGAATTTCGTAAAAGAAACAACAAAATGGAATTACTCAATTTGACAAAATATTTATTAGGAACATTTAGCAGGCCTCGGTTTTTTTCCCACATGACGAAAGTTTCCTCAAACGTGACGAAGGTTACTTCAAACATAACAAAAGTTTCTTAAAAATGAAGAGCGTTTCTTAAAAAATAAAAGAAAGTTTGTTCAAAAATGAATATACGTTTTTAACAGTGTTAGAAAACAGTGGATAACTAAAATAAATTGTTTAGAAGCACTGTGTACTTAATTAATGAAATTAAAACATTCGATCAGTACTTGAATTAAATACCATCCTATCGACATATACTCTTCCAATAGTATCACCAATATGTCTTGGAACTGAGCAGCATAACATTTTTAAACGTGACTAAAGTTATTTCAATCATGACGAAAGTTACTTAAAAAATGAAGAGATTTTATTTTAAAATAAAGAGATTTTCTTCTAAATTAAAGAGATTTTCATAAAAAATGACGCAAGTTTTTTTTTTTTTTTAAATGACGAAAATTTCTTCAAAAATTTTGAAAGTTTATTGAAAAATGAGCATAAATTTTTAACAGTCATAATAAAAAGAGGAACACTATTATAAAAGTTGATAAGCACTGCTCAATACGGTTATTTAGTTAATGAAATTAAAACAATCGAACAACTACTTCAAATTAAATTCCATCCTATCGACATGTGTTCTTCCAATAATATCACCAATGTGTCTTGAAACAGAGCAACATGACAAAAGTTTTTCAAAATTGACTAATATTTCTTCAAAAAGAACGAAAGTTTCTTCGAAACTGACAAAAGTTTCTCCAAAAATGATGAAAATTTCTTCAAAAATGAGCATACAGTTTTAACAATTTTAACAAACATAGGAAAACTATAATAAAAAGTTAAAAAGTTTTGTTTAATTAAAAAAATAAAACATTCGATCAATACTTAAAATTAAATTCTGCCCTATCGACATGTACTCTTCCAATAGTATCACCAAATTGCCTTGGAACCGAGAGCAACATGACGTATTCTTCAAACATGACAAAATATACTTCAAACATGACAAAAGTTTCTTCAAATATGAAGAGATTTTCTTCAAACATGATGAAAATAATGAGCATACACTTTTAACAGTCTAAGCAAAAAGAGGATAACTGTAATAAAAAGTTGAAAAGCACTGCTCGATATTGTATAATTAAGAAAATAAAACATTCGATCAATACTTAAAATTAAATTCTGCTTCATCGACATGTACAATTCCAATAGACATGTCCACCAACGTGTCTTGGAACCGAGAGAAGCATGACGTATTTTTCAAACATGCCGAAATTTACTTCAAACACGACAAAAGTTTCTTCAAATATGAAAAGATTTTTTTCAAACATGATGAAAATTTATTAAAAAATGAGCATACACTTTTAACAATCTAAACAAAAAGAGTAAAACTATAATATAAAGTTGAGAAGAACTGCTCGATATGGTTGTTTAATTAAGAAAATAAAACATTCGATCAATACTTAAAATTAAATTCTGCTCTATCGACATATACTATTCCAACAGTATCACCAAAGTGTCTTGGAACCGAGAGAAGCATGACGTATTCTTCAAACATGACGAAATTTACTTCAAACATGACAAAAGTTTCTTCAAAAAATAAAAGATTTTTTTCAAACATGTTGAAAAATTATTAAAAAATGAGCATACACTTTTAACAGTCTAAACAAAAAAAAAAGGAAAACTATAACAAAAAGTTGATAAGCACTGCTCGATATTGTTTAATTAAGAAAGTAAAACATTCCACCAATACTTGAAATTAAACTCTGCCCATGTACTCTTCCAATAGTACCACCACCAATGTTACCGAGCTCCAGCTACCCAAACAGCAATTTTTACCCTTTCCAATCTACCCCTTTTGGCAAACTTCACTTCTCACGTCTCCTTGTCTATTTCACATCTCCCTGCCTTCCCCCCCCCCCCCCTCCCTTTAGAAGCAGCAAGCCCTGACATCCAACGCCTCCCCTTCGCGTAACGGCTTGTTTTTTTAATCCACTATCTTCACTGCGAAAGAAAGGCATAAAAAAGCTGTGCTCCTGTCCCTAGTCCTTGGGCGGAATTTACAGGGCGACCGAAGCAACATTAGCATAGCCGCATGTTCATTGGCGTAGGGGGGGAGTCAACCCCTGGAAGACAATTTGCTCCCCCCAGCTTTAATGTGGGTTTTCCAATTTTTTTTTGTGCTATTTTGTTTATGTTTGCCGACTGCTTCTGCTTCACCCGTGTCTCGCATCAAAGGGGGAGGGGGGGGGGGGAGTTCAGGTTGGGTTGGGTGCCTTGGGTAATGTGCAAAATGTGCGAATGGTGGAATAGGAATAAGACAAAAGTATGAGGATTTTAGAAATAGATTTTTTTAGTTACTTTGCATTTTGACAAATGCCAATCCATATTGGAAGAGCAGGGTGGAAGTTCAGGTGTTGCCCTCGCCTTCTGATAAGGTTCAAAATTTGGCGTGTGACGTAGCTGAACGACTTAAGTCGCCCAAGGATTTTTCTAGTTTTTCTAACATTACTCACAAACTTTAAATTCATAGAAACATACGATGTTGCAACATTTTTCGAATCTAAAGCATTGGGGTATTTTTGCTAGCTATATCTATTAAAAAAAATACATATAACATACAAACATTGGAAATATAAAGTAAACTAATTTAAATAAAAACATTTTTACAATTTTACGCTTTCTATAACCGCTCAGAGGCATTAGAGGCAGTTTTCTGGGTCTTATTTTTGGGATAGATCTATTATCGTTGCCAATAACCCATTGTGTAATTCTAGTGCGACGTTAATTAAACCGACATATGCTGCATGATCAGTAAGCTAAAGTAATGGCATATTTTACCTACTCAGTAGACTACTGTCGAAGAAATACAGGGAATTTCTTTAAAATTAATTACAGTAACTTATAGTTGCTTGGACCCTGGGACACTTTGGACCTTTTAGGGGTTACTTGGACCTTAGAAGAGGTTATTTGGATCCTAGATGGCTACTTGTATCCTGGAGGGGTTACTTGGACTCTTGATAAGTTTCTTTGATCTTGGAGGAGGTAACTTGGATTCTTGAGGAGATTATTTGGACACTAGAGGGTTACTTGGACCTTGGAGGGGATTACTTTCATCCTATTAGGGGTTACTTGGACCCTGGTGGGAGTTACTTGAATTCTAGAGAGGTTACTTGGATCTTGGAAAGGGTTACAATATGCTCATATTTTATTACATTCGATGCCCATCATGGCTCCGAATACATGAGTTTCAATTTTGAAAAAGGCATGTTATTAAAAATGAGTATATACTTGTCTACATAGGCTGCCTTTATAAATCACTTTCAATAAATATATAAAATTACAACCAACTCTTACCGTGAATCTAACCTATATCCTCAGCAGCATAGTCCAGTGAATTATCCGTTAAACTGCCAGGGCGATATTAAGAAGTTATAAACAAAAAAAATTAAAAAAAAGAATGGTAAGTAAGATAGTTGAGTTGTAATAATTCAGCTTCTATTTAAACAATCAACATCAAATAAAGTATAAACCAATCTTCTCAATAAATATTTTAAGTTTATCATATTTCATTAAGATCACTTGGACAGAAGCGAAGATTAGCAATATTAAATCCCATTGCTGCTTTATGAGAAAGTATGGTTATTTCAGTATGCCATATGCCCATTTACGTTGCAATTATCCATAAAGAAAAGTAAGTAGGTTTAGATACTTATTTTTAAGTACCTTTTTCAACAGTGTAAACCAACACGAAAATAGGAGTATCATTCCTAACTCTTGAGAAATAAAAAAAAGAAGGTAAGATTGATTTATCTAATTTGAGAAAGAACGCGACACTCGTCGACTTCCTTTAATCAAAAGAATGTCTTCTAAAATAAAGACCGAGAGAGATTGTTTACTAAAGCATATCTCAAACCACCGTCTTCACAGGGAAGATCTTCATTAAAGCTTCCCACTTGAACTTGTTTTCGATGAGAAGAAGAAGAAGAGAAAAGAACAAAAGATCTCTTCAAAAAGAAGAAAAAACCCGAAGCAGGAAATAAAAGGCACAGAAAATAAAGACGGAGAGAAGAAAAGAAAGATGCTTTTTCTCCAGGAGAGCGATAGTCTTTGAGACTCGTTACAAAGTAAAGCAGGCGCAAAAAAGGAAAAGGCACCTACAACTACGGACGATCCCTTGCTATTGCGCCTCTCAGTGCAATCAATGCTCTGTTTCCTGTCGTCTCTGAAGAAACCGATATCTTAAATTACGAACTTGGCCCTTTTCGTCGAGTAAAATAAAGCACAGAAAAAATACTCCATCACACAAAAGAACAAAAAAAATTCTTTTTGAACCACCCCCTCTTTTTTTACCATCAGTGATCTACGCACTATGAATAATGAGCAGTGCCCATCCAAAAGAAGTAGACTATATAGTAGAGCAAAAAAAAAGTGGAGTAAAAAATGGGAAAACTATACCTGAGGATATTGAATCGTCTCCCTCTGAAACCTATACGAATATGTATATGTTACTGTAACTCCTGCTCCGTATATACACTCGCATGCAAGTCTTGGTAACCAAACTCCAACCCTTTGCTCCCTACATATTGAAAAATAATATTGCACGAGGTAGTCTGCAAGTTTTCATCTACTTTTAAGATGGGTATTGTTTTGCATGGGGAGTGAAGAAACGGGGGAAATTTCGGGAAGCATTTTGAGATGTGTAACGCAATCTCGTTCAAAATGAGAGAAGGATTTTATCTTTTTTTTTTCGTTCTTTTTCCGTCTACTTTGGAATCTTTTACGTTCTTTTTCATTTCCAAAAAAAGGGGTGCTTTTTGTGTCTTATTTCTTCTATCTGTGAACATCATTTATTGAACACTTGTCATTGGGGGGGGGGGAGAGTTCTGTGGTGTTTATTGAGAGTTAAAGAGGTTTTTTTTCGATTTATGATAGGTAAATGTTGAACTTAAAAACTTCGAGTTCATATTGAAAAGTAACATATCATTAAAATGCTTTAAAACTTATATTTTATATGGAGGAGTAACTTTGAAATTCTCCTTATATTTTTATGAATAAAAAGTAAAAAAATAACTGTATTTTTTAAGAATTTAGTGGACTGATATAAAAGCTTTATTGTTTTGAGTATTTTAATAATTAAAATGAAATGATGACATTTATCAATGACAAATTATGTGCTTGTAATTTATATCGATTTGTCTATTTAATAACGTTTACAAATTCGTGTAGCACAAAATCTAAAAGGGAGTCGTAAATAAACTGTCAAATAATTTTTTTTAAATATTAAATAAAATTCACAATTGTAAACGTTGTAATCATTATCTGAATTTCGTAGTAATTTTAATGATGTATATAATTAAAATGGAAGAATTATTATAATTTTTGCAGAATTTTCAATAATATGTATTGTTAAATGCTTATATGAAGAAATTTTATTTTATTTTTGCTTCGTAGAATAATTAATAAAAAATACTTAATTTTAGGATGGATTTTTCTTCAAGACTATATAAATAAATATATGTTTTAAAATTTTAAAGAATTGATAAGATACTGCATGCTATCCAAATAATTTTTATATAATTAACTAAAGTTAACTAACAAAGTAAAATTGAAACATTAAAATGTAGCAGTAAGAAACGTTTACCTTTGTTAAAAAACCTTTTAGAATTTTTTGCGATAAACGTGTTTAGTTTATATTTTGTGTTATAAAAATGCAATTACATTTTTAAAATTAGTACTATTATCATACAAAGAATTGTTTCATTTTGCTTATTCATGAAGAAATATTTTATATTCAAAACAATGTATATATAATATTTTTTGTATTAAGTAGTATTTTTAATTTGTTTTAAAGTTTTATTTTTTACATATACAAAAACTTAAGAACCTATTTTTTAATAAAATATATCTTCTTATAAAATAATTATAAACAAAATTATGTTTTTATATTGTTTTAATCCATTAAAAGTTATGCATTTGTAACATCCTTTTCATCGTTAGGTATGTTAATAGTGTACGTGTTAAAACCACTTCGCAGCTTTTAAACTTAAGTCTTAACGAAAGTTACAATTTGCGCAAAATTAATAATAATTCAAATGCCACAAATCGGTTACAATTAGTGCAGAATTAATAATAATTCAAATGCCACAAATCGGTTACAATTAGTGCAAAATTAATAATAATTCAAATACCACGTACAATTAATGCAAAACTAATAATAATTCAAATGCCACAAATCGATTTCAATTAATGCAAAATTAATAATAATTCAAATGCCACAAATCGGTTACAATTAATGCAAAATTAATAATAATTCAAATGCCACAAATCGGTTACAATTAGCGCAAAATTAATAATAATTCAAATACCTCAAATCGGTTACAATTAGCGCAAAAATAATAAAAATTCAAACGCCACAAATCGGTTACGACATTTAAACACATCACATTCCCCCAAACCCTCCTTCAATCTAAGATTATTTAAATAAAAAATAAACAACATGATTTGCCAAAAACATCTTTTCTTAAATACATTTTTCTCAATAAAAGCATCTTTAAACATTCATGACTCTCACAGCACAATAACCCCCCCCCCCCCCAACAAAACACGACGATTTCTCTCCGCCCAACAAATTATGCCATAAGCAACAGCAATCTATCACGGCACAAGTCCGTCCCAAACAAACCCTGCGCAAGCAAGGCACATCTATCACACAAAAAACCTTATTTCTCCTTCTCCACCCTATCTCCCTCCTTATCTCTCACAAACTCATATTCGCACCTATAGTCAAAGTCATTTTTCTTGGGGGACGACATTCCATTCAACTGTCGCTCATTACCGATTATTGTGTGACTCCCCCCCCCCCCCCCCCCCCCCCGCAAAAGCCTCCGGGTAGCCAGTCGCCCAACCTTCTCCTTCATTAGAAGATGTCTTCCCCATTGTGTGGTTTTCGGAGCATCTGAATAATCTTGTCAATGCTTAAAATATCGTTGTTTCTTAACAATGAAGGCCAATCATAAAGATAAGGCACAGCAGGGGAAAGTTTGTAAGCAAGCAATGGGGGGAGGGGGGGGGGATGTTTTTTTTATTATTATTTTGATTTTTTTTTTCTTTTGCTTTTGGGTTGTTTATTTGTGGCATTCCACTCTATAGAAAGTACGTAATAATTTGTAGTTATTTTTTTTATGGGGATAATTATGTAGATATGTGCTTTTTAAGGAAAATAACTATTTTCATTTACAAATAGCTAATTTAAAATATATATTTTGTTTTAGAGTTTTTTTTTTCAAAAGCTTTCAAGATATTGTTTTAACCCTCTGAAGCACAAGCAAAATTTTGAATCTGTAAATTTGTTTTCACCACAGGAAGGTTTAATTTAACTTTTTCAACACATTCCAACTTTTATGATAATAGTTTTTTTAATTATATCAGTAGAGAATGTTTTCAAAAGTCTTCCTAATGATTTAAATTTGAAAATTATTTCACAAAAGAGATTTTTATCAACTATAATAATATGTGTACAATTAGAAAACTCGTAGATACTCGAACGGATATACACGTTTCTTTCCGTCAGGTGGTATATAAAGAAACAATGTTTAACAGTTTGAAAGGATTTTTAATTTTCCGAATTGTTAATAATTTTTTTAACAGTTAAGTATAATTTTGAATAATAGTTTGTTTTTAATATTTATAAACCTAAATTAAATACAATGTATCAATTATCCGCATAAATATTCACGATTCAACCAATGTTTAGGCATATTTTCCATATAACGATTTTTTGTTTTGTTAAAAGTCTAAAAGTGTTTTTATATTTAAATTTTTAAGAAACCGACGTACAAGAGACAAAATCATAAGAAGGGGTATTTGATTCAGAAGTATGTGGAAAATATCTATTTACAGTTTAATGTGCCCTTAATGCTCCCTGAATTGCTTACAGAGTTTCAAGAGGTTAGAATCAACATCATTAATAAATTAAATTTAAAAAAACTTAAATGTTTATGATAAGAACGTACAAATCGTCAATGCTCCTGAAAATTTTCTGTATTTTGATACCTAATGCGTTAAGATCCTGTAAGTACAAGGACCGTAAAGGGGATCTTTTCTACAGAATTAATATATATGATAACTGCAATTGTGCATAAGCATCAGGCACAGATACAACTCTTTTTTGTATATAGATCAGTAAGCCCCACTTTTATTTTAAATTTTCCCTTTTCGATCATTTTTCCCCATGGGAAAATTACTTCCTCAGCATTATGTACCAGTTTATTGGTTACATACTGTATTCAGAAAAATAAAAAGTGCATTCAGTTTGTAGAAATTTCCCAAAATCGCAGTTAACGCCCGCCCCAACAGCCGTATTATTACAGAGATAGAAAAACCATTCGTTTTGTTTATCCCACATGCAATAAGATCCAGGAATCCTTCTAAAATACTACCAATAACACATAAAACTGTTTTTGCACAACGGAAATGCACTTATCTCAGGACAATACAAGAAACCGGATTGCTGAAACGTACATAGTCCAGTTACAGACGCGCATAGTGCTTAGGAATCTGGATGCATGTTTTCAGCAGGAAAATAAACGTTAAAGGAAATATAGCTTAAATGGATAAAGAGTCACAATACGGAAAAATATTGTTAGGTCGAAAACTAAGGGAGGTTGTGCATTATTGTGTTCAATAAAAGGAAAGCTATTCGCTTTGGGTTGTTTAGGGAACGTTTTTGTAAATATATTTCTAAAACATGTGTAGTCATTGTTTTAGGATACTTGCTAAATCCAAAAGCAGCAAAAAATCGTGTTTTCATATTTTATGAATTGTTACTGATAAAAAGGCAAAAATTGTAAATTTGTATGTTTGTTTTTTTCATGTTTCAAATTTTCATGTTTGTATTTCAAATAGGTATTATAAATACATTTTTTTCCTTTTGCATAACTGCTGTTTTGTCTAGCAGTAAACTCTAAAATAGTTGATTTTGTATTCAGAAGTTTTACAGACGAAGCTTTTATTTTACACGATTAAATTCTAAAATTCTACTTAACAAATAGCTACACTGTTTAAAATAGGTACACAGAATTAAGTAAAATATACTCATTTTGAGTACATTCGATTTTTTTAATGGCTCCGAATACATAAGTTTCAATTTTAAAAAAGACAGGTACTTAAATATGAGTACAATGAGAAATACATGTCAATGCTTGCCTACAAAGGCTGTCTTGAAAAATCACTTTTAATGAATATAAACAATTACAACCAAGTCTTATCGGGAATCGAACCTAGATCCTCAGCACCACAGTCCAGTTTCTTTCCCATTGAACTACCAGGGCGACATTAAAAGGCTTTAAACAAAATAAATGTTAAAAAACGGTGTGCCAAAAGAATGGTAAGTAAGATAATTGAGTTATAATAAACCAATTTCTATTTAAGCAATCGGCATGAAAAAATATTGAAAACCATCTTCTGAACAACTATATTAAGTTTGTAAGGTTCTATTAAGATCGCTTAAACAAAAGCTTAGATTAGCAATGTTAAAACACATAGCTCTTTTTAGAGAAAGTACGGTAATTTAAATTTCTGTTCGTCAACGCTCATTTACGATGCAATTATTCTTTAAAAAAAACAATTAGATTACGGTACTAATTTTTAAGTATTATTTTTTGCAGTGTACTTTATTAATTTTTATGTACCAATATTCATTTTACCCAAATGTCTTTTTGATCGTTCATTCTTTTGTTTAAAACCTTTAAACGAACTTCTTTTAATTTAAAATAATTTCAATTTTAAAGAAGGCAATTTTTTTAATATAATCCATTGAAAATAATTAATGCTTTTATTCTTGAAATGACATATGTATTTCTTTTATTAAACAGGATGATGGATTTCATTGACCATCTTATTGAAGAAAAGAGAGATGCATGACTAAATGGCGTTTGCTTTTGTATGACTTTAAATACCAGCATTAGCAAGCGCTTTTTGGTTGCTAATGCATTTTAGTAGGTAAATTTATTAGTTTGTATTCAAAACTTTTAATAAATCTATGAAGATATCTATTTTATTTCTTTAATTAATTCTTGACATTTTACAATTATATTTACATAAAATAATACCATAAAAATTTTAAATCAAATGTAACTTTGATTCATTTATTTCATGTATAATATAGGTATTTTATGGTTTATATTTAAATGTATACCTTGTTTAAATACAATGTGTTGTCAATCAGTTTTAAACTAAGAGAAAAATAGATTCCACATATTCGGCATTGAAGTATGGAACATATTTAATACTCTTTAAATTTGATACATTCTACATATAAATAATTTCCCCATAAATAGATTCACTCAATGAAAAGATAGAAATATCCATAAATGCTAAGTAGGATTTTTTTGTAATTTAAATAAATACAATTTATTTTAAATTTCAAAATATTTTTGAACCAGGCATTTTTAAAACAACCAAACATAAACCACACTGAATGAACATTTTACACATGTCAAAACCAACATTTTCTCTTTTGCGTGACAAATGGGCCGTGACACATTTAAATGCCGCATGGATCACAAACTTTCAGACCCCCACCTTTCCGTGCCCCCCCCCCCCCTAAAAATTCTAGCAGCCACGTGGCTGGAGTGCTGGGATTCAACAACTTTTTCCTTGCCTTTTGGAATGAATCTCAACCGATAAATATCAAAACTTTTTGCATGGGATTTTTTACTGAGAAAACATATGTGTTTCGTACCTAGAAGTTAAGTAAACACATGGTTTTATGTTATAGCAGTATTTTTCTGAAAAGATATTAATTATTAATAATATGAAAGAGCTTTGGAACTTACTTTATCTTTACAAATAGTTTGATTATTAATATATTACTCTAAATCAATTAATTTTTTTTGTAAAACAAAGTATAAAGTATGTATAAGGAATAACAGACTAAATTCAGTTTCTGTTTAAAATTTTAAAATACCATTCTTACGTTATATATTTAATAGAATTAATATTAAAATGTATTACAAAGCAATATAAATGCTAAAGTTGTAACGTTAAAATGTGTTTTTTTAATATACCACAACATTTAAAATAATTTTATAGCATTCCTTAGCACAAAAATGAATATATTTATTTTATTCAACACACATTTCGGATTGGTTAAATATAATTTTAAAATATAACATGTTTTTGTGATATTTATATTTTATACTTAAATTTTTATGTACCAAAATACTAGTAAGAGTAAAATTGAAATAAAAGGTTAGAATTTTATGGAATGCATTCATTTGTTGTTATAAAAATACCCTTCAGACCCAAAAATCAATACAAATAAATACAAGATATATTTTTTTTAATAATAGATAGCTTTTTAAGTAAATTAAAAAAAAGTATCACAGATTATTTAAAATTTCTTTTAGTAACACATATCCACATTTATGAATAATTTTGATTTCATCACTAAAAAGCAACTAAATACTTTAGTTTGTCTACTAAATTCAAAAATACAAATACATTTTTTTAAAAAATCGTTAGTTAAAAGCCGTATAAAAAAAAGAAATATACTTTGGGATTTATAGCTGAATATTCATCTATTTCGAAACCCAACCCTCGGTTCAACTTTCCAAGCAAACGGCCTGTGACACACATACATGGATCAGTGACCTACACATACCTTTAAACCTTAAAGTTCCCCTGCCCTCAAAGATGAAGAAAAAAATCCATTAAAACACGAGGCAGAAGTGTGGCTGGTCCTACAGCAGACGCGTGGATCAACACCCTCCTATTCCATTTTTTTTTATATTTAACCGATGAATACTAGATATTTTAACAAAGGGTCCTTTGAAGATGTGAAATATCAGTTATTCATCTTTTATCTGGGGTTTCGTGGAAGGGATTATTTAAAATGCGGCTGTAAAAAAGGATGTAAGGATTAAGTTGAGGTTAAAGGCCTTACAAGTATATATATATATATATATATATATATAT